>OX451738.1:1146252039-1146852039 GCA_948472305.1 Vicia faba
GGCTACATGCGAGAAGGTATCACTATAATCCAATCCAAAAATCTGAGTGTATCCTTTGGCTATCAAGCGAGCTTTAAATCGATCAATCTTACCATCTGGGTCAACTTTCACTGTGTAAAGCCAACGACAACCTACTAAAGATTTCCCAGGGGGTAGAGGAACCAGTTCCCAGATACCACTGCTTTGAAGGGCACACATTTCATCAATCATTGCTTGCCTCCACTCAGAGTGAGATAATTCTTCACCTAGAGTGTTAGGAATAGAAACATAAGACAAAGAAGACAAATAAGTATACTGCAAGGGGGAAAGACGATGATAACATAAATCAATATAATGTGGAGAAAGATTTCGTGTTTGACGTATACCTTTTCGAAGGGCAATCGAAAGATCAGAATCAGGTTGCAGGATCGGATCCGGTGATGGCGAGAGCGTCGGAGGAGAGTCTGCAATGACCTCAGGGACAGGTACGACCTCAGGGACAGGTATGACAGACGTTGGTTGACGACGCTGATATGTTTGAAGTGGACGAGAAGTCGGGGGATTAACCATAGGGTTATCTAGTGAGCCAGGTTCCCTAGAATGATGTGGGATAATGACATATGAGACTTCCGGAAGAGGTGTGAGAGTACTATCCTGAAAGGGTTCCGGAGTTACTTGGCTGGACTAGAAATATGGAACAAACTCGAAGAAGGTGACATTGGCCGACATGAGGTATCGTTGTAGGGTATGTGAATAGCAACGATAACCTTTTTGGGATCGATGATAACCAAGAAAAATACACTTTAATGATCGAGCTGATAGTTTATCAAGATCAGGAGAGAGATTGTGTACAAAACATGTAGACCCGAAGACTCGGGGAGGAATTGGGTGAAGGGGGGAATGGGGAAAAAAGATTGAATGAGGGATTTTATTGTTAAGGACAGAAGATGGCATGCGACTTATAAGGTAACATGCCGTTAGCACAACGTCTCCCCAAAACCGAAGTGGAACATTACCATGGAGAAGTAGGGTCCGAGTGGTTTCTACAAGATGCCGATTTTTGCGTTCGGCTATCCCGTTTTGTTGAGGTGTATGAGGACAAGATGTTTGGTGGAGAATACCATTACTGGACATAAAAGTTTGAAATTGTTGGAATAAATATTCACGAGCATTATCACTTCTTAAAGTACGAATAGACACACCAAACTGGGTTTTTATTTCTTTATAAATTTTTTCAAAAGTAGAAAATAATTCTGATCTATTTTTCATTAAAAATAACCACTTTTTCATTAAAAATAACCACGTGCAACGTGAAAAATCATCAATAAAGGTGACAAAATACCTAGACTCAAGAGTAGAGATAGTACGTGAGGGGTCTCAAACATCAGAGTGAACTAAAGCAAAAGGGGACGAAACTTGTTTATTGACTCGATTGGGAAATTGACTACGAGTGTGTTTCCCTAACTGACACGACTTATAATGTAAATTAGATACTTTCGATAAACCTGACACCAACTTTTGTAATTTGGGAAGACTAGGATGACCTAACTGAGCATCGATAAACTAGCACCTTCATTGCTAACTCAATGCCCTCTCCATCTACCTCCTGGTTTCTTGATTCTGGAGCATCTTTCCATGTCAGTGGTGATGCTAAGAATCTGCAGCAACTTACACCTTATGAAGGACCTGACCAAATCTACATTGGCAATGGCCAAGGTTTTTCCATATCTTCCATTGGCTCTAGTTCATTTCCCTCTTCTACGCACACACTCACAGCTTAAACTGAATCATCTCTTACTTGTTCCATCTATTACCAAAATCTCATTAGTGTTAGTCAGTTTTGCAAAGATAATCATGTTTATTTCTTGTTTATTGCTGATGAGTGTCTGGTTAAATCACTGGGTTCTGATGCAGTTCTTCTTCAAGGTCATGTTGGCACCGATGGATTTTATGGATTTCCTGCTACTGCTCTCTCATCTCCCACTCAGTCTTCTAGCTTGTGTGTGTCAGGTGTATCTTCCCTTAATAATACTTTGCCTAGTGTAAATCCTACTTGTATAGGATCTCAGCTGCCTAATGTTTGGCATCTTAGACTAGGTCACCCTAGTGTGAGCACTTTAAGGCTTGTTCTTCAATCTTGTAATGTTCCCTTTCACTTTAAAGATGAAAGTTTGTTTTGTACTGCTTGTTGTATGGGCAAAGCTCATAGATTACCCTCATCTCTATCACAATCTACACACACTGCATCCTTAGAATTGATTTATTGTGATTTGTGGGGGCCATCTCCCAGTTTATCTTCTTCTGGGTTTTCATATTATATGTCCTTAGTTGATGCTTACTCTAGGTTTACTTAGATATATCTCCTCAAGACTAAGTCTGAGGCGCTCAATACTTTTAAACAGTTCAAAACCATGGTTGAATTGCAAAATGACTATCCTATTAAGTATATACAATCTGATTGGGGAGGAGAATTTAGACCTTTTATTAAATTCCTTTATGAACTTGGCATCATTCACATGATTATTTGTCCTCGTACACATCACCAAAATGGTGTGGTTGAGAGGAAGCACAGACATATTGTTGATCTTGGCCTCACCTTACTTAGTCAAGCATCCTTACCCCTTACCTATTGGGACTATGCTTTTTCCACTGCAGTCTATCTCATTAATAAACTACCTTCTGCCTCCATAAACTTTCAGGTTCTCTATACTGTTCTGTTTAAAGTCAAACCTAATTCTCATTTCTTGAAAGTGTTTGGGTGTGCATGTTTCCTTCTTCTTAGACCCTATAATGCTCATAAGCTTGAGTTTAGGTCTCAAGAATGTGTTTTCTTTGGCTATTCTACATCCCACAAAGGGTATAGGTGTCTTTCACCTAATGGAAGGTTGTTCATTTCCAATGATGTTCTCTTCAATGAGTCTAGGTTCCCCTTACCTTGAATTTTTCTCTCCAGCTCACCCGAGTACACCCTTGCCTAAGAGTGTTACTCTATCTCCCCTTCTCTTATCCTCTAATCTAGAACCTTCCTTGTCTGCAGCACCTACTCCAACTTCATCTTCCTCTACACACTCCTCACTTCCTTTTGTGTCTTCCTCTGCACATTCCTCACTTCCTTATGTGTCTTCAGTGCTGGCTCAATTTGTTTCATCATTTTCTTCTGAGCAAAATCTTGGGACAAAATCTATACTTTTGTCTTTTCCCCTTCTGGTTCTGAGTCTGCCAGCTCTTCAACTGCCAGCACATCTGCATCACTCCCTCTCATTCCTCCTAAGGCTATCCCAGTTTCTCATGTTCCTGTTAACTCTCATCAAATGCAAACTAGAGCTAAATCTGGTTTCCTTCAACCCAGACTTGAGCCCATACTTTTACTCACCAACACCGAGCCTAAAACAGTCAAGCAGGCACTTGGTGATGAACAATGGAAATCTGCCATGCAGACTGAGTTTGATGCCTTAATTAAAAACCAGACTTGATCCCTGGTTCCTCTTCCTGCTCACAGAAAAGCAATTGGTTGTAAGTGGGTGTTAAAAGGAGAACCCCAATGACTGTTAACAAATTTAAGGCTAGGTTGGTTGCTAAAGGATTTCATCAAAGACCGGGGTTTGACTTTCCAGAAACCTTTTCCCCTGTGGTTAAGCCAATTACCATCAGAATCATTCTCAATATGGCATTAACTCACCACTGGACCATTCAACAGATTGATGTCAACAATGCATTTCTAAATGGTACCTTGACTGAAGAAGTGTATATGGAGCAGCCTCCAGGATTTGTCAGCTCAAATTCTTCCTTGGTCTGCAAGCTTCATAAAGCCCTCTATGGCCTGAAGCAGGCCCCTAGGCAGTGGTTTGAGAAATTACAGGCAGCTCTGCTCAAACTCCAGTTCCAAGCCAATAAATGTGACCCCTCTCTCTTTACTTACTCCTCTAACAATCACACGATCTACATACTTGTGTATGTTATGATATTATTATCACTGGCAGCTCCAAACCTCTGGTGCTTGACATCATCAACAAGTTAAATCTTTCTTTTTCTCTCGAACATCTTGGTGAGCCTGACTATTTAATGGGGATTGAAGTGAACCATGCCTCCAATGGTTCCCTACTGTTATCACCGTCCAAATATATTAGAGACCTGCTGCACAAAACCCACATGCATGAGTCCACTGCAGTCACCACTCCTATGCAGTCCACATGCAAACTTTACCAAAACTGGTTCAGTTCCACTACCTGACCCCTTGCTCTACAGATCTGTTTGGAGCTTTGCAATATGCTACTATCACTAGGTCTGACATTGCCTATGCAGTCAATAAGGTGTGCCAATACACGTGTCTCCCTCTTGAAACTCACTGGGTGGCAGTCAAGAGGATTCTTAGATACCTCAAGGGGACTCTCAACCATGGCCTTCATCTATCTCCTTTTTCCCCTCAAGCTGCTCCACCCTTACAAGTTTATTGTGATGCTGACTGGGCCTCAGATCCATATAACAGGAGAAGCACCTCAGGTGCAGCCATTTTCTTTGGGGAAAATCTAATTTTCTGGTGGTCAAAGAAACAACCTGTTGTGGCCAGGTCCAACACAGAAGTTGACTACAGGAGTTTAGCTCAGGCCACTGCAGATCTTCTGTGTAACTGGCACCATAAAGTAGGGTAGAGCTAGGTAACCTGCTACTGCAGGTTACATGATTGCTTCTATAAAATGCAATCAGTTGTAATAGTTGTAACTAACTAATCATTGAATGAATAACTGAAATTCAGTTGTAACATAAATATAAAAAGCTCAAGCATAGCTTTCTAATAGATAGAAACATGATTTTTGATAGAACATTATGCCGTAACACGACCTATTTAGCCGACCCAATTTACTGGAATAAGACTTGATTGTTATATTGTTTTTGAATTTTTACGAGGGTGCAAAAGGTGTAAAATATGTTTCCGAATGTAAAGGAGGTAAAATATAAGGTAACTTTAATCATTGAAGTTGATTTGAATAAAATGTTTAGGGATGAAAACCGTAATTTATGTGTAGTTGAATATATTGTTTTATTTGCTAAGCTATGGTTTGAACAGAACAAATGGTTTTTGCTCCATGTTTGATTTTTAAAATAGTTATACACAGAACAAAGTTAGAGATGAGGGATGTGGCAAAACTTTAAAATTTTATTTTGTTAATCAACAAAGCAAACTATACACTTATAAAGACAATACTCATTTTCGTTTTCCTATTTAAAGATATAATGGTATGATGCATAATATTGAGATAGGTACACTTAGTATGATATTTAGTGCTAATTAAATAATGTACAGCATAAAGCTGATTGTAGTAAATTTTAAATTATTTTGGTATGTCATGCAGTGAGCACCGAATAAGATACAAATTTGTGCTGGAAAGTATTCTTCTTATGCTGTTATGCTATTTACGTGTGCAACAACAATCAGGTTTTATCCCACTAAGTGGAGTCAGCTACATGGTTTAAGTTCTGCCATAATGTCTTATTCAAGACCATGCTCCTTTTCAGTTCGTTAATCTCAAGATCTTTTTTAATAGTTTCTCTTTTAGTTTTTTAGATCTTTCTCTATCTCTAATTGTTTGACTTCTCTCCATCTTATCTACTCTCTTTATGACATAATCTACAAATTTTCTCTCTGCATGCTCAAACTACCTAAGCCTATTTTCCACCATCTTTCTACCATAGGTGTAATCCTCCAGCACACTCTAATATTGTCATTTTTAATCTTATTCCGTCTAGTCTTAACACATATTAGAGTTGGTACCACTGCCTGCTAACAGGAAAGCAATAGGCTGCAAGTGGGTTTTTCGTGTAAAGGAAAATGCTGATGGGACAGTAAATAAGTACAAAGCTAGGCTTGTTGCTAAGGGGTTCCATCAAGTCCATAGATTTGACTTTAATGAAACTTTCTCCCCTGTTATTAAACCGGTCACAATTAGAATTATTTTGACTCTTGCTCTAACTTACAATTGGCCTTTGCAGCAGTTGGACATAAACAATGCCTTTTTGAATGGCATTCTTGAAGAGGAGGTCTATATGATGCAACCCCCTGGATTTACTGCCCCTAATTCATCTCTGGTTTGTCACTTGCACAAGGCCTTGTATGGCCTAAAACAAGCCCCGAGGCAATGGTTTGAAAGACTCAAAACCACTCTTTTATCCTTTGGCTTTCTAAACAGCAAGTGTGATACTTCACTTTTCATCTACAAGCATCACAATGCTGTCATTTATATGCTGGTTTATGTTGATGATATAATCATCACAGGAAACTCCCCTCCTCTCATCAAGCAAGTTACTCAACAATTAAATCATGTGTTTGCTCTCAAACAACTTGGTGACTTGGATTATTTTCTGGGCCTTGAGGTGAAGAAATTGTCCAATGGAAATCTCCTTCTCACTCAATCTAAGTACCTAAGGGACTTGCTAATCAAAACTGATATGGAGAATTCCAATCCAGTTGCTACTCCTATGGCTTCCTCCACCAAACTCATCAAAACAGGGTCTGCTGCCTTGTTTGATGCCTCCCACTACCGGTCCATTGTAGGGGCCCTGCAGTATGCAACAATTACACGGCCAGAAATCTGCTATGCTGTTAACAAAGTATGTCAATTCATGGCACACCCCTTGGAGTCCCATTGGCTAGCTGTCAAGCGTATTCTGCGCTACCTAAAAGGAACTATCACCTCTGGTTTATTGTTCACTCCAGCCTCCACTGTTCCGTTCTCTCTGCAAGCCTATTGTGATGCTGACTGGGCTGCTGACCCAGATGATAGAAGATCCACCTCTGGGTCAGCTGTGTACTTATGCCCTAATTTGATCTCTTGGTGGTCCAAAAAGCAAACTGTTGTTGCTCGTTCTAGTGCTGAGGCAGAGTATCGCAGCTTGGCTCACACCACAGCTGAAGTTTTATGGGTTCAAACTTTGCTAGCTGAACTAAAAATTCCCTTGACAACTCCAACCATCTATTGTGACAACCAGAGCACAGTTGCTATGGCTCATAACCCTGTTCTTCATGCACGAACAAAGCATATGGAAATTGACCTCTTTTTTGTAAGAGAAAAGGTGATTAATAAGTCTCTCACTGTCTGCCACATTCCTGGTGTTGACCAGAAGGCTGACATCCTCACCAAGCCTCTCTCATGTTCAAGATTTATGGAGCTCAGCAGCAAGCTCAACCTGTCTGCCTCAAGTCAGCCTTTGCAGCCACCTTGAGCTTGTGGGGGAGTATTAGAGTTATATCTTAGAATATGAATAATCAGCACTATAGAATAATTAAGTCCAGCCTTAATTTAATAGAATAAGAAAAGTCTTCCTTAATTGTAGAGCTTGAATGATTCAACTCTTGAATGTTCATCTCCTCTTGTATAAATAGAGCATAATGCTCCTTTCCAATTAAGAAATAACAGAATCTGTTTCTCTCTTTTCTCTTTTAGCTTTTTCTCTCTTCTCTCTCATATCTCACTCTAATAACACATCCAACTAACATCCTGATCTCATATGCTACACTTTTGTATTTCATATTTTCTGTGTATTTTATTGTTGGTAAAAATTTATTGCTCTGAAAGGCATTCCGTGATCTCCCATACATTGAATGGTTTTCAGCACTTTTCACTTATTCTGATTTAGTAAGTATTTATAGTTCACCATGCCAAATCATTCTCAGTGCTCACAAGATTTATTTTCAGTACTTAATTGAGTTTTCAAACAGTCACATTTTTTTGGGTACAATTAAGGGCAAAACTGTTTTTCTAATAGAAATTTAAGGCTTTGCTTCGACATAATAGGGATTGCCCACCTGAATTGCGAGAAGCCATCGCAAGTATAATTTTTGCTGCTCCTAGATGTTCTGATATACCAGACTTACTGCACATCAAGAACTTGTTTACCACTAAATATGGGAAGGACTTTATCTCTGCAGTATCTGAACTTCGTCCCGATTCAGGCGTGAACCGCACAGTGAGTTATCTTTAGATGTAATTTCTCAATGTAAAACAAATCACCCAACAACTATTGATTATACTGGAGTATTAACAATTGAATAATTGCTTACTGTCACTAGTATATCTTTTTTGAAATTATTATTGCAGATAATTGAAAAGCTTTCAGTTAATGCTCCATCCGGAGAGGTAAAACTCAAGGTCTTGACAGATATTGCAGAAGAATACAATCTAGCATGGGATTCTTCTAAAACTGCTGCAGAATTTAGGAAAAATCATGAAGATCTCCTGGTAATTTCATCTTTTTACTTAGCTGTTTACTTCATTGTACTTTGCCGTTTACTTCTCGACTTTAGTATATAAGGAATTTCGCAGTTTTCTTTATTTTCATTATGATTTTCTCATATTACTTGTAGGGTGGAACAAAGCAAGTTGGTGTTGGAGCTGCAGTTTCTCATGCTCCCAGCAAAAACAGTTCTAATAACTCGCCAGCTTATAATTCAGAACATTCTATCAAATCTACGCACGATAAACAACAATATGAACACGTTGATGCTTCCAATCCTTCTAACAACAATTCTTGGTTGAACACCAATGAAATAGAGCAGTCACACAAAAATAACAATGTCCAAGTCAATGATGCTAAAAGTGAGACTATATTTCAATCCTCTGATATATTAGAGAAGGCTCGGGCCGCTATTGCTTCTGCAAATCGTGCAACTGTGGCTGCTCGTGCCGCTGCTTCACTTGTACAAAGTAACTTTGGATCATTGAAGGTGGAAGGTGAATCTTCATAGTTCTCTAAAAAATCAATGACCTTTGCTTGGTATCTCAAGGTTGGAACATCGTTAAGACCTTAATGCGGTATTTATTGTACATTCTATATTATGGTACATTCTATACATGAATATTATCGTTCATCATGCATTGAGAGATGTTAACGCAAGTGTGTTTGTAAATTTTTATATTGGTTATATCGTTTACACAATTTGAGTGCTGCATCTTGTTAATCCTGCATAAAAATAAAGGGAATTTCTTTAGCCGCCCTCATGTCTTTTTAGAGGTTTTTGGCGAAATTTCTATTTTATCCCCTAATTTCGGATATGCATATCCGAACTTACCACCTTACATATTTAAAGGGGGTGAATTCGGATATAATACTTGTCCGAATAAAAAAAAAATTTATGTAAGGGGATTTTCAGATATACATATCCGAATTAACTTCAAAATATAATTACAGGCGTGTTTGGATATGCATATTCGAATTAACCTCAAAATATAACTATAGGCATGTTTGGATATGCATATCTGAATTGTTTTAATATATAATAATTTTCGAAACAGAAATAGAATTTGTTGCAACTCTCTAAATTCCCACTCTATTCCAACTCAACTCTCATTTGAAAATTTGAGCAAAACTTTCAACTCATTTGAAGAACAAAACACATTTTCAAGAAACAAACTCATTTCAACGATACTTCAAAGTTTTGAATTTAGGTAAGTTTCTCCGAATTTATTGTTCTACTTTGCATGTGTATAATAGGTTATTTAGAATCATTTAAGTTTAGTAAGTTGAAGTATAACTTGTAAAATGTGGTTTTTGGGTGATTTAGGTTGAAGGTTCGAAAATGGCGTCACATGTGTTTTTGGATGTGTATATCTGAAATCCCCTCTGAGTGGTTTCAGATATGCACATCCAAAATTATGTCTGAGTTGTTTTTTTAAATTTTTTTTTTGTTTCTTACTTGGGTAATTGTTATTTTTCCAAGTAAATTGCTTAGAACAAAAATGCTAGATACTTGGTAGACCAAGTCAGACTGTCTCTGTTTGACGCGAGAAAGTTGAGCAGGCGCCTAGGAATCGAGGACGAGATCGGGTATCACGAGAGAAAGTGGGAGGAGGATCCACTTTAGCTCCGAGGAGTCGTCTGTCTCATGCATCCTCGTCTTGGGATAATGAGCATGAACCTGAGGAGGATGATGTTCAGGCACAGGAATCCGAGGATGATGTTCAGGCACAGGAATTCGAGGATGATGTTCAGGCACAGGAATTCGAGGAGGAGGATGTTACGTCGGTTTCACGACTACGTGTAGCAGTGGGACAACCAAATCTGGGGTATCCATGAGAGCCCTCTGACACTTCCCTATTGATCTATTACAACGATCATGTCGCTCGACATGTTTGGAATGGAGAGGTATATTTTTTATTACACTTTTTAATTTAAATAATTCTCGCATAAATATGTTAACAACTAACATTGAGATTAATATCTATTTTTACATATACGCTGACCAATAAAGTCTGAACCACGCACGAAAAATATTTGAGCTATATCATCCTAATAAGGCTTGGTTCAGGGATGCTGTCATTGGCTTCAAACTTTTCGGACTTTGTTGTTCCGGTTACATTACTATTAGCCACGACATGCATGGGGCATTTGTCGAGAGATGACACAAGGAGACACCATCTTTCCACTTTTCTATTGGGGAGATGACGATCACACTTTATGACATCGCATGCCTGCTACACCTTCCTATCAGAGGGAGGTTACTTAACCATTTCCGGGTCACTCGTGCTGAAGCAATTAAATGGATGGTTGAATATTTGGGAGCTGATTCGAAAAGGCACATGAACGGTGTGTCTCAACTAATGGGGCTCGCGCCAAGTTCTCTTTCTTGAGCGACTTATATGGCGAGCACCTATGTGGACAACATTTTCGGAGATCGAGGTCAATGAGCTCTTTGTTTAATACCACAGCGAGTGTGTTTTGAGGTGTTACTTCTTGTTCATGGTTGACACGTCTATTTTTGTGGACAAAAGTGCTAACTACGTTGATGTGACATTCCTCAAGTACTTCATTGATTTGGACACAATTAGTGAGTGAAACCGGGGGGGCTGGTTGTTTGGTATACCTATACCAAAAGCTAAACGAACCTTCTAACTGGAGGACGAGGCAGCTGACATGCTCTTGTACATTGTTCACGGTACATTTCATTCCAATTATTAAATTTTATTTAGTAGCTAATAATTTGTTCTTACATAGCACTTATTTGTTCTTTAGGGATGAATCATTTATCACTTCCACCGCATCCATGATTTCGATTATGCTCTAAATTATGGTGAAGACATGCCGAGGGCTTCCAGGTATATCCTCGACATAGGAAATTATGTTGTGCCTCCGTTTCAGGTGTATCTTGATCTAATTGTTCATAATGACATCATCTGGACATCGTTTGAGGATCACAGGGAGATTGTCCCATTCTACTCTATCTCATTATACTCAAGGTCGCTTACATGTGGGACCAACACTTTGGTCAGGTATCTCTCGGAGCGATGCATCCGACAATTTGGTTATGTGCAGATCATACCCAGATCTCCCTTTTAGGCTGCTCCCGACACCATTGTCTGCCGGGAGCTCGATGACATCTTCTAGGATTAGGAGAACCATATGGTGCAAGAGAAGGCTCAGATGATGCATGCTTCCAACAATTGGGCATTGTGTAGAGGGATATGTCACATGGTTCTATACAATGTCACACCCTATTATGACACTGAATGCTTCTGGACTTCCATCTAGTCCAGCTCATGAGGAGATCTTGGAGAATCAGCAGGCCCAGGATGACCATGTCACTGATGTCTTGCGAATCTATTAGCGGATGCAGTTGATTGGCCATGAGACTTTGATCTTAGAGATCATTGAGAGAGGCGGTTCTGAGGCAGTGATCATCGTAGATAGGATGGTTAGGGAGACATCTTTTGCAATGGGTTATAGAAGGCAAAGGAGGGGCCAGGGAGTTAGGATTACGCATATTCAGTAGACTATGTCTTTCTTTTATTTACCGATGTATTTATTTTACATTATGTACTTTCTTAATAATTTATGTACTAATTTTTGATGTTTATGAACAATTTATGTTCGTATCATTTTCGGTCTTTGGTATTATGTATCAAATATTTGACATTTATTAGGTACCATGTTTTTAAAAAAAAACTATGATGTAAAAGCATTCTATCTAGGATTTCGGAGATGCATATCCAAACGAACCCTTAAATCAATTTTGAAGGTGTTTCGAATATGCATATCCGAAAGTATCACTGACTGTTGTCCAAATTAGAATAACATGTAAACAAGGGATTTTTGGATATGTATATCCGAAACATCTTGAAAATTATTTTAAGGGTTCGTTCAGATATGCATATCCGAAGAGTATTTTGAGGTTCTCAAAGGTGTTTTTCACTCATATAAAGGCGGTCAAAGAATTTTCCTAAAAAAAGACACCTCTTAGAGAGCTTAGGTTGTTCAAGCGAAGGAGAAAGCAACCTTAGCAAGTACGCAATATATTTTTTTGGGCATCATTTCTCTCACGCTAAGTGGTAGAAAAATACTCTATGAAAATTTTAAAATGTTCCTACGAATTCAAAAGTATATTTTTGGATGCACCTATTTATATCAAATTTATAGGTAAATGTTACACTATCTTTTTTTTGCTAGAAATTGGTACGGAGATATCCTCTCGTATTCACTATATATGCACTCAATCTATTTTTGACTGAGACACTTTGATTTAGACATAATTTAGCTTGGAAATGTATTTTCGTATCAAAATACATACACTTCCGTATTTACCCTATAGTTAGTAAATTTTGACCTTTTTTATTATAGAAAACACCTATGTAATAGATCATGTATTATAATTATACTATTATAATACATTTGTATCAATTAAGCCAAACACTGATGTAATAAAATAAAAATATCATAAATGAATCAATCCTGAATTCATAATACAGTTAAAATAATAAATTACAAACAATAATATCACCCCTAATACAAATACAATACTATCGTGTACATTGAACCCCCTTATTTCTTTGATGTCTCCTGCATTGCAATGTCGTTCGTGTCTTAATAACAATTTCATCTACAATGGTCCTCTCAAAAGTGCCTTTCAAAAAGTCTCTTACGTTTATACCCTCTTGTGCAAGATCCATAATATGACGACATGTAGGCAACACATCAACATCATGATTTGTCCTAACCCACTCTTCTAATATCTCTTGATGATCTGGGTTAGGTTGCTCTGGTGTCATGTAAAGATATAACATTCTAAAGTATCAATGGATGTGGCCTTATGCACAACTCTATTCACTATGAGCTATAGTACCTCGTGCTTCAGAGGATTCTCTTGGAACAAATGGTATATTACCTGAATTAGTGCATGACTCGCTCAGATAAATGTGGATACATCAGAAGTGGTCCATAATTCAACCATTAAGAGTAGAAGACTATGTCATCCAAGAGACGCGTCTGACCTTGAGGGTCATATGGTTGGAATATTATATCTTCTATTGATGTGCAATCAATATACAATTTGAAGGGCTCAGTCGACTGGTTTCCTCTAAGCGGGACAAATGCAAAGGCACGTGACATATCATCAGTGGAGCCATCAACATATGACTATTTGCATATGCGTGGGAAGTGTTAGAGGATTTTTTGTACCCCAAAATTTTCCCTCCCATATTTCTCAAAACATTTCAAGTAAGATCCTCAATCTGCTCAAGGAAGTCCAAGGGTTGACCAGACAAACTCTCTCCTAAGACAGTCTACCTCAAATTAGGGTTTCATGTTGCATCAAGATACTTGAGTCCAAGGGATCCCAAATTATCACTATTGTTATAATATGTTCTCAAGATCATCCATGTCAAGTTTCAAGCCCTACAGAGAAAGTTTGCTCAGTCAATTGCTCAAAAGCCTAAAAATCGATTGTGCTAGGGCAAAAGTCAACTGTGGCCCACATACAGTCAAACTTCAAGATTTTTGGTCAACATTCTAATTTTGAAGTATTATTCATCATTTTATCAAGGGTTGATCATGATTCATCAAGGATTGCTCACAATTCATCAAGAACCAAAAGTTACTAAATTAGGGTTTTGCAGGAAAAGTCAACTCAACTTTGACCAAGCATAACTTTCTCATACTTCACGAGAAATGACCCATTCAAAACTCATTTTGAAGAGGATGCAATTAAATACAATCCATCTTAATCTCCCAAGTTCAAAATATGCACTCACAAGAAGTTATGAATTTGGACATTATAGGTCATTTTGAAAAGTCAACAAAAACACCTTTTTTTGTCAAAGCTTCATACAAGAACATGGAATAGCAAATTGAGATGATACCAAAATGGTTGCTTAGAGGACATCCCAATATTTCTAAAAAGTCCAAGAACACCTTCAAAGAGTCAAAATTGAGGAAGTTATGCATTGGTGAAGTTGACCTTTTTTGCAAAATTGTCAAAAGTCAACTATGCCTCAAATTGCAATTTTTGCTAAATGGGCCTAATCTTTTGCATTTGTTTTGAGTTGGTAGAATGGTCCACGAGCCCTATCTCTTCCCATTTGTCTTTATCTTATTTTTTCTATTTATTTTGATTTTTATTTGAATTAAATCAATTTAAATCAAAACAAATCATGAAAAAAATCCAAATCATTGAAACCTCAAGATCTTGTGCATGTTTCAGGTCCTATATCAAGCTAGAAAATGAATCAATTCGTGCAAGGCATAAGTGGGCACAAAAAGATTGATTTTGGCCTATTTTGGAAAGATTTTCAAGTGAATCAAATCAAAATCAAAAGCTATAATGGATAAAGATTGAGAGCATAATTCCAACCCTAATCCAATCCTTGGTATATAGTGAACATTTGCAGACCTAAAACAAAAGCTTTGGAGGCGCATAGAGGAAGAACCAAACTTGGAAAAATCACCAAAAAGTGCTGGCTTGATTTCATATTTCCAGGCGATTACAAGGCTCCCTGACCATCTCATTCACTTCCTGGGATTGCAAGCAAGCCATACCAATCAAGAACAAGGATTTTTCTGCGCTAAAACCCAATGTAAGCAATCCACGACTTTGAACTTTTCTTGAAATCGAATTACATGATTTTAATATTGATAACATGAAATACTTACATATTCTTGTTCCTTGAAGCATTTGCAAGCTATCTATAAAATTTAATTGCATTTTTGTGGACTATATCAGAATTCACCATTGCTAGGTTTTGTTGGCTCGTTTTAGGATCTTTTGGTACATGTAAAATTGGGCCACAAGAAGGGCACCATCGTGCTCAGCAGGCCAAGGCGACTTGATTCATAGTCTTGGATTCCATTTATCATGCTTGTAGGTGTTTAGGTATTGGCTTGCATTTTTGGTAAATCCCAAGTGTATGTGTGAATGTCATGACTGATGTCATAACATTCTAGTTCAGGTTGTACTAACTCATTAGGTACATGTGCAGAAAAATATTGTAATTCAAATACTGATGTTTATAAGTGTGTATCTGAGCATGTTTGCAAAATGATCACATTTTGCTAAATCAGTAGACAGGTTTTCTCAGATGTCATAACAGATGTTATGACATCCTGTTCTGAACTAACAGGATTGCAGGATTGGATAAGTCTGAGTTTTTTCAGGAAATAACTCAGTCCTTTCTAAACAGAATCCTGCGTTTTCTGAGGAGTAACCTAGCTTAATCCTAACCTGATCAATAAAATACTGTGACCTGGTCTTTAGGTCAAACGGAATCAACCCCAGGTTTTTGGAAACCCTAACTGAAGTTGCAGCTGCTATATATTCAACAGAGCTGCGGTTTTTCAAGATATCCCTGCTGATTGATTAGAAGATCAATTTTGTAATCTGTATAGATTTGTTTATTGTACTCCAAGCAATTATCATTGTGATAAGTGCCTTGGAATAGGTTTTGATTGTAAGGGTTGTGTAGCACTCAAAGCTTTGAAGCAAGAGTGTTTGAATGTCCCTTGACTAAAGCTGTGAAGCAGAGTCAAGTTAGTTGTGTACATCACTCAAAGCTGTGAAGCACGAGTGATTGTGTTGCTTGATTAAAAAGCTGTGAAGTTTAATCAAGTGTGTTTTTTTTGAAGAGTGTCTTCATCAATTCTTAAGTCAAATTGGTTTATGTATCACTGCTGTGATTGAGGGGGAGTGAGTAGGAACTCAGGTTTAAGTTGTACTTAGATTAGAATTGCATTGGGTAGGTCTTAAGTGAAGGAGATAAACTGGTTGGTTTATTCCTGAATTAACATCTCTTATAGTGGATTCTCTCCCTGGCTTGGTAGCCCCCAGAGTAGGTGTTGTTGCACACTGAACTGGGTAAACAATTGACTGTGTTCTTTACTGCTTTTGTATTTACTGTCATATAGTACGTCAGATACGGTGTCATAACATTGGACGTGACATTGAGTATCTGCAGCCAGAATTTTCAATTGGTATCAGAGCAGGCACCCTGCCTGTATTACTGGGTGAGATCTAGGGATATCACTTTCTGGCACTATGGACAAAGAAGGAGTTTTTGGAAATAGACCACCCATTCTGGATGGAACCAATTATGACTACTGGAAACCTCGTATGATTGCCTTCCTAAAATCTCTGGACAAAAAGGCTTGGAGAGCTGCTGACAAAGGGTGGATTCATCCCACCATAATTGAGGAAGATGGGTCAATCAGTCTGAAGCCTGAGGAAGATTGGAGTAAAGAAGAAGATGAGTTAGCCTTGGGAAATTCCAAAGCTCTAAATGCCTTGTTCAATGGAATTGATAGAAACATTTTCAGATTAGTCCATCAATATGAACTGGCCAAGGAAGTTTGGGACACTCTCAAAACTACTCATGAGGGAACTTCCAAAGTAAAAATGTCAAGGCTTCAGATGTTGACCACTAAGTTTGAGAATCTAAAAATGATGGAAGATGAAACCATTCATGAGTTTCACATGAACATCTTGGAGATTGCCAACACCTCAGGAGCACTGGGAGAAAAAATGTCAGAAGAAAAACTGGTAAGGAAGATTCTCAGATCCTTGCCTAAAAGATTTGCAATGAAGGTAACTGCCATAGAGGAAGCCCAGGACATTAGCAAGTTGAAAGTGGATGAACTTATTGGGTCTCTTCAGACTTTTGAGATGGGAATCACCAATGATGATGTCAAAAAGAACAAGAGTATAGCACTCATGTCCAACACTGATGTTGAAGAAAACATTTCAGAAGCTGTAGCCATGCTTGGAAGACAGTTCAACAAACTCATCAAAAGAATAGATCCAAAGTCAAGGTCTAATGTTCATAACATTCCCTCTAACATTGACAGTTCCAGCAGAAGACCAAGGTCAGAAGAGAAGGGAATTCAAGGCAGAGGAATTCAATGCCATGGCTGTGAAGGATATGGGCATATTCGAACTGAATGTCCTACCTTTCTTAAGAAACAAAAAGGAATGACTGTTACTTGGTCTGACTGTGATTCAGAAAGTAATTCTGAAGAAGAGACTGCCGAACGAGTTACTGCTCTAACTGGTGTTTGTACCTCTGAAAGTGACATCAGTGATGAAGAGGTGACTTTTGAAGAACTGGCTGATACCTACAAGAAATTGTGTATCAGAAGTGGTGAAGTCTGTGTGCAAAATGAGAAACAATCAAAACTCATTATAAAGCTGGAGGCTGAAAAGAGGGCAAATCTTGAAACTATAAGTCATTTAGAAGGAGAAGTTCAACTGCTGAACTCACAACTAAATCAAATGACCAAATCTGTCAAGATGTTGACCAATGGAACAGGCAAATTGGAAGAGATTCTTCAGGCTGGACAAAATATGGGAAATAAATCTGGCCTAGGATTTGTGGAAACAAAGAAATTTGGTACTGGGAAGCAAATGTCAAAATGGATGTCTCAACATTACTCTCAACATCAGGGACAGAGACATATGAAGAAGAGGTACCAAAGATGGAGATGTCATCATTGTGGGAAATATGGTCACATAAAGCCCTTCCGCTTCAGATTACATGGATACCCTAATCAGAACTCAGGTGTCAAACCTAAGTCTAAAAAGGTACCACATGCTCCTCAATGGAAGAAAAAGACTACTGCACTGATAGCTCACACTTCCCTGAGGGTCTCTGCAAAGGAAGACTGGTACTTTGACAGTGGATGTTCCAGACATATGACTGGAATCAAGAACCTCCTCAATAATGTTAAGCCTCACACCACCAGTTTTGTGACCTTTGGAGATGGGGCTAAAGGTGAAATCAAAGGAGTTGGTGATTTGGACTGCCCTGGAGTTCCAAGTCTGAATGAAGTACTGCTGGTGAAAGGACTGACTGCTAATCTCATTAGTATCAGTCAACTGTGTGATCTAGGATTCAAGGTCAATTTCTCAAAATCTGAATGCCTTGTGATCAATGACAAACAAGAGATAGTAATGAAAGGAGTCAGATCCAAAGACAACTGTTACTTATGGGAGGCTGAGAACACCAATTTCTCATCTGTGTGTTCCATTGCAAAAGAAGAAAAAGAGGTGAAACTGTGGCACCAAAAACTTGGCCATCTTCATCTAAGGGGGATGAAGAGGATTATCTCCTTAGAGGCAGTCAGAGGTATTCCAAAACTGCAAATTGATGAAGGAAGAGTTTGTGGTGAATGTCAGGTGGGTAAGCAGACTAGGATGTCACATCCAAAGTCAAGACATCTGACCACCTCTAAGGTTCTAGAACTCCTCCATATGGATCTGATGGGACCAATGCAAGTAGAGAGTCTTGGAGGTAAAAGATATGCCTACGTGGTTGTAGATGATTTTTCCAGATTCACCTGGATTAATTTCATTAGGGAAAAATCAGATGCATTTGAAGTTTTTAGAGAACTGTGCAAGAGAATTCAAAGAGAGAAGGAAGGATGTATTGTCAGAATCAGAAGTGATCATGGCAAGGAATTTGAAAACAACAAGTTTGATGACTTCTGTGCTTCAGAAGGAATCAGTCATGAGTTTTCTTCTCCCATAACACCTCAGCAAAATGGAGTTGTGGAAAGAAAAAACAGGACCATACAAGAATCTGCCAGAGCAATGTTACATGCCAAAAGACTTCCTATGTATTTTTGGGCTGAAGCTATGAATACAGCTTGCTATGTTCATAACAGGGTCACCTTGAGAAAGGGAACCTCATCCACCATATATAAACTATGGAAAGGAAGAAAACCAACTGTGAAGTACTTCCATGTGTTTGGCAGCAAATGCTATATCCTATCTGATCGTGAACAAAGAAGAAAACTGGACTCCAAAAGTGATGAAGGCATATTTCTAGGATACTCCTCAAACAGCAGAGCTTATAGAGTATTCAACTCCAGAACCAAAACCATGATGGAATCAATAAATGTTATAATTGATGACTATCATGAAGAAATAGATGTTCCTTGTACTGTTGAGACATTCTTTGAGACTTCAACCCAACAGGATGATCTACCCAACTCCACCACAACAGAATCTGAATCAAAGGAAGCTAGCAAGACTCCTTCCATAAGAATTCAGAAGGATCATCCAAAAGAGCTCATCATAGGAGATCCCAATAGTGGAGTCATCACAAGATCTAGAGAAATCATCTCAAATTCTTGTTTTGTGTCCAAAATGGAACCAAGAAATGTCAAGGAAGCCTTAACTGATGAATATTGGATTGGTGCAATGCAAGATGAACTGAACCAATTCAAGCAACATGAAGTTTGGGAACTGGTTCCTAGACCTGAAGGAACTAACATCATTGGGACAAAATGGATATTCAAGAACAAGTCAGATGCTGAAGGAGTTGTCACCAGAAATAAGGCAAGACTTGTTGCTCAAGGATACACCCAGGTTGAAGGGGTTGATTTTGATGAAACCTTTGCACCTGTAGCCAGGTTGGAGTCAATCAGACTCTTGTTGTCAATTGCGTGTCTTCTGAAGTTCAAGTTATTTCAGATGGATGTGAAAAGTGCCTTTCTAAATGGGTACTTAAATGAGGAAGCTTATGTGGAACAACCTAAAGGTTTTGTGGATCCAACCCATCCTGATCATGTCTACAAATTGAGAAAAGCTCTATATGGGCTGAAACAAGCTCCTAGAGCATGGTATGACAGGTTAACAAAGTTTCTCTCAGACAAAGGCTACAGAAAAGGAGGCTTGGACAAAACTCTATTTGTCAAAACTGAAGGAGGGAAGTTGATGGTTGCCCAAATATATGTTGATGACATAGTGTTTGGAGGAATGTCAGAACATATGGTTAAACAGTTTGCTGACCAGATGCAGGCTGAATTTGAAATGAGTCTCATGGGAGAACTAACTTATTTTCTTGGACTACAAGTCTCACAGATGGAGGACTCAATCTTCTTATCTCAAAGCAAGTATGCTAAGAATATTGTAAAGAAGTTTGGTATGGAGAATTCAAGTCACAAAAGGACTCCTGCTCCTACTCATCTAAAGCTTTCCAAAGATTCAAGTGGGGTTAAGGTGGATCAAAGTCTGTACAGAAGCATGATAGGAAGCTTGTTGTACTTAACTGCCAGCAGACCTGATATTGCCTTTGCAGTTGGAGTTTGTGCTAGATACCAAGCTGATCCCAAAGTCAGTCATATCAATCAAGTGAAGAGAATTTTGAAATATGTAAGTGGTACTTACAACTATGGATTGTTGTATACTCATGGCTGTGAACCAGCTCTGACTGGCTACTGTGATGCTGATTGGGCGGGTAGTGCTGATGATAGAAAAAGCACCTCTGGAGGATGTTTCTTTTTGGGAAGTAATCTGGTTTCCTGGTTCAGCAAGAAACAGAATTGTGTATCTCTTTCCACTGCTGAAGCTGAATATATTGCAGCTGGTAGTAGCTGCTCTCAAATGATATGGATGAAACAGATGCTCACTGAGTATAATGTCACACAAGATGTTATGACATTGTACTGTGACAATCTGAGTACAATCAACATATCCAAGAATCCCATTCAGCATAGCAGGACCAAACATATTGACATACGACATCACTTTATTAGAGACCTTGTAGAAGAGAAGACAATCAAATTGGAACATGTTGCCACTGAGCTACAGCTGGCTGACATTTTTACCAAGGCTTTGGATGCAAACCAATTTGAAAATTTAAGGGGTAAGCTGGGTATTTGTCAACATGAGGAATTGTAGCAATTAATTTTTCTTAAAACAAAGACCAAAGGACTTATGCCTGTTCTGATTGGTTCAAAATTGTATTTTCTCATTTCCAACAATTCTTTTAAGAAGTTGAATAGCTACTCCTTTGCTTCCTTCCTCTCTCGTCTCCTCATCAAAACCCAGTCTCTCAATCAGAAATTTCTACTCATTTGCTGTTGGTCCTTCAAAACTGACAAAATGTCTCAAACACCATCATCATCCAATACGACCATCTCAACCTCTTCCTCTGATCAAGATTCTGGGTCAATCTCTTCCTGTCTGGACTCTGACGTTCTGGAGATCTGTTCTCATAGAACTAACCCCACCAAGGCCAAAGAGTTGAGAACAAGACATACAGGTAATCCATCTCATCCTTCCCCTTCAGTTCCCCCTGAAATTGCAAATAGGGAAGGGACAACCTATGTTAATCAAGCAATAGCAAAAATTGTTTCAAGAATTCTGAACGAGAACCACTCAGTTCCTGGCATTTCTGTTCCTCTGAACCAAGAAAACTCAAATGCTGAAACAAATCCAAATGTCTCTAAGAATGTTGAGACATCAAACAAAGAGAAGAATGCTGACATTGCTCACAAGAAAAGAAAGAAGACTGGCTCCTCTGAGTCTGATGACAGTGCTTGAAGGTTGATTGCTGCTTGGTGGTGTTGCTGGTGGAGTTTGGAAGTGTGTTCTGCTGTTGTCAGCTGCTGATCTCATTATTTTGTTTTGGATAACTGTATAACTTTATGAACATGTATCTTTGGCCCATTTGTGGCTAAAGAGGGGGAGAATATTTTGGTACTTGCTTAATTAGTACTTGACATTATATTTTTCTGCTGTCACTTATTTCTGCTGCTATCTATCTATCTCTGATTGTTTAGGGACTTTAGCCAAAAATCTGCCAAAGGGGGAGTTTGTAGGTGTTTAGGTATTGGCTTGCATTTTTGGTAAATCCCAAGTGTATGTGTGAATGTCATGACTGATGTCATAACATTCTAGTTCAGGTTGTACTAACTCATTAGGTACATGTGCAGAAAAATATTGTAATTCAAATACTGATGTTTATAAGTGTGTATCTGAGCATGTTTGCAAAATGATCACATTTTGCTAAATCAGTAGACAGGTTTTCTCAGATGTCATAACAGATGTTATGACATCCTGTTCTGAACTAACAGGATTGCAGGATTGGATAAGTCTGAGTTTTTTCAGGAAATAACTCAGTCCTTTCTAAACAGAATCTTGCGTTTTCTGAGGAGTAACCTAGCTCAATCCTAACCTGATCAATAAAGTACTGTGACCTGGTCTTTAGGTCAAACGGAATCAACCCTAGGTTTTTGGAAACCCTAACTGAAGTTGCAGCTGCTATATATTCAACAGAGCTGCGGTTTTTCAAGATATCCCTGCTGATTGATTAGAAGATCAATTTTGTAATCTGTATAGATTTGTTTATTGTACTCCAAGCAATTATCATTGTGATAAGTGCCTTGGAATAGGTTTCGATTGTAAGGGTTGTGTAGCACTCAAAGCTTTGAAGCAAGAGTGTTTGAATGTCCCTTGACTAAAGCTGTGAAGCAGAGTCAAGTTAGTTGTGTACATCACTCAAAGCTGTGAAGCACGAGTGATTGTGTTGCTTGATTAAAAAGCTGTGAAGTTTAATCAAGTGTGTTTTTTTTGAAGAGTGTCTTCATCAATTCTTAAGTCAAATTGGTTTATGTATCACTGCTGTGATTGAGGGGGAGTGAGTAGGAACTCAGGTTTAAGTTGTACTTAGATTAGAATTGCATTGGGTAGGTCTTAAGTGAAGGAGATAAACTGGTTGGTTTATTCCTGAATTAACATCTCTTATAGTGGATTCTCTCCCTGGCTTGGTAGCCCCCAGAGTAGGTGTTGTTGCACACTGAACTGGGTAAACAATTGACTGTGTTCTTTACTGCTTTTGTATTTACTGTCATATAGTACGTCAGATACGGTGTCATAACATTGGACGTGACATTGAGTATCTGCAGCCAGAATTTTCAATGCTTGTATATGATTTTGCAATGTGCAGGGTTGTAGTGACAGACATTTGTCCGTAGGTAAAAGTCTCTGGCTTTTACCAACGGAGAGAGGAAGAAGATGACACGCGTGGCATCATCCTATTCGCTTGTTTGAAATTGGACGCGTGTTTGGTAGTCAGATTCGCTTTATTGTATTTTATTATTTTTGTTTCATATAATAACCAACTGAACCAAGTGGCCCAGTGGTGGCCAAGGAAGCGTTAAGGCATTAGAGGGCTTGAGGTCAGGGGTTCGACCCCTGCCTCCAACATTTGCCATTTTTCTTGAAATTTCTTTACAAATTCCATATCCTACAAGGCAGGAAGAACACCATGTGACCTCAAGCTTCCACCAATAGATCTCCAGATGGCTAGATCTAAAGGCCATCACATGAAGGACCATCACACATCTCAGTCAACGCATAGCATGGAATCATGGAAGTCAACGTGGATCAACTTGTTTTGGGTCCAGAAGTTGATACTCACACCCCCCAAATTGCTGATTCTCAGGCCCATTCACTTTTCTCTATTCTTTTATATTTCTTTTATTTAATTCATTTAGTTATTTTTATTCACATAAAAATTTATTCTTTTTTCATAAAAAATCCATAAAATCACAAAAATAATATTTTCATCCAATTAGATTTAGAATTTATTTTTTATACAAAATATTAATTTAATTAGTTTATTTAATTTTAGGGTAACTTTAATTATTTTATAAATAAATTAAAATTAATTAGAACAATTAGGGTTTTTGTTTCTAACTTAATTCTATTTTCTTTTTCTTAAAAATAACAAAAATACAAAAATAGGCCATGTAAGTATTTTTATTAATTTAATTTAAATTAGCAATTAGGTTCATATTTAATTCAAACCTTATTTTTCTTAAAAATAATTAAAAAACATCAAAAATAATTTTTCTTTTAATTAGGTTAGACGGGGTCAATACCCTAATTTCCCATCATTCTTAATTTCATCGCGCACGCTTTATTATTTTATTTTACGATATTGATGTAATTGCTCATGGGATGTAATAGATTAATTAGGGCTCTTTTTCGTTCATTTATCTTTTTACGGGTTGTTTTTGGCTATATAAATTAATACCCGAAGCCTTGTAATAGCGTAGCTTTACTTTCCGCACTTTAATTTCCGCAAAATATTAAACTGTTAGATGTATGATATTAGGGTTGCATGACAAGAATGTATGATTAATTTTAAAACGGTTAGCAAACCTTAAATGTGCAAAGATGATAACTTGAAATTGAACCACTCACACGTGCGCACTCCTAGGGTATACTCCCACTTCGGTTGCCTTCGGTAAACGGTCATTAAGTATAGGATACTTTAGTGGTCGCTCTCTTGTCTAAACAAAGATCAAAGTTCCGTTCGGAAAAGTTGCCTCGGAATGGTTGCCTCGGATATCGTTGCCTCGAATATTGATCTTAAGACATTAGGGTTATTACTAAGACGTCCTAGCATTGCTTTAGTGATCGTACGTCCCTTTCGAATTGACCCTTAAAAATCCAACGACGGTGCTACCTATTTCTCAATAGTGGGATAGTATTGTCTAAAGGAAACAAGATCAGAAACATTCTTTTTTTCGAGTAGGTAGATGCTAGTAGGTACTTGCTCAAAATTAAACTTTTTTCCACACTTACGCTCTTTTCAAACAAAGTTTTCAAAACGACTTCGTAACACTCTTGAAGACAGAAGCAAGAGTTAAATCGAAGTAAAACAAAAACTTTTTTCAAATCAAACACACATAAAGAAAATTTTGAAAATGATGAGCAAGTACCTAAGAGCCCGTGGAAAACCACGGATAGAAAGGGTGATAATACCTTCCCTTTCTATAATCTACCCCCCGTACTCAAAATCTCGAAAAAAGGAATTTTTCTGTGCTTTTTTTCTTTCCTGTTGGATAAAATAAAAGTCGGTGGCGACTCTTGCTTACCGCGACATTTTGCAAACACAAACGCAAAATGCAAACCAACATTTCAAAACAGTCCGGTTCTGGCCACCGTATCACATAATTGGAGACTCTGTTGGGGATAAGGCAAGTGGGGTATACCTTAGGATTTGTTCATCATAATTGCTTCTATTGTTTGATTTGATTGCTTTGTATTGGGAGTTACTATAGATCCTAACCTGGATTTGGGGAACACCTTTTAGGTAAGTAGCAATAAACTGTGAGGGAACTGTACGGCGTAGACCGATACAGTTGAAGCAGTAGCTATGTTGATGTGGCACATTGGTTGGTACCGGTATCCCTTGTGGAGAAACGAGGAGAATACGAGGCTGCTATATGGGTCGTTAAACATCAACTAACCTTAGAACCTATAATTTACCAACTTGGCCATAGGAAGTAGTGAGATATCCGGTCTCGGTGTAAAGCTGGGAACTTGTTGATACTCGATGCTACACTCATTGAGACCATACTCTTGAGATAGTTTCGGCCGCAAGAAAAGATTGTGTGAGCTGAAAGCATGACCGATGGAGGATGGTCAGTGATATTGAGAACCTCTAGAACCCGGTTATTATTATTAGGACAAGTTGAAACCAACTGAACTTCAAGAGGGTAATACCTAGACCCCATGCAAGCCTTAAACTTAAAGGCTATTGTGTGACTTGTTTGCCTTTACCGTGTCTTCTATCTGTGATACATGTTGTGTGTTTTATCATGACATCATGCATCATGACATAACATGCATACTTCATTAGACTAACCATTTCAAAGACCGAGGGGATTTATCTTTGTTCTGTTTTGCAGATCATGACTTTCATGCGCAAACACACCATCCGAGTTAACTTTGTGCAAATACCTGCTCAACTCAAAGATTTAGCCTCGAGAGTTTATGATAATTCTTCATTCATTAGAAGACACAATCAACTTCTTAGCTTGGTTACCTCAAGATTTGATGAGAAAATGACGAGTGTGCTTTTCCAGTTCTTCGATCCAGTGCATCATTGTTTCACTTTCCCGGATTATCAGCTAGTTCCCACTTTGGAGGAGTTTTCTCATTTGTTGGGTATATCCATCCTTGAGCAGATAACCTTTACAGGTCTGGAAGAAACTCCTAGGCCAGAAGACATTGCTTCAGCTTTACATTTGAAAAAGGATGATGTAGTGTCTAATTGGGAGACACGAAGCGGAGTTAAGGGTTTCTTGGCTAAGTTTCTGATGGATCAAGCTCAACTGTTTTGGGACAACTTGGACTTTCAGGCTTTTGAAGACATCTTAGCTCTCCTCATTTACGGTTTGGTTCTTTTCCCGAATCCAGATTCCTTCATAGATGTGAATGCAGTTAAGATCTTCTTGTCTCACAATCCTGTGCCTACCCTCTTGGGTGATGTTTTGCATGCTCTTTATACTCGTACGACGCGTAGAAGAGGGACCCTTATGTGTTGCATGCCACTGTTGACGAGGTGGTTTATTTTGCACCTCCCCAAGTCCGTGTTAAAGAATGAAGAAGGTTCAGGATAGTCTTACAGGATAATGTCCCTTGCTCATACAAACATTCTTTGGAGTTCTAAGGATATGGAAGGTGTTGCTATCATTGATCGATGTGGGGAATACCCTAATGTCCCGTTGCTTGGAATTAGAGGGGAAATAAGCTACAGTCCTTGTTTGGATTTGAGACAATTTGGTCGTGCTCGGAGAGACGGTCCTCATGAGCTACTTCTTACAGACATCGTCTTTGACTACAAGGAGGACGTCGAAAAGCATCGCCGAAGGTTTATACGAGCCTGGAGCATGGTGAACAGGTCTGACCCTCACGAGCTAGGACCAAAGACTTCTCTCCCTATGCAACCTTATCTCCAGTGGGTTCGAGCCCGCGCTCAGAAGCTTGGGATTCCTTATGAAGTTGTGTTGCCAGTGATTGTGGAGCATACTAACGAAGAAGGTGTTCCTTATACAATCCTTTATCCTTATATTCCTACTGATCTTGGGGCATTACAGAGACCCTGGATCCAACTAAAAGAGGAGAGGGATACCTACAAGGAGAAGTATCATGAGTAAGAGAGGAAGATCTTGAAGCTCACAAGGCAACTTGAGAATGAAAGGACGATCAACGACTACGTCAGCACGGATGGAAATCGACCATGGGATTTCTGATTTCTGCTTGTTTCTAGTTTAGATTTATTTTCAGTTTATTTCTTTTGTAACGTCTTGAAGGCATTGTTAAACATTTTACAAAGTTTGAATCTAATAAAGTTTGTTTATTTCTTGGTTTGCATATTTAAATCTCCCAAAGTATTTGAAATTATTTCATACGCATTCCATTATCATGCACCTCATCACAGGTATCATTACAGGTTTCTCATCTTCTTCGCTGTTTATTTCAGCATAAAATGTCTTCTGAAATACCTACTGATCAAGCCATCAAGTCTCTTCAAGCACATAATGCTCAATTCAAAGAGATGTTCCTGACCTTGGCTAAAGGGCAGGAAGATTTGAAGACTCTCATCATGAAGGAGAAGAAGAAGAAGAAGAAGAAGGTGGTCCTTCTGAATATGGGTTACAGATTTGGGAATAGGTTGCGATAGGAAGCTGATTTGTCTCATTCATCTAAAGGAGGAGAGAATCAAGAAGAAGAAAAGGGCCCTAGTCCTGTGGTCTCTGATAATGACACTGATTTTGATGAAGAACAGTATCCTCCTGCCAAGGATAGGTACAAGCAACTCGAAGACCGTCTGAGTGCAATGGAGATTCAGAAGATACCTGGTTTAGACTTTGGAGATCTGGGACTGGCATCTGGGGTGGTGATCCCTCACAAATTCAAAGCTCCTATTTTTTCTAAGTACGATAGAGTATCTTTTCCAAAGCTACACCTCCGCTCGTACGTCAGAAAAATTCAGCCCTACACTGCTGATAGAAACCTGTGGGTTCATTTCTTTCAAGATAGTCTGTCAGGGACTCAGCTTGAATGGTTCTATCAATTGGAAGGAGCTAACGTCCGCAACTGGGAGGACCTTGCTGCTTCTTTTTACAAGTAATACCAGTATAACGCCGACCTTGCTCCCACGCGTACTCAGCTTCAGGGTATATCTATGGGTGTAGGCGAAGGCTTTAAGGACTATGCTCAGAAGTGGAAAGATCTGGCTGGAAGAGTCCAACCCCCTCTGTCTGATAGGGAGTTGGTGGATATGTTTCTTGGGACTTTGTCTGGTCCATTTTTAATCATTTGATCGGGAGTTTATCATCAGGGTTTACTGAATTGATTTTGACTGGGGAGAGAGTAGAAGCTGGTATCAAAAGTGGTAAGATACAGAAAGGTGCTTCATCAAGTACAGAAAAGAAGCCTTTCAGAAAAGAAGCTAGTGCAGTTTACAGCTCGAGGAGCCAAAACCGACCTGAACGCCGCCAAGCAGTGAATGAGGTAGTAATATCAAGACCCACTGTTGCCCTACAACGCAATAATCAGCAAAGAGTAGAGAGGCTGCAAAGACAGTACACTCGGCTCAGTATGACCTTATCACAAATTTTACCGCAGTTATTGAAGATCAACTTGATAACTCTGAGGGAAGCCCCGAAGAATCCCAGCACCACATCTCCGATGCATAACCCAAACACCCGCTGTGCCTATCACTCTGATAGCCCAGGGAATGATACAAACAATTGCTGGGCCTTGAGGAATAAAGTACAAGATTTGATTGAAGCTAAAGAAATCGAGTTTGACGCTCCAGAGAAGCCCAACGTCATAACTGCATCCATGCCCAAGCATGATCAGGGAGTGAATGCAATTGAGGATGATGAAGAAGAGTCAGATCTTGACAGCTGGATTTACCCAACTACCAACGGTGGATTGAACAATTGGACGAAAAAGGACTGCGTGCCCGTGTCTTTTATTACACAGTAATAGACTTTTGTTTTAAAGATTTGTAACAGACAATTTGAAACTTTACGGCACGGTGCCTTGCCCGAGGCACCTTGGCTTTGTTTGTGAGGGCTTATTATGTGTTATTTTCATATATCATCAATAAAGCATTGGACGTTTTCTTGCATTACAATTTTGCGATCCTTGTTTTTATTTTCTATCTTGCACTTTATCTAAACAACTATTATCTTACACACACTAACATATCATAATGAAGTTCCACATCCACTCTCGATCCCATTGATAACGACTCTGCTACTGCCGGTTATGACTTCGAAAATCCGATCAACCAAGCCGAGGACGAAGGTGAGGATGATTGTGTGCCTGGGGAACTTGCTAGACTGTTACTACAGGAAGAGAGGGTCATACAGCCCCATGAAGAGCCAGTGGAATCAGTGAATCTGGGTACAGAAGAAGACAAGAAAGAGGTCAAGATCGGTGCGAATCTGGAACCTAGTGTCAAGCAACGGTTGATACAAATGCTGCGTGACTATATTGAGATTTTTGCTTGGTCTTATGAAGATATGCCTGGGTTGGATACCGATATTGTGGTTCACTGCTTGCCAACTAAATAAGACTGTCCTCCGGTAAAGCAGAAAGTTCTCCGTATGCGCCCAGAGATGTCTGAGAAAATCAAAGCTGAGGTCATGAAACAGTTTGATGCCGGTTTTCTAGTGGTTACTTCTTACCCGCAGTGGGTTGCCAACGTGTTTTCGGTACCGAAGAAAGATGGTAAGGTACAAATGTGTGTGGACTATAGAGATTTGAACAGGGCAAGCCCCAAGGATGATTTCCCACTCTCTCACATCGATGTTCTGGTTGACAACACCGTGCAACATAAGATCTTCTCCTTTATGGATGGGTTTTCTGGTTATAATCAGATTAAGATGGCTCCCGAAGACATAGAGAAGACAACCTTCGTTACGCAGTGGGGTACCTTTTGCTACAAAGTCATGTCGTTCGGATTGAAGAATGCTGGGGCAACGTATCAGCGCGCCATGGTTGCTTTGTTCCACGACATGATTCACCATGAGATTGAGGTATATGTTAATGACATGATTGCGAGGTCCCAAACTGAAGGAGAGCATCTTGACCATCTCCAGAAGTTATTTGACAGGTTGAAGATGTACAGGCTGAGGTTAAACCCGAACAAGTGCACCTTCGGGGTAAGATCTGGTAAGCTGCTGGATTTCGTTGTTAGTGATAAAGGTATTCAAGTGGATCCTGCAAAGGTGAAGGCTATACAGGAAATGCCAGTTCCCCGAATTGAAAGGGAAGTCAGAGGCTTTTTGGGACGTCTGAATTACATTGCCCGATTCATTTCACACCTGACAGCTACTTGTGAGCCAATCTTCAAGCTGCTGAAGAAAGATCAAGTGGTAAGATGGAATGATGAGTGTCAGGCCTCTTTCAAAAGGATCAAGGAATATCTCCAAGAGCCTCCTATTCTGATGCCTCTAGTTGAAGGGAGACCTTTGATCTTATACTTGACAGTACTCGACAATTCAATAGGGTGCGTGCTGGGGAAGCATGACGAGTCTGGCCGAAAAGAGCATGCTATTTACTACCTTAGCAAAAAGTTTACCGACTGTGAGACCCGATACTCACTGCTTGAGAAAACTTACTGCACTTTGGCATGGGCTGCTCGCCGGATGAGACAGTATATGCTGACTCACACTACCCTATTGATATCAAAGATGGACCTAATCAAGTATATCTTTGAGAAGCCTGCCTTGTCCGGAAGAATAGCAAGATGGCAAATGATCTTAACTGAGTATGACATGTAATACACAACCCAGAAGGCAATCAAGGGGAGTGTGTTGGCATATCATTTGGCGCATCAGGCCGTGGATGATTACCAGTCTATGAACTTCGAGTTTCCGGATGAGAACATCATGTTGGTGTGGATGACTGTGAAAAACCTGGACCGGATGAAGGACCTGAGGAAGGATCCCGATGGTCTATGTATTTCGATGGAGCTTCAAACGCGTTGGGTAATGGCATTAGCACCGTGATCATATCTCTTGAAGGCTGTCATACTCCGTTCACCGCCCGATTATGTTTTAACTGCACCAACAACATGGCAGAGTATAAAGCATGCGTCATGGGCCTTCGAGCAGCTATTGACCTAAGGATTAAGTTCTTAAGTGTGTTCGGAGATTCCGCTCAAGTGATTAGCCAGATCAAAGGCGAGTGGGATACGAAGCACCCAAATCTTATTCCTTACAAACAATATGTGTTGACGTTGCTTCCACATTTTGAGGAGATAACCTTTGAACATTTCCCCAGAGAGGAGAATCAGTTGGCGGACGCGCTAGCTACCATGTCTTCTATGTTCAAGGTCAGGTGGGACAATAAGGCTCCCCAGATTACCATTGAGAGGTTGGATGAACCCGCACATTGCTGTGACATTGAGACTGAAGAGGTAGCAGATAAACCCTGGTTTCACGAGGTAAAGAGATATCTTAAGACTCAGGAATACCCCGAGGGTGCATCTGTTAACGATAAGAAGTTTCTGAGGAGATTTGTTGTAAAGTTCTTCATCAGCAATGATGTCCTTTACAAGTGTAACCATGATTTAACCTTACTGCGATGTGTGGACAAGAGCGAGGAAGAAAGAATCATGGCGGAGTTACATGAAGGTACTTTCGGGACTCATTCCAGTGGACATACCATGGCAAAGAAAATCCTTCGGGCAGGATATTATTGGTCCACCATGGAAGCCGACTGTTATCAACATTCCTGGACCTGTCATAAGTTCCAAGTCTATGCTGATAAGGTGCATATACCTCCAGCTCCTCTAAATGTCTTGACAGCTCGCCTTTTGCAATGTGGGGTATCAATATGATTGGCGAGATCAGACCTACTGCGTCCAACGGGCATCATTTCATCCTGGTAGCGATTGACTACTTTACGAAGTGGGTTGAGGCAGCTTCCTTTGCTACAGTAACCAAGAACGTCGTGGCGCGGTTTAATCGGCATAATTTGATCTGTCGATATGGTGTACCAGAGAGGATCATTATGGACAACGGTACAAACCTCAACAATACGATGATCACCGAACTCTGCAAGCAGTTTAAGATACAGCATCACAACTCTTCTCCTTATCGGCCGAAGATGAATGGGGCTGTTGAAGCGGCTAATAAGAATATCAAGAAGATTGTGTAGAAGATGACGGTGACATACAAAGATTGGCATGAGATTTTACCATTTTCTCTTCATGGGTACCGTACTTCAGTGCAGACTTCAACAGGGGCAACACCCTACTCTTTGGTGTATGGCACGGAAGCAGTATTACCCATTGAGGTCCAGATACTCTCTCTTCGGATTATGAAGGATGAAGGTTTGAGCGAGGACGATTGGATCCAGACCTGGCTTGATCAGCTTAATTTAAACGACAAGAAGAGACTTACTGCTATTTGTCATGGTCAGACGTATCAAAAGTGAATGATCAAGGCATTTAACAAGAAATTCAGATGACAAGAGTATCAAGTCGGGGATCTGGTGATCAAACGCATCATACTGCCGCAAAGTGATCCCAAGGGCAAATGGACCCCTACGTACGAAGGACCATTTATGGTTAAGAACATTTTCTCAGGAGGATCAATGATTCTAACCACCATGGATGGTGACGACCTTCCTCACTCTGTCAATGCAGACATAGTGAAAATATACTACGCATAATCAAAGACCCGCTAGGTCGACTGGCCTAGGCAAAAATAAGGGCTTCCCGGCGAACCAAAAAGGTTCGAGAAAAAGTAAGGGATGAAAATGAAAAAAAAACTATACACCCAGCAAGTCGAAAACCTGAAAAGGCGGCTTGGGCAAAAAAGGGCATCCCGGTGGACTGAAAACCTGAAAGGGAGGTCCAGGAAAAATTTAGGGATCAAAGCGTAACACTATGTCTCATTGGATCATCGTGCAATCAAACTTTGGTATCAACTATCAAGCTCGGACGGTACTAATCAATCTGATCTACCTTCAACCAAGTAGCAAAGTGATGAGACTCTCGAAGATATATAAAGGCAATAGAAGAGTTGGAACTCAGTGGGATTATTCACATAACTGTTTTTCTTTGTTTTACAAAACTGTATAAATTCTATCTTTCGGCGGTGTTCTCTTACTAGGACGCCAGCCTCTTGTACAAAAACGCCTATTTACAGGCCAACTTCAAAATTAATACAATTCATTTTCACAAAGAAATTTCAAATTGTTTACCTTTTTTCTGTTTTGTCTTGCAAGAACGTCCAATGTTCATTTTTGATATATGCATTTGACAATAATTGCTGCTCATAAATGTTTACATGCGAAACAAAAGACGATTACTCGTAACATCAAGAACAGGGCAAATAAGAAGTGTCCAAACCTTACAGTTGCTCTGTCCACCAGGTATATGGATAGACCTAGCTGGAGAATACGACCCAAGGTACATTCACTCCCCGCAGAGTAAAAGGTATCTAAAAAACATTGATTCTCCCCAAGCAGAGTTCATCTATTACCAGCATTAGAAGAGTATCCCCAGTGGAGTTCATTTCTTCCACAAGCAGAAACTCAATCCCCAACATATTTCATTATCGCCAGCAGCGGTAATTCATCCCCAAACGAGGTTATTTCTCTGAATCAACGGACCCTCTAGCAGAACATCTCTTCCCCACAGAGTCATTTTCTCGTCAGTTCATTCTCCAGCAGGATTATTCTCACAATCATCTTCGATCGTTATTCTCAGCGAGAACAAAGAATTCAACGCTTTTTCTCCAGGATCAATCCGGGATTTATTTTCCCCAGCTAGAGAATATCATAAAAACATGCATATCCATACATCATGACATGCGCATACACATCATACAACACAATATCATTTATTTCGAGAACATCATTGCCTGATACATATCATGCATTACATACGACTAACCTCAACCTTTTAGGAAATATACAGTCAAATTCTCACCAAGTTCAAGCTATGAAGCTCGGATCCGACTGAATAGTATCTTGATTTCTACACCATATTGTGAAGCCCGGAGAACGACCGAATAACAGTATCAAACACCGTGAAGCCTGGATTCGACCAGATAGTGGTTTATCTCTAAGCTATGAAGCCCAAATTCGACCAGATAATAGTTTAATCCTTAGGAAGCCGTGAAGCCCGAATTACGACAGGATAACAGCTCAACAAGTTATTGTGAAGCCTGGATTACGACCAGATAGCAATAACAAATTTCTGTGAAGCCTGGATTCGACCAGATAACAGCCAAAGACACCGCAAAGCCTGGATTACGACCAGATAGTGGTACATATTTAATACAAGTTATGAAGCCTGAATTCAACAGGATAATATCTTGATTTCTCCAATCACCATGAAGCCTGGATTCGACCAGATAATGGCATGAGACATCGCGAAGCCTGGATTATGACCAGATAGCGGTAAAAGAACACTGAAGCCTGGATTATGACCAGATAACAGTGAGTGACATTGTGAAGCTTGGATTACGACCAAATAGTAGTTTACCCGGCCAATTACTATGAAGCCAGGATTCGAACAGATATTAGTAGGCCTAAAAGTAAAAGGGAAGCCCGGAGGAGACCAAATAACCACTTGATTTCTTCTAAAGCCTGGATTACGACCAGATACGAAATGAGGTATTGTGAAGCCTGGATTACGACCAGAAAGCAGTACAGAACACCATGAAGCATGGATTCGACCGGATAATGGTATAAAGCATCGTGAAGCCTGGATTACGACCAGATAATGATAAAAGGACTGAAGCTTGGATTACGACCAGATAACAGTACAAGACACTGCGAAGCTTGGATTTCGACCAAATAGTAGTTTACCTGGACAATTACTAAGAAGCCCGGAGTCGACCGGATATTAGTGTGCCCTAAATTCAAGTTGAAGCCCGGATGCGACCGAATAACAACTTAGTTCTTTCTGAAGCCTGAATTACGACCAGATAAGAATTGAGAAATTGCGAAGCCTGGATTACGACCGGATAGAAAGTTTAATCTCATCTCCCTAATAGGTCACTGTAAAGCCCGGAGTACGACCAGATAGCAGTCGGTCTTATCACTATGAAGCCTGGATTACAACCAGATAATAGTTCATTTTCACCTCTTCAACTAAGAGACGATTCCCCAGTAGAATAACGGACAACATAAGCTCCTAAAATTCTATTTCTCTCAAGACAGAGATCAACATTCCCCAGCATAGTCTTCCTCAATAATAGGTATACTGGCTCTCGCTAAGGAATCTCTTATGTGATCGACACTCCTTCAGATGGAATCTTTAAGCCCATATTCCGTCATCACTTTCCAAATGGCATCTGTAAGCCCATTCCCGACATTACAAGACAAATACCACTTCATGCGAGTGCAAATTTCTGGGCACTCTAGTGTTCAATCATCTTCTACCCTCGGATCACGAAAGGCAGGCAAGCCAATCTACATCCTCATGTTTAAGAAGATTGAACAGGGGCAGCTGTTGTACCCCAAAATTTTCCCTCCCATATTTCTCAAAACATTTCAAGTAAGATCCTCAATCTGCTCAAGGAAGTCCAAGGGTTGACCAAACAAACTCTCTCCTAAGGCAGTCTACCTCAAATTAGGGTTTTATGTTGCATCAAGATACTGAAGTCCTAGGGATCCAAAATTCTCAATATTGTCCTAATATGTTCTCAAGATCATCCATGTCATGTTTCAATCCCTACAAAGAAAGTTTGCTCAGTCAATTGCTCAAAAGCCTGAAAATCGACTGTGCTAGGGCAAAAGTCAACTGTGGCCCACATACAGTCAAACTTCAAGATTTTTGGTCAAAATTCTCATTTTGAAGTATTATTCATCATTTGATCAATGGTTGATCATGATTCATCAATGATTTCTCATAATTTATCAAGAACCAAAAGTTGCTAAATTAGGGTTTTGTAGGAAAAGTCAACTCAACTTTGACCAAGCATAACTTTCTCATACTTCATGAGAAATGACCCATCCAAAGATCATTTTGAAGAGGATGCAATGCCCTATAATCCATATTCAGCTCCCAAGTTCAAAATATGAACTCAAAAGAAGTTATGAATTTGGACATTATAGGTCATTTTGAAAAGCAACAAAAACAACTTTTTTGTCAAAGCTTCATACATGAACATGGAATACCAAATTGAGATGAGACCAAAAGGGTTGCTTATAGGACATCTCAAGATTTCTAAAAAGTCTAAGAGCACCTTCAAAGAGTCAAAATTGAGGAAGTTATGCATTGATGAAGTTGACCTTTTTTGCAAAATTGTCAAAAGTCAACTATGCCTCAAATTGTAATTTTTGCTAAATGGGCCTAATCTTTTGCATTTATTTTGAGTTGGTAGAATGGTCCACGAGCCCTAACTCTCCCCATTTGTATTTATCTTATTTTTTCTATTTATTTTGATTTTTATTTGAATTAAATCAATTTAAATCAAAACAAATCATGAAAAAATCCAAATCATTGAAACCTCAAGATCTTGTGCATGTTTCAGGTCCTATATCCAGCTAGCAAATGAATCAATTCGTGCAAGGCATAGGTGGGCACAAAAAGATTGATTTTAGCCTATTTTGGAAAGATTTTCAAGTGAATAAAATCAAAATAAAAAGCTATAATGGATAAAGATTGAGAGCATAACTCCAACCCTAATCCAATCCTTGGTATAGAGTGAACATTTACAGACCTAAAACAAAAGCTTTGGAGGCGCATAGAGGAAGAACCAAACATGGAAAAATCACCAAAAAGTACTGACTTGATTTCATATTTCCAGGCGATTACAAGGCTCCCTGACCATCTCATTCACTTCCTGGGATTGCAAGCAAGCCATACCAATCAAGAACAAAGATTTTTCTACGCTAAAACCCAATGTAAGCAATCCATGACTTTGAACTTTTCTTGAAATCGAATTACATGATTTTGGCATTGATAGCATGAAATACTTACATATTATTGTTCCTTGAAGCATTTGCAAGCTATCTATAACATTTAATTACATTTTTATAGACTATATCAGAATTCACCATTGCTAGGTTTTGTTGGCTCATTTTAGGATCTTTTGGTACAGATAAAATTGGGCCACAAGAAAGGCACCATCGTGCTCAGCGGGCCAAGGCGACTTGATTCACAGTCTTGGATTCCATTTATAATGCATGTATATGATTTTGCAATGTGCAAGGTTGTAGTGACAGACATTTGTCCATAGGTAAAAGTCTCTGGCTTTTACCAACGGAGAGAGGAAGAAGATGACACGCGTGGCATCATCCTATTCGCTTGTTTGAAATTGGGTGCGTGTTTGTTAGTCAGATTCGCTTTATTGTATTTTATTATTTTTGTTTCATATAATAACCAACTGAACCAAGTGGCCCAGTGGTGGCCAAGGAAGCGTTAAGGCATTAGAGGGCTTGAGGTCAGGGGTTCGACCCCTGCCTCCAACATTTGCCATTTTTCTTGAAATTTCTTTACAGATTCCATATCCTACAACGCAGGAAGAACACCATGTGACCTCAAGCTTCCACCATCAGATCTCCAGATGGCTAGATCTAAAGGCCATCACATGAAGGACCATCACACATCTCAGTCAACGTATGGCATGGAATCATGGAAGTCAACTTGTTTTGGGCCCAGAAGTTGATACTCACACCCCCCAAATTGCTGATTCTCAGGCACATTCACTTTTCTCTATTCTTTTATATTTCTTTTATTTAATTCATTTAGTTATTTATATTCACATAAAAATTAATTCTTTTTTCATAAAAAACCATAAAATCACAAAAATAATATTTTCATCCAATTAGATTTAGAATTTATTTTTTATACAAAATATTAATTTAATTAGTTTATTTAATTTTAGGGTAACTTTAATTATTTTATAAATAAATTAAAATTAATTAGAACAATTAGGGTTTTTGTTTCTAACTTAATTCTATTTTCTTTTTCTTAAAAATAACAAAAATACAAAAATAGGCCATGTAAATATTTTTCTTAATTTAATTTAAATTAGCAATTAGGTTCATATTTAATTCAAACCTTATTTTTCTTAAAAATAATTAAAAAACATCAAAAATAATTTTTCTTTTAATTAGATTAGACGGGGTCAAAACCCTAATTTCCTATCATTCTTAATTTCATCGCGCGCGCTTTATTATTTTATTTTACGATATTAATGTAATTGCTCATGGGATGTAATAGATTAGTTAGGGCTCTTTTTCGTTCATTTATCTTTTTACGGGTTGTTTTTGGCTATGTAAATTAATACCCGAAGCCTTGTAATAGCGTAACTTTACTTTCCGCACTTTAATTTCTGCAAAATATTAAACTGTTAGATGTATGATATTAGGGTTGCATGACAAGAATGTATGATTAACTTTAAAACTGTTAGCAAACCCTAAATGTGCAAAGATAATAACTTGGAATTGAACCACTCGCACATGCGCACTCCTAGGGTATACTCCCACTTCGGTTGCCTTCGGTAAACGGTCATTAAGTATAGGATACTTTAGTGGCCGCTCTCTTGTCTAAACAAAGATCAAAGTCCCGTTCGGAAAAGTTGCCTCGGAATGGTTGCCTCGGAATGGTTGCCTCGAATATTGATCTTAAGACATTAGGTTTATTACTAAGACGTCCTAGCACTGCTTTAGTGATCGTACGTCCCTTTCGAAATGACCCTTAAAAACCCAACGACGGTGCTACCTATTTCTCAATAGTAGGATAGCATTGTCTAAAGGAAACAAGATCAAAAACATTCTTTTTTCGAGTAGGTAGATGCTAGTAGGTACTTGCTCAAAATCAAACTTTTTTCCACACTTACGCTCTTTTCAAACAAAGTTTTCAAAACGACTTCGTAACACTCTTGAAGACAGAAGCAAGAGTTAAATAGAAGTAAAACAAAAACTTTTTTCAAATTAAACACACACAAAGCAAATTTTGAAAATGATGATCAAGTACCTAAGAGCCTGTGGAAAACCACGGATAGAAAGTGTGCTAATACCTTCCCTTTCTATAATTTACCCCCCGTACTCAAAATCTCGAAAAAAGGAATTTTTCTGTGCTTTTTTCCTTTCTTGTTGGATAAAATAAAAGTTGGTGGCGTCTCTTGCTTACCGCGACATTTTGCAAACACAAACACAAAATGCAAACCAGCATTTCAAAACAGTCCGGTTCTGGCCACCGTATCACAGGATCCATGTCTGAAAATGATACAAACGAAAGAAACTAGTTGTCATCTATGTGGACTTCCTAATATAATCATCAACTAACTTGGAGTACATGTAAACCAAAAAACGGCCTCTCAATTGAACTCATGAATCCACTCCAAGTCAGTGAAATATCTAAGGTAAACCACATCAACATAATAGGAATTATTGTCCAAAAAATAGACAAGACAACCAAGTATAACAGGTATGTCCTCGATGCATATGATTTATGTTGTATAACCTGTTCATCATCACCATTGGATTTCTCTACCGCTGTCAGCTGGTGTGCATACAACCTCTATAGGAATCCAAATCTAGCATGCCACCCTCGGGGGGATAATTTGATGAATCTAAATTTGTGGGGATAATTTGATTGAAGTAAATTTGTGGGAATATCCATGAAATTGGCCTCGTGGGGATTTGAAGACAGTTTGAACTCTGTCAGAGTGAAAAATCCTATATTGATAGATAAATTGATGAGATAACAGGACATAGTTGTATGCTTTAATCCCTAACTTTTGTCTGGACCGTCTTTTCAGATTTTCAATCCAACAGGATACCCTTTTTGCACAAGCCGCCTTTTTAGGTTTTCGACTTGCCGGGTGTACAATCTTTTGTATATATCCCTAATTTTTGCCCGAACATTTTGGTTCGCCAGGATGCCCTTATATTTTCCTAGGTATGTCAACCTAGCGGGTCTCTTTTCATGCGTAGTATTTTCTGACTATGTTCGTGTTCATAGGGTGTAGAGAATTGTCACTGTCTACGGTAGTAAGTGTTGTAGAAATGCCAGAAATTAATTGTTCGATCGCAGGTGACATTTCACATGTGGGAGCCTATTTTCCCCTAGAGTTAATCTGGTGTACTTCGACGTTTGAGATTTTAATCACATTTCTGATAGTCTTGAACTTCATAGGTATATTTTCTAAGAACTGTCATGGAAGGATCTGAAGACATGATACTGACACCATCTGATACTACTGGCACCAACAAATAATTTGGTGGTACTAGAGATCTTTGGTCAAGTCTCATAATTTTCTAAGAACTGTCATAGAAGGAATTCAAAGACATGATACTGACACCATTTGATAATACAATCAATTTGGTGGTACCCAAGATCTTTAGTCAAGTCTCAGAATTTTCTAAGAACTATCATAGACGGATCCAAAGATATGATACTGACACCATCTGATACTACTGGCGCAGACAATCAATTTGGTGGGACCAGAAGTCTTCATAATGGATTTTGTTCAAGCCCAATGATTAACGTACCATTGCCTCTCGAGTGATTCAGATGGAGACTTGCCCCTGGTTATTTAACATTTCTTTGAGAGATTCTTTGAATCTCGACTTGACTGCCCCAGATGTGTTGGACAATGATCATGCCGTGCCCCTTGATTATGAGAGATTTGTCATCGGAAGCGTCTTTCCATTTGAAGTGACTCTATTTGTTGAGAGAGTTTACATTCACTGGATATTCGTCGTGTGAATTTCTCCGTTGTCAAACAATTAGCCATATGCAAATAGTGGTATTCAAACAATGCAAAGTTTATGTCTGTCTTGAGAATTTTTTTTGAAAACTGCACTTTTAAAGAGCAACAAAAATTTGTAAGAATAAGAATTCAACTCGGGATCTATAGTAAGCCTTACAGGAGTCAGGATACCTTTTGTAACATTATGCTTTCGAACTAACCTATGCTTCAATCAAGACTTTTAAAGGGTTGTAATGTGGCCTGGTTCACGGTTTAAGAAACAAAGGATAAGGCTCTAAGTTTATTTGTACCCAACCCGTTCTCCATGATGTTCTCCAGTCCTAAAACAGTCGATCGCGCATTTATCTCCTACTAGAATCTAGAATGTTATTTTGGTGATGGTTCGGATACTAGAAGTTCATTTGGGAAGGCAGTCATTTTTGTAACATTTTTTTCATATTGTCGAGGATTTGTAGTGACCCCTTTTTTGGTCTCCTATCCCTAATTTTTGCCTGACTGTTCTTGTTTTGAGATTACAGCCAGCGTGATGCCCTAGTTTTTTTCTTAAGTCTTCTTCATAGGTTTTGACCTAGTGGGATTTTCTAAAGACTGCCTAATTTTTGGGGAACCAACACCATCTTTTGATTCAGAAGGATGTTTTTGTTGTGAAGTGACAACTTGAGACTGAATGCGCGTTTGAATTAATTAAGAAACTACCCTGCCCCATGTTATGATTAAAGGTTTCAGTTTGTACGGAAAAGAAAAATCCTACTTCTTTGACTCAAAGGGGTGGACTGGGGATTATCTTCCTTATAACTCCACTGTTTTGGGATTTGAAACAACGCCTGTACATCGTTAGCAAAGTCTGTCCAAAAGCATAATGTATGAGATTATGGTATTATTTTTGTCATCCTCCCTCTAAAGGCTTACAGCTTGTAATCCAGAGTTGAATATCATACAAAAAGGAGTAAAAGTATAGTTTACGTATAGTGAAAACAAATGGATTAACTCAAGACAAACATATGCAATGCATTAATGAGAACAACCAAAGTCTGACATAAGGAAAAATGTTTAAACAAACAAAGAAATTACAACTGAAAATTCAAATGAACAAAAATTTCTCCGCCTAAACTTTGTCACTGGAGATAGTGTGTCTTTGAGGGGTGAAAGAAAAACTCCAGTTGACCATCTTGTGTAAATTCCAACACTCCTTTGTTGACCAGGTCTTGAATCTTGTTCTTTAACACCCAACATTTATTAGTGTCGTGTCCCTGACTGTTGGAGTGGTATGTGCACCTTTCATTGTATTTGTAGTTGGGAGCAGAAGTGTTAGGTTTTTGAGGAGGCTCCCTTAATGTAACCAACTTGGCTTCCAACATATGATGCAATTCTTTATCCAAGGACATGTTGATCTCGATAAATTTCCTTTTGGGCGTATCTTGCTTTCACGGGCCACCCTGTCGTGGTTGGTGAGGTCGTTACTGGACTCTTGGCGTAGCAGCCATTTTGAAAGGTGCTCTCTCAACCAAATCTTCTTGTTTCATCTGAGGTTGGTTAATGACTCGATCCCCAATTATAGTTGTTTGCTCCATGTGGTTGCATCCATCTTGATGAAGCTTGTTGACGAGGGCTCTTAGCTCTTCTTGTTCCCGAGCTAAATTTTGGATAAGAGCCATCTGTCCCAACATCTGGATTCTCATTGTTGCCATCTCTGCTTGAAATTGCTTTAGCTGGCCATCCTTGTCGTCTTCAAGATTCTTCTTGGTGATGCTCTCAATGAGGAGTGCCTTCACTTCTTCTCACCCCTTGGATAAATTCAGGAACAAATCTTGAAGCTGATCATTTAGGGTCTGGAGATCTTAGACAGTTTGTTCGAGAGCCATTTTTTACTGAAATAAATAGCAAGCGGATGAGAAAACCTGTATGGGGAAAACCTGTCATGATATGATGCATGATATGTGGATGTAATGTTTTCAAGGATCTCGCGGGGTAAACACAAAAAAATGTTAGAAGTTGCATTTTGATCACATATTTGATCGGATAACTTCATATCATTGAATGTCTTTCTACGAGAATCAAGCTCACCATATCGAGTGGGTCATAGCCATTGAATCAAGTTATTGTGCTTTGGTCTTGGACGGCGTTTGGTTAGAGGAAAATAAATCCTCTTGCCCCTTGATAGACGTCTGGTTCAACATAACCATGTATCACAAACCCTTGAGACCCTTGAAATGGTTATTGAAAATTCTATGATATGATGTCATGATGTTATGTGAAAATAAACATACACAAACAAAGAAAATAAGTTGTTATGTACAAATAATCATATACAAACAAAGCAAAGAAGTCCTTAGGTTTAGGCTTGCATGGAGTTTAAAGGTAAGTACCCTCTTGAAGTTTAGTTGGTTCGACTTGTCCTAGAAAGTAATTGGGTTCTAGAGAATCTCAATTCACTGATCTTTCTTCATTGGGCATTGTTTTAGCATAATCAATCTTTTCTCGTGGCCAAAATATCCCAAAAGTCCGATCTCAATGAGCGTAGTATCGAGTATCAACCAATTTTTAGCTTTCCACCGAAACCGGCTATCTCACTACTTCCTAATGGCAAAGTTTTTCAATTAAAGGTTCTAAGGTTTGTTAGTCCTTCATAACATCACTCAGTGGCCCCGTATTCTCCTTAATTCGCCATAAGGGATACCGGTACCCACAAATATATCACACTAACATAACTATTATCTTAACCATATCGGTCTATACAGTACATTCTCCACAATCTTTGCTATTTACCTAATGGTGTTCCTAGATCCAGGTATAGGATCAATACAAACCCAAATAAGGACCCATAAAATGTAAAGCAAACAAATCAAACAATGAAAGAAAATAAATATGATCTAGCTCTAAGGTAACCCCACTTTTAAGTAGGTCCCCAGTAGAGTCGCCAGTTCTGTAATACGGTGGGAGAACTGACTTGGAGTTTTGCATTTTATCGCAATTGTTGCGGATAGCAAGAGTCGCCACTGACTTTTCTTTTATCCAATAAGGAAAGGGTGAAAAGAACAGGAAAGACCTTTGAGGTATTTTCTTGAGTTCGGGGGGTGTTTACCCTGTAATTTGGTAAACAATCGCTGATCTTCTAAATCTCTAAAAAAAGATTCAGTTACTTGTGAGATCGATCAGATTGATCTCAGGACTATTATGTTCTAGTTTTTAGGAAAAAGGTTTTGATGATAACTTCTTTAAACGAAGAGAATCACTTTGATATCAAATAAAGTGTTCTTATAAAAACAATAAAATAGAAAACTATTCTAGACTGCAAATCGTAAAGAATATAAATGACATGAAGAAATTTCATTAAATGTAAATAACTTTCGAATGTAAATATGATGCATCATACATACATGTATCACTAACTTGTTTCTCTAACACTGGTACTTTGAGTATTTGAGTATATTGTACAAAGATGTGAACACCTTGAATCCTAACATCTAAGACTCCTATTTATACTAATTCGACCCTAACGGTCTTTCTATGAGATTACGCCACGTTAGACACCTTTTACATGCAGACATTTTGGCATTTCCACGCGTCTTTATGGCGAAATGCATTAGTTTGAAATTTAAACTTCCCGCTCGAAGCTTTTTTGAATTCAACTTTGAATTCAACCAACGTCAATGTCGAAGTATTTCACATATCTTGGAATATTATTTTAAGTTCCTCTTTCGACATATCGAATCATAAGTTTTTTTTCTTTTTACAAAAATAACCTTGTAAGGTCCAATTTCATGTTTTTTTTAGACCATGACCTTCTCACATCAACTTTCATATTTTTATCAAATATCAAAATCTTCAGCTAACAAATTTCCCCCAATAAGTGTCCATTTCGAATAAATGCAGAAATGGCCATTTTTTGTAATCACCAGATTACAACTAGCAACCTTTCATTTCCTTCATTTTCTGACGAAGAAACAATCATTATTCCTGATGATGATAACGACGTCCCCCTCACTCCTTTCAAGGCCAAGAAGAAACATAAGAAATCCACCACGTCGAAGGGTGTTCCATATCAAACAACCAATCAAAAAGATGTGGAAGTAAAAATCCTTCCTCCTCCTCAACGTGAAGTTCAACCTGCATCCTCCGGGGTTGTAATTTTGGAGCATATTGGCAGCAATGCTTCAAACCCTGATGATCAAAAGGTACATCTTTATTCCAATATTTTACTTCTTGCTCAAATATATTTTGACCTAACAACTTTTTTATCTGCAGGATAAATCCACTACTCCTCCCATTTCTCCTATCAACCAAGATGCTCCTCTGGATACAGAGACTCCTTCGCCTCCTCCCACATCTAGTGGTGCTATCCAAAATAAAGGGTCTTCGACTATGGTTCCCCAATCTAAAGCAGGTGACGTCCAAGTCGAATAGGAGACTTCCTCTCCTAGTGAAGATGACTTGCCAGTTTTTGGCAAGCAAATATTGGAGGAAAATCAAGATTCTGAAAGCATCCCTATAGATTCTTCTCTAAAAATGTCTCAATTTCCTGTGGATTATGTCGAGGATGAAGAGCAATATTCAGATGGGGTTGAGACATACTTTCGAGAAGATGAGGACATGGAGGAGGTTGGACCATAACCTGAAGATACTCATCCGACACATCCTGATACTACTGACGAATGAAGCACATAAGCTTGATCAAATCCACATCCCATCTTGACTCTAACACTCACTGAGGAGGAAAAAATAGGGCTAAAGAAGAGTGATCCCCTAAAATATGTGGATTTGGTGATGGATATAAGGGATTCTTATCTAGACAAAAGCGCTTCTGGGACTTCGACTCAATCTGGCGCCAACGCTAGAGAAGCTTCTTATGACGAACTCCTTCAGCAAGTGAAAAAAGCTATATTCGAAGCTGATTTGTTCGAACAAGGGGGGCCATCTATTTTATACTTAAGCTTTGTTGGAATTTTATCTAGAGAAATAATCAAAACCCCAATTCCACTTCCTTCCTTATGTGTAGAACCATCAAAGAACAATTTCCAAGGTTCCAATTCCACAAGGTTCTAGGATGTTTCGACCAATGCATGGTCAACAATGAAATCAGAGACTACTTTCCCCTTCATTGCTTTTAAAGGCATGAAGGTTAAAGAATACTCTGTTAGGGCCATTTCCCACATACCAATTCGACTATGTAGAATTGGTTTTGACAGCATATGCTTAATAACATCAAAATGTGAGGAAACATAAACATCAACTGGCTTTATATAATATTTTAACTTAGTACATGAGAAGTACAAGCAAAGACATAACTTTTATATTGAACTATATCTAGTCTCTGCGTCATTCAGTACTCTACTTAAGTAGTAAATGGCCTTTTCGACGCCATTTTTATCCTCTTGAGCCAGCATGCTTCCTATAGTTTTATCTGATTCAGATATGTATAACCTCATGCACTTGTCTATTTGAGGAGGCGTTAGAATAGGTGGATGCATCAAGTATTGTTTAATTTTCTCGAACGCCTCTTGATGTTCTTCGTTCCATGCAAAGTCTCCTTGCTTCAGCCGCAAGATTGGGGAAAAGGCTTGAGTTCGACCACTTAAGTTTGATATAAATCTTCGTAAGAAGTTTATCTTTCCCATCAGTGATTGAAACTGTTTCTTTGTAGATGGCACTTTCAGTTCCATTATTTCCTTTGTTTTGTTTTGGTTGATTTCTATGCCTTTCTTATGGACCACAAAACCAAGAAATTCACCAACCTGCACAAAGAATGCACATTTAAGGGGATTCATCTTCAAGCCATATTTTCTCATCCTTTCGAATGACTGGCGAAGGTGATCCAGATGACTAGATCCTAATATAGATTTCACTACTATATCATCAATATAGACCTGCATGAAATTTTCTATGAAATCATGAAATATAGAGTTCATGGCTTTTTGATAAGTTGCCCCAGCATTTTTTAAACCAAATGGCATAACCATCCATTCATAGGTGCCTATTGCCCTAGGGCATCGAAATGCTGTCTTTGGCACATCTTATTTTGCAATAAAAATCTGATTATATCCTAAATACCCATCCAGCATACTAAGATATTCAAAACCAGCAGCAGAATCTAGTAACATTTCAGCCACCGACATTGGATATTCATCTTGAGGAGTTGCAGAATTTAAATCACGAAAATCTATGCATACTCTAAGAGATATATTTTCTTAATTAATGGTACTATATGTGCTTCACGAGAATATGACATCTTCAAATGGACGCCTCTTGCTTGTACCCACTAAAGATAAGGCTCCAAACAAACAACCCCTCTAGGTCCCAAGTCCTTTCTACTCTTCCTGTGAATATGACGCCAAGCCTTTGCAATATGCTCCTTAACTTCCTTATGATTCTCTACCTCTTTAAGAAGGAAACCACTTAGGTGAATACTATTTGGCTTATCCCTCATTGGATATCCAAGCTGCCGTCGTGCAAGAACATGATTGTAGTTGATTCTTCCCTTTGTACCAAGAAGAGGTACATTGGGGAAACTACCACAACTATTGATAATCTCTACATCATGGTAAGCCTGATGGTACCAAACAATATATGAATGAGTGAGGTCCATAATATTCAGAGCCCAACGAGGTTCCTTCTTGATATCCCAGAAACCATCAGACCGAGGCAAGTGAGAAATAAACCACTGATATAACAAAGGCGTGCAACATATGTTCATCCCTCCATGATAAGAATCTCGAGAATGAATGGAGTAATAAGCATCTCCTAATAATGTAGGGATTGGATTCCCTATCAAAAAGATCCTGATGGCGTTGACATCCACAAAGTTGTCGATGTTCAGAAATAAGAACAACTCATAGGCAAGTAGAGCAAAGATGGCCGAAAAAGCAACTGTACTCTTCATCCTAACAAAGTAAAGGGCTTTCTCGAATAAGAACTGAGCGGGTAATCCTATAATCCCTCCTTTGGTAGTCATGTGGGCTTCAACCTTAGACTTTCCTAAGTAAACCAAAATAACAATCTCATGAGATTTTGGCTCCCCCTCCAAACCGGTGAAAGGACACGATCAGTAGCAGGTAAGTCCAATATATAAGAATATTCCTCTAATGTAGGCATTAATTGATAATCAGGGAAGGTGAAACATTGATACATCATATCATAGAACTGGACCAAAGTTGAGAGAATACCCTCCTTCATCCTGAGCTTCATGAGAGGCACGATGGATCCATACTTCTTCCAAAAATATCTAGAACTCCCAATCTCGGGAATTAGACTCATCAAATCATCTATCTTGGGATTCTTGAAATTATAATTCCAAGTCTTTCTTTTTCCAAAATCCATGGTCAAAAGTACCTGAGATATTCATAAAGAGTCAACTTTAAGTCCCTTGATTAACAATGTCTTAAAAGATGCTAATCGGTTCCTGAATGCATGATGCAATAATCACACACAAGATCACAAACACGGGGGGTTCATATGTTCGACGTCACGAGCATGAGGTCAAAGGTACTACCCACAAGGTATGGTCTAATAGTTTATCACCTGCCGAACAAGGTTCTAAGAGGTTCCCAGAGTTTACATCCTTCCTTTGGATCTTACCAACGTCCTGATTGACTCGATAATTAGTAATATTCTTAAGAAAAACTCGCCTGAGCATAGTATCGCGTGACAGCCACTTCTGGATTACTCCGTCATAGCTTCCGCACTACACCTAAAAGGCCAAGATGGGTTAAAGGTTCTACGGTCCTCAATTTCAGCAGACTCCCAGGTTGAAAGCAGCACATCTTCCCAATTACTCAGGTAAACAACACTACAGTTAAAGGGGCCTTTACTGAGTGGGGGATCTCATGTCTCCTTGTTTGGGATTAATCCCTCAAAGCTAACATGAATATATCGCCCGTCCTATCTTAAGTTTGCCAAGTCCGGGTAGAGGACTTATGAGAAATCACCAAGCACCCTAAAAACCAGGAAAATCCAGACAAACATATATACAACATATAACATATAAAAAACAATAGCACATACACAAATAAACAAAGATAGGCTCAACCCACTTAGGTATGGACCAAACATAGGTAGATCTTTCCCCACTTGACTTGACTCACACAGATCAAATAAAAATCTCCACCGCGCTTTATTGTTTCCAAAGGAATGGGAAAAGAGTGAACAACAAAAAAAAGAGAGGGAGAGAATTTATGTTCGGGGGTTGGTTATGCAAAATGAAGGTATTAACACCCTAAACATCTATGGTACTCTTCAGGAACCTCTTTGAAAATCTGTATATTTTGGCTATAAGAGTTGTATACAAAAATAGATTGTGGGGATAAAAAAAGTATTTTTATAATTTTTGCACCCACTGCGATTGTAAACCTTTAGTGCCTACGTACCACCTTTCATGAAATAGGGGAGAAGGGTACTCTTAGTTCACCTTTAAAAATTTTAAAACACAAGTGTGTTGGTTAATTTTAAGAGATGAGACATCATCGTCTTATCCGAGTGGAGAACATACTTACTACCCACCATTATGAGAAAGGATAATTTGCATCATCTCAAAGTGGAGGATATGACTTGGATTTTCAAATCAAAAAATCCTCACTCAACACCCAAGTGGAAGATATCTCACTTCACTATATATCATAGAAGTATAGTGGTTCGTATCACTACAAAGATTGACAAGAGTCTAATCTTTTAAGAAAATTTCAAAGATAAAAAAGGCAAAGTGGCAAAATAATTTGAATGAGATTGATTGACTTTTAGTATTCTCACAAAAAAATGTCAAAGCATTATTAAGTTGGTTAAAGTTTGATTAAGAAAATATTTTTGAAAATGCATAGACATAAGTCCAAGTTTATTGTGAAAGCGGTTCAAGTTTAGAAAACCAGAATAGTTTTAAAAAGGAGGGATATTATTTTGAAATTAAAGAAAATGGGAGGAGATGAAGGGACTATCCTAAAGCATAAAGTAAAAGCTAGGGAAAAGAATCATTTAACCAACAAGAATCTAACACTTGACACAATGGGTCAATGTAGAATTCTCATCCTTTAGATTGAAACCAAACAAGTAAAGATAAATAAACCTCTTAAGAAAACCAAGCTTCAATTGCATTAGGTTTTTCACAAAAAATTAGGCAGAGTAACAGCTGTATACAGATGAATTCCCGATCATAGACAAAGCATGTAATCAAAACAACCTGCACACAAAGCAAACAAATAATCCAATGTCTTGGGGTAAACCCCAGGAACTCCAGAACAAAATAGCAATAGAAGTCACAAGATCCCAAAGATGGTCAAGGTCTCTACTTCTAAGTCTAAGAAGTCCATCACTCCATGATGCCAAGGATAGTGACCAAATAGTCTAAGTAACATTAAAAAATTTTATGGTTCAAGTTGATTATTAGGTATCTTAAAAAAAAGAAATGAAAAGCTCAAGTGAGAAAAATAAAATGACATAAAAGTAAATGCTCAAGTGAGCAAAGGTGAAAGTAACATGAAATGTATTTTCTAAATTAAATGTGCTTAAAGTAAAGAGCATAAAGTAAATGCATAAAATAAAGTCATTTTGTTAGAAATTAGAGGTTAGTTGAATGACTATCTTTAAACTTGCATTAGAAACTCATTAGAGGATTGATAAAACTAAAGCCTCTCAACAACAAGTTTCATTTGCTTTTTGTCAATTATATCATTTATTTCAAAATCTCAAGGCAACAATAAATGATGTTTAAGTGATTCTCTTTGTCCAAAGCTTATGAAGATTCATTAGAGGATTGATAAGACCAAAGCCTCCTAACAATGAATCATAATATTATTGGATCAAAGGTTTCAAATTAATATACTCGGGCTTGCAAACATAGGTTTGGGCCACAAATGATCATTTCTCGAATCGGGATAAAATTTAGCGCTATGTTAAGCAATCGTAAGTGGACTTATGTAAAAGTCGCACCTATTTTGAGACCGGTCAATAGAAATCTATGTACCATATGTTTAGAGAAATGATATGTAAATCATTCTCCAACAACATGTAGTACAAGTAAGAAGGGGATACGATGAAGAGGGAGGGAATAAGAATTAAACCACATTTGAACCAAAAATTTAATCAAGTTATCATTAAAATCATTCATCCATTTTAATGGAGTTGAACTCAACAAGTAAGATCCAATGATGTTAATGAAACTCATGATCAAAATCTCATAGTTCAAGATCAGCCAGAATATATACAAAAATAAAATTGTATTTAAAAATAAAGAAAAAGACTTTTTTAGAATAATTTTAAATGAAAATAAAAGGGGAAAATAATAACTATATTCAAAACATCCAAGAAAAATTCATTGAGACCATAGAAAAGTCAGAAATGAGCTCAAATATTTTTATAAAATTTTTGGTAATTTTTTAAAGTCAAACTATTTTTAAAATTAAAAGAAATAGGCAAAATAAACCAAATTTTTTGGATAATAGTAAAGTCAGAAATAAAAATAAAATGAGGTCACCAATATTTGTCAAGAGGTCATTAGATTCTTCCATTTTTTTTTCTTCAGAATTTAAAAATTAAGAAAAGTATTTTTAAACATTTAAAACAACTCAAACAAAGTGAAAAAATATAAAAAAATATCAAAATACAAAATAAAATTTTGAAAAAATAATAATCAGAAAGAGAAAAATCAAAAGTATTTTTAAGAATTTTCTTAGATTTTTTGAAGTTAACGTAATTTTTTTAATGAATTTTTGAAGTTTAAAACAAATAAAATATAAAATCAAAAAATAGAATAAAAACCAAAAAGATGTAGACCATTGGATAAGAGTCAAAACGCGTTAGTAAGCTAATCCAATGGATCAGATGCGCTGTGCATATCACGGTCCTCAGGAAATAACACACATGATCAATTATTAAACGAATTTGAAAAAAATGTGTGGCAATTTGTCATTGGTTGAAGACAGACACATAGGTCGTCTTCAACCTCCGTCCAAGCAATTTACAGGTTCATGAAATGGAAAAATTAGAGCTCGAGACCAGTGTGATTCACTTCGTCTCTTCAAGACGATTCCAATGGTACCCTCGCGAAAAATTTATATAAGGTGTAGCTCAGTCATTTTCGAAGGAAAGATTTGAAAAGGGAGTTGAAATTCATGACCAAAACTCACTTCTAGTAGAAAACAAATGTAGTGACCAGAATCAGAGTGATGCGAGCTTCATTATAGTACCAAAGTTTGAGAGAATTGGTGAAGGAATCTACCTATTGAAATTCAAATTCAGAGCTCTGAAACTTGACTTGGTTAACGCGATATAGGAAGTCTTAGAGCTTGGTTCTTCTTCTGTTAGCTTCAGTGAAGTTCAAGGATGAAGAATTGACAAAGAAAATGGATTGAGGAAAGTTATAAAACCAAATTCGAAGTTGCAGAAAAGTGGGTTCAAGAGAAAGTTTGGCAGGGTGATTCTGGCTATCTAAGCTTGCGAAAATGAGTGGGATAGATCCTGTATTTATAGGAGAAGTGAATGGAATCAAGAGGAGGGGTGAATGATGGAATTTGGAGGGAAATCATGCGCACCTGTTTTCATGAAATAAGTGTGATCACATGTGCATCAAAACTCATCCAAATGATGCGTTTTGACACTCTAAAGCATCCACACGCTTATGCTAATCGTGCTTAAGTAGAAAACACACACAAATTTGGTGAGTAGAAGCCAAATTATGGAAATTTTATTCTGACTATTTGAGAAACTTCAGTTCTAAGGTACCAACTTTGAAATCATGGTGTGCATAATTTAGGGAACCTTAGGACTTGATTCTTGTTGCATTGGAAAGATAAGATCGCAAACTTTACAATGTGAAAAGAATGAAATCAAATGGATGCTTGATCTGAAAGTTATGACGAGTCAAAGTTGAGAAAAAGATGCTGACTTTTTGTACTTCAAAAAATTCTAAGTTTTTATTAAAAAATGACCTATAATGTCTTGCATCCAAACATGGTCTTCCATTTAAAATTTGCTCTTGACCAAAAAAGATGGCATGAAGTAGATCCCTTGAATGACATTTTGAGACTTGAACAAATTAAAATCTCAAAAAAATGAGAAAGTTATGACTTTGTGAAGTTGGTGAAAATTCATGAGATGACCTATAATCTTTTGCATCCTTAGGGCATCTTCCATCCATTTTCAAGATTTGCACATAAAAGATGGGCTGAAGTTATTGTTGAAAAAGAATGGGCTCAAGGAGATAAAAGTTGACCAAGTTATGATCTTTTGAAGTCTCATAAGGGAATTTGATGGCCTATCTAGAGGACTTGTAATCTTTCTCAATCATTAGGCATCTTTCACATAAAATTTTCTTGAAACTTTTGAAGTGGTTTGTTGATAACCATTTAAAGAGGAGAATGTATTTAGAATCACTCAAAAATAACAAAAGATGAGCAAGATATAGCCCTTAGAAGTTCAAAACCCTAGCTCCTAGAGCAACAAAATGCCTTGGAAAACCTTTTCAATTTTGACAAACTTTCTTGCACAAATACTTTTGTAATGTAAATAGAAGTTGTTGAGGATGATAATGAGGAACCATAAAAACTATAAATACTTCCAAATATTGATAATTGAGGGAAATATGCACTTGTGATCAAGAAACCAAGAACTCATCCAATTAGGTCAAAATTTCTTCAACCAAACCTTACATCTTTGAACTATCTTTGACAACTTGAGGTATGATAAATCATAATAGACTTTGTCATGATAATACTTCAAATAATCTTCAATGATGAAGCTTGACTCTCAATGAAGCTTTGTTGAAGAAGGCATGTAAATAAACTCATGAACCTATAGATAAACTTGATGGAATATGTGGTGCTTTCACCTATAATATCATCAATTAGGGAAAACATTCATTGTATTTATTAGTTAAAAGTTAATTAATACAAAACATAGATGATCACAAAATACAAGTCAAGGTGCTTGGTGGTTCCCCATGAGCAAAGCTAAAGATAAAGAGAAGAATCAAACCCTAGTGTGATCTTGTTATGATTGAGTTGATATGAAATGATAAAGGGATCTTAGGGGAAAATTGGGGTACAACAAACATCAACACAACCACATCAACACAACCATTATTTCCGGCCAACAACATGGAACAATAAAACAACAGGCAACTATATTTCCTATCAACAAATTCATTAGTTGTACAAGACAGTCACGCTGAAACCTTCCTAAAATGACCACAACAACAATTTACTAATTTCCTGCCAACTGCTCAGGATATTCATCAACCTAACAGCCACATCCACATGTAGTAATCTACATCTAACATATCCGTCGATTATACCAGGAAATTATACAGACAACCCAAAACGACCACAACATAACAAACGGGCAACTTCCTATAACTGGTTCATTAATCATACGATACAGTCATACGGTAACTCCCTAAACGACCACAACATAGAACATAAGCAACTTCAATAACAAATTACGAACATCAATGTACAACAGTCATAAATACGACCAATTCCCACATAACAATCATCATCAATCCCATTATAAGGTCAGAACCCCACCCTTACCTGGATTGAAGGTGGCTCTACAAAATTCCAGCCGACAACCTTGCTTTGCTCTGCTCGACAATCGTGCAACTTTGCTCGACAACTGTACAACCTTGATCCTCTTCTGCACAACTTCCACGGTCACGCATAAGACTTCTTATTCTACCAAATAACCAAATCCTTGTGTCAGCTAAACCTTATACCATCAATTCTATTGGGCCTAACCTACACCCCCCCACTTTACTACTTCCAACCAATAAAATAAGCCCAACATAATTATTCCATTAATTCCAACAGTATTATTATTATTATTAATCAACTAATTAATTAATTAATAATAATATAACAACTTATACCAACAATTCTCAACATCTCACAACTTCAAAAAATAATCTAAAAATAATTTAATTAAATAATTAATTAAATTAACGGGCGTTACATCTACAACTCCTAACCACTCTAGAAGGCATGGTACTATGCATTGGAACTTTGATTTCTCAAGAAATTACAAGTTACATCTCAACCAAGCCAAAACTTGATAACTTGCAAGCCTGATCAACCCTTTCCCTCAAAACTTTTCTCTATAAATAAAGAGGCCATTTGCAAGCCAAAGCACAATTCACAAGCCCTCAAACACTCTCAAACTCAGAATCACCAAGAAACCACCATTGTTGCACATTTGAAGCTTCCAACACCCAAATTCAAATCCACTCATACGTTTTCCCTTTTTATCAGTCAAACATCATTTATACACCATATAGAACTCATCCACACCCCTGTTACACTTCCGTAATCACTCCATCATCATACACCATTTCCAATTTACAACTCTGTAACTTGACTTGTCCAGAAGAATTGAAGCATCTCTCAATCCAAGGTAGGCGTTGCAAAAGCTTCCCGGGAGTTCAGTGAAGCTATCCATATCATCCTAATAGCTCTAGAAGTTCTCTAACTTCAAACTCGATTCTCACTTCAGAGGTAAGTTTCTCCAACTTTGAAATCCTTATTCAAGCATCATTTGCACTTACATTCTAAAGAAAACATGTCGATATCATCATTCTAAAGCTAACCATGTCCTTAAATTGCATTTTAATTAACTATGTGATGAGAAATTTGGAACTGAAGTTTTAGGATTTTAGTTTGGTACCAAAAAAATCGTCCTAACCATTGATTGATAACTTTTAAAGTTTAAATGGTTGGATTTATGATTAAATTTCAAGCAAGTTTGGTGTTTGAAGTTTTTAAAATGATTGAGAATTAAGAGCTTTACAAGATCAATAATGGTGTTGTTGTTGTACAACACGCGCAAGGAAGAAGAAGAAACCATTCCAAATTTCTAAAATGAGTTTACTTTATATTTATTGCAACATGTTTTATCACCGGATGTAGCAGGCACCCCAGTGGTAGCACGCACATGTTTAAGTCATACCTATGCCCGGTCCTAGGTTCGATCCAGGCATGGAGCATTTTATTTTCTAACATTTCTCTTGCATATTCAATGTGAACAAATACAACGTGCGCACTATACAACCTCATATCTTGACCATCAGATCTTAAGATCCCAGATCTAGCGCTCCAGACAGCCAGGACCATGGTGTACCTCCTTAGTTCATCCTCACTGGATCAATACAGGCGCTTGGGCTCATCATCTTGGGCCTAATGTTTTCTTCTTTTCACACCCCCAATTTTCTTTTACAATGCCAGACCCATTAATTTTCTTTTCTTTTTGTTTGTTTTGATTTAATTCTTTTCTTTTTTTAATTTCATTTTTTATTTAATCAACAAAAATAACAAAATCACAAAAAATTTAAATTTAAGTTTTTAATTAATTAATTTAATTTTCATAAATAAAAATTATTTAATTTAATCACTTTGTTTTGTTTTGTTAATTAAATTGCAAAATAAATAGAATTAGGTTTTGTTATTATTTTACACTATCAATTATTTTTCTAAAAAACACCAAAAATAATTTTTTTTCTAAAACACTTAGGAAATGTTTTAGGGTTTTGACATAGTTTCTCCTCATCATCTCCGCGCGTTTGCTTATTTTTGCATTTATACAATTACGTAATTGCTCAAAGCTTGTAATAGATAAATTAGGAGTTTCTTTATATTTTCCTCCCCAATTTATGATTTATACTCCCCATCCCCGAAGCGATGTAATAGCGTAGTATATTTATCGCATTTTTATTTTCTGCTATGTATATATATAACTGTTAGTAATTAGGCGTGTATGACAAGATTAAAAACAAATAATAGAAAACCTAATCTCAAGACAAATACTTGAAATCAAAACACTTCACACACACACACACACACACACACACACACACACACACACACACACACACACACACACACACACACACACACACACACACACACACACACACACACACACACACACACACACACACACACACACCTCTAGAGTAACTTCACTTATTGCCTCGGATAAAAAACAGTCATGACCTACTAATGTGGGATGCTTTAGCAAAGACACTTAGTTAAAAGATCGTAGTCCCTCGATGACCCTTTGATGCTGCCTTCGGTAAACGATCTTAGTCCCTTACGAAAATTGATAAAATGTCTTACAAGTTTCCTTCTATGACTGTACGATGATCCATGCCTGTCCCTAACATCAAACAATAGGGCTTCCTACTAACTAATGGTAGGATAGCACTATCTAAAGGAGGAGTAAAAGAACAAAAACTTTTTGAGTAGGTAGATCGCTCGTAATCGCTCGCTCACAAACTAAAACAATTTTCACACCTCACACTTTCAAAACAACTACTTTCAAAATGCTTTATAAAAACTCTTGAGGACTCATACAAGGGTTATTATAAAGCAAACTGCCTTACATTGGAATTTTCAAAACATCTTTTCACAAAACAAACATTTTCTCTCAAATATTTTCAAAACAAACATTTTGTATACATTCTCAACGATACGAGAATCATTACAAAATTTTTGCACTTAGGCATTTTCAAAATATTTGCAAACATACACAAACACAAAGAATTTCAAAAAGTGAGCTAGCGATTAAGAGGACGTTGATAACTACGGATGAAAAGGGTGCTAACACCTTCCCTTTTCATAACCTACCCCCCAAACTCAAGAAAATTATCAAAATATCTTTCCTGTTCTTTTCACTCTTTCTTTATTGGATAAAAGAAAAGTCGATGGCGACTCTTGCTATCTGCAATATTTGCGATAAAACACAAACCTAAAAGTCAGTTCTCCTACCGTATTATAGAACCGGCGACTCTGCTGGGGAGAAATTAAAAGTGGGGTTACCTTAGAGATAGTTCAAATTTAAATGCTTTTATTTTTTGACTTTCCTGCTTTACTTTTAAAGGGTTGATTGGGTTTATTTCTGGTATAGATCCTATACCCGGATCTGGGGCATTTTAGGTAAGTAGCAATAGATCGTACAAATTGTATGGCATAGACCGATATGGTTGAAACAATGGCTACATTAGTGTGACACATTGGTTTGTGCTGGTGTCCCTTGAGTAAGTCAAGGAGAATGATGGGCTGCCACGTGGTGTCATAAGCACTAACTAACCTTAGAACCTTAGTTGACACAACTTAGCCATTAGAAAGTAGTGAGATGGCCCACTTTGGTGTAGACTGAAGTTGGTTGATACTCGATGCTACGTTCATTGAGATCAGACTCTCGGGATATTTCGGTCGCAAATTAGATGCTTATGCTGAAACAATGCCTGAGAGAAAAATTAGTGATATGAGGTTCCAAGAACACAGTTACTTCTTTTAGGACAGGTTGAGCCAACTAAAACTTCAAGGGGGTACTTACCTACAAACTCCATGCAAGCGTGAACCTAAGGCCTGGTGTGCTTTGTTTGTGTATGATTAATTGTCCGAACATGACTTCATGACATTATACCATATCATTTTCACTAACAATTTCAAGGACCTAGGGATTTATCTTTGTCCTGTTTTATAGGTTATGGCCTCCACTCGTAGAAACACTATCCAGATCAGCTTTGTGAGGATACCTTCTTAACTTAAGGAGTTAGTATCAAAAGTTCCCGAAAGCTCTCAATTTACCAAGAGGAAGGGTCGTCTACTCAGTTTGGTTACCTCTAGTTTTAAAGAAGATATGATGAGTGTTTTATTCCAGTTCTTTGACCCTGCACATCACTTCTTCACCTTTCCTGATTATCAGTTGGTACCCACAATGAAGGAGTTCTATCAATTACTAGGAGTACCCGTTCTCAGTCAAATACCTTTCATTGGTTTAGAGAAAGATCCACAACCTGAAGAAATTACAGCAGCCTTACATATGAAGCGGTCTGACATTGTATCTAATTGGGAGACAAGAAGTGCAGTCAAGGGTTTCCTTGCTAAATTTCTGTTAGAGAAGGCTCGACTATATCTGGATGCTATGAGTTTTCAAGCCTTCTAGGAAATGTTGGCTTTGTTGATCTATGGTTTGGTGCTATTCCCTAATCCAGACCAACTCATAAATGTGAATGCCGTCAAAATATTTATTTCTCATAACCCTGTGCCTACTTTCTTCAGAGACATTCTGCATTCTCTTCATACTCGTACTAAGAGGAAGTGAGGGACTCTTATGTGTTGAATACCTTTCCTATATAGGTGGTTTATTTTGCACCTTCCCCGATTAGTAATGAAGAATGAACAAGGTTTAAGGTGGTCTCAAAGGATGATGTCGCTTTCTCATTCAAATATCTATTGGTGTTCCCGATCTCTGGAAGATGTTACTATTAGGGGTGTTCAAAACCAAACTGGCCCAATAGAAAACCGCAAAACCAAACTGAACTAAACCAAAACCGTAAAAAACTGCATTTGGTTCGGATGTGTTTGGGTCTTTTTCTCACAGAACTGCGCAGTTCGGTTTGGTTTGCGGTTTGTATTTTACAAACCGAACCAAACCAAACAAAACCGCATTATGTTATAAAATCTTACTAACCAATATATATATTTCTTTAATTCTTTAGAGAAATCAACATGTATTATGTGTATATTTTATCATACTTTGTATTATATTTATTTTAATTTACAAATCATAAAAAAAATAAAATATTATTCATTTATAAATACTATTTTCACAAAATATATTTTATCGTATTCTTTGTATAGTATTTATTTAAGAATGCAATCTTGTCTATATCATTCTTTAGATTTAGATAAAATTATAATACGCAATTTTATGTATCTAATTATAAACTTATTTTGACAATTATAAAAAAATTTATGGTAATGTATGAACAATTAAATTCAAAATTATATTTTCCTCTTTATCTGTATGTATGGCTTAATAATTTTTTTTATAAAAAACCGAACCAACCGAACCAATCTAAACCGCATTACCTTGGTTTGATTTGGTTCAGATTTATTTTTAAAAGCCAACCGAACCAAACCGAACCGCATATTTTTCTCTTGCGGTTCGGGTGATTTTTTGCTTCAAAACCGCCCAAACCGCACCACGAACACCCCTAGTTACTATCATTACAGATGTGGGGAATTCCCTAATGTTCCACTCCTTTGAATTAGGGGAGGTATTACTTATAACCCTTCTCTGCCTCTACGACATTTTGGTTATGCTGGAAGAAATGGTCCTCATGACGCACTTATCCAGGGTATTATGTTCGATTACGAGAATAATCCTCAAGGTTATCATCAAAGGTTTATACATGCTTGGGGCATGGTAAACAAGGTTGATAGAAAAACTTTAGGACAAAATAATTCTATCCCTTTGGAGCCCTACCTCAAATGGGTACTAGCTCGCGCTCAAAACCTCATGATGCCATATCCAGCTGTCCTACCAGTGATCATAGAGCCTATTTCCGAAGGAGACGTTTCTCGCACCATCCTCCATCCAAACATGCCCATTGACCTCGAAGAATTGAAGAAGTCCTGGATTCAACTCAAGGAAGAACATGACACCTTTGAAGCTCTATTCTATGCAAGTGAAAAGAAAGTGTTGGAGCTTACAAAGCAACTTCACGGGGAGAAAAGCCTTAATGCGTACATCGACACGAAGAGGAAGTGTCCATGGGAGACTTGAGACTTAGATTTTAGGAGTTCATATTGTTGTCTCTTTGAGACCCTTTTGTTTTCATTGTAAGCCTAAGAGGCATTTGTAATTTTGAATTTATTAATGAAATCTTTGTTTCTGTTTCCTTTTGGATAGCAAATTTAAATCTCCCAAGGTCCTTGAAAACATTGCATCTGCATATCATGCATCATTTCATAAACAGGTTTTCTAATACAGGTTTCCTCATCTATTTACTGTTTATTTCAGTATAAGATGGCCCTCGAACAAACTGTCAAGGATATGCAAACTCAGCATGCACAATTTCAAGAGACTCTTCTGAATCTAGCCAAAGGGCAACAAGATATAATGGCACTCCTCACCACGAAAAAGAAGACTAAGAAGCAGGCTGTTATCCTCAACATGGGGAGAAGATTCAAAGGTCATGCTCAACCAGTTCGAGTGAATGATGTTTCCTCCTAGGAAGATGACAACCAAGAGGAGGATGGCATAAGTGTCAGGGGTGAAGATAAAAATAATCAGGTTTCTTAGGATGAAGACTACTCTGATGAATAATATCCTTCTGCAGATGATAAATACAAGCAGTTGGAAGACCGACTCAAAGTTGTGGAAATCCAGAAAGTGCCTGGATTAGATTTTGGAGAGCTAGGTCTGATCCTGGGGGTGGTCATCCCTCACAAATTGAAGGTCCCTATCTTTTCTAAATATGATGGGGTATCTTGTCCCAAAATTCATCTTAGGTTGTATGTTCAAAAATCCAACCTCATACTGCTGACAGGAAATTATGGGTCCATTTCTTTTAAGAAATTTGTCTGGAACTCAATTGTAATAGTTCTATTAGCTGGAGGGAACCAACATTCACACATGGGAAGACTTGGTTGTTGCTTTCTACAAGCAATATCAATATAATGTTGACCTGGCGCCGAGTCGTGTACAATTGCAAAACATGTCCTTGGGCTCGAATGAAGGGTTCAAGGAGTATGCACAAAAATGGAGAGATCTAGCTGGAAGAGTGCAACCTCCTTTGACTGACCAAAAATTGGTGGATATGTTCATGGGCACTCTGACAGGTCCATTCTTTAATTTTCTGATTGAGATTTCTTCATCAGGGTTTACTGAGCTGATTCTGACTGGCGAACGACTTGAAAGTGGTATCAAGAGCGGGAAGATTTCGATGGCTACATATTCTAATACTCTAAAGAAGCCATTCAAAGAAACCAACATTGTCTATGGCCAGAAGGGTCGTAGTAATAATGACCATCATTAGTCTGTGGGGGCGGTATTGATCTCTAATCTGATTCCTATTCAACAACAACAACAGGGTAACCATCATAGGCCAGACACTTCGAGGAGCCAGTTCACAAGGATTAATATGCAATTGGCTCAAGCGTTGTAACATTTGTTAAAAGCTGAACTCATAACACTACAGGATCCTCCCCCTAATCCCAACACATCCTCTCCAAAGTACAATCCAAATGCGAGGTGTGCATATCATTCAAACAGTCCTGGGCATAATACCAACAACTGCTGGGCCCTTAAAAACAAAATTCAAGACATGATCGATAACAAGGAAATTGAGTTCGACCCTTCGGAGACTCCGAACATGATTACTGCACCTATGCCTAAGCATGACAAAGGCATAAGTGCTATTGAAGATGTTCTGTATGTTACTTCCGTAAGTGATGTGGTTACTCCTCTCTCAATAGTCAATAATAATTCGCTACAAGCCGATTTATTTTCGGGTTGTGTTAAAGAATGTTATTGCTGTGCAGTTCAACCCAATGGTTGCGAGTTACTAAAGGAAGGTATTCAATGCCTAATGGATGAACATGCAATTTTGATTGAGAAAGTTCCGTATGCTAAGAATTTGTGCTGAGATTTGTCTGTCATATCTGGTATTCCATTCAAGATCACTTCCAAGGGTCCTGTAAGGATTACTGCCAATCTAAAAGTTGCTCCTTTAATCATTACAACACCTAGTCCCATCCCATATTCTTCGGAGAAGACTATTCCATGGAATTAAGGGTCTGGCGTCTATTACCATGGCATTAAACAAGAGTTGTCTGATGAAGATAATGAAAAGGATGATCCCAATATTGACAATATTGCGTGGACCAACAAAATTACTAGAAGCAGAAGGATTTTCTCCATGAAAATATCTCCACCTATTCAAATCATAGTTACCAAGACAACTATCCAGGCTCAGGGTAAAGAGCCAATGATAGACCCTGCCCGAACGTAGGCACCAAAAGAAGCTACAACCAAAGATACCTCTGGACAAGAAATGGAAGAGGTTTTGAAGATCATTCATAGAAGCAATTACAAAATTGTTGAACAGCTGGGCAGACCCCGTCCAAAATCTCCATGTTATCTTTACTACTGTGTTCTGAAGCCCATGCGCAAGCTTTAATGAAATTTTTGAAGACTGTTCATGTACCATTAGAGATTTCTGCCGATCCATTTGGAAGTTATGTTGCTAGCTTAACGACTAACAATGGATTAGGTTTCTCTGATGCTGACCTGACTCCAGAGGGGAGGAATCATAATAGGGCCCTGTATGTCTCCATCGAATGAAGGGGTATTATGTTGGCTCATGTGTTAGTTGATACTGGCTCTTCTCTGAATGTTCTGCCAAAGGGCGCTCTTGACAGACTGGATTATGAATGGGTTGTGTTGAAACCCAATGACATTATTGTTCGAGCCTTTGACGGATCCAAAAGAATGGTACATGGAGAAGTGGACCTGTCGATAAAAGTGGGTTCACATATTTTTGAGTCCACTTTCTATGTGATGGACATCTGGCCAGCTTATTCTTATCTATTAGGACACCTCTGGATCCATGGGGCAGGTTCCGTTACCTCCACCTTACATCAGAAGTTAAAGTACCCTGTGAAAGGGAAGATTGTTATTGTTTGTGGAGAGGAAGAGTACATGATCAGCCACCTGAATTCATTCCGGTACATGGAGATGGATGGAGAATTTATCGAGACTCCATGTCAAAACTTTGAAGTGATTTCCCATGCTGCTATTAAAGATGTTTCTTCCATTCCAAAGACTACCAGGGTTCCGCACAAGATGGCTTCCTTGAAAGATGCCAAAGCTACTATAAAAGAAGGTGATTGCACTATTTGGGGTCAACTTTCTGATATCCCTTACAAATCTGAAAAGTTTGGTTTGGGCTTTACTGCAGAAGGTCAAAGGGCTGTTCATCATGCTCGAGCTGGAAGACCTCCATTCTGTGTCAGCAACACTGGAGTAAACGTAATATAGGATGTCGACAGTGATTGTGACTTTGACATTTGGATCTCTCCTACCATTGGCAACAAACTCAACAACTGGAAGGCAAAAGACATTATCTCAATCTCCTTTAGTCAGGAGTATTAGCTATTTCTATTTTTATCGCTTCAAGAAGTTTGGTTATATAATTTCTTTTAAAACAATGACTTTAAACCTTGTGTCTTGCCCGGGGCACTATGGTCCATTTGTTAAGGGTTGTCATTTCATTGTCATATTTTCATTTAATGAAAACATTGGACGTTTTGCATTCAAATTCTAGAAATCCTCTCAGTACAATTCATGGAAATCCTCTTCCTCAACCGAGTTTATTCCTCCAAAACTGTAAAACCCCTTGCAAATTTCTTCTCTCCAGCAAAGCTTGTTTTCTCAGCAGAGTATTTCTCCATCAACAGGGTTTATTTCCCCAACATGGTTTATTTCACCAACAGATTACAGTCTCCCCATCTTGAGTCTATTCCTCAGATGGCTACGAATCACCAGTAAAAATTCCTCTCCCCCGTGAAGTCTTCATTATCCTCAGAGAGTTGCTATAAAACCTGGAAATAGACCAGATATTAGTCAACTTTATACTCCCCAAACGAGTTGGAATATTATCCATCTCTTTTATCCCCAGTCAGGGTATATAAGAATTAAACTACCTAGACGAGTCAGAAGGTTATCCATCTCTTTTATCCCCAGTAAGGGTATATAAGAATAAAACTCCCCATACGAGTAATGAACGAATAATGTTCCTGAACTCTTCTCCCCAAACAGAAGTCAACATTCCCCTGTGGAGTTTCCTCAAACAACAAGCAGGAATCCCTAGCGGAAGCGTACTAGACAAGGTTGAAGATTACACATGTTCTTCATCCCTAGCACCAGTCAGGGATTCATTTTTCCCACAAGATGTCAATGGAACTGTTGATACATTTCCAACAACATTTCACATTCGTACATCATTCATCAATATCATAGCATGCATACGAAATGCATATAACACAATCTCATTTATTTTAAGAACATCATTACACAATGCATTTCATACATCATGACATTTCATATAGCTAACTCTTTACCTTTTTAGGAAAGATCAATCAACAAACAAACATCATCAACTGCTTATATGACCCGACAGTCTTCTTCAAGGCTACATCTGACAAAGGGCTATTTCAGCAATTTCCTCAGAGGATCATTCTAAAAAAAATACATCTCTTGGATCAGATTAAATCAACCATAAGATTTATTCTGATACTTCTCCCAGTAGACATTTTTTGGATCAGATTAAATCAACCAAAGATTTATTCTGATACTTCTCCCAATTAAAGACGGACGTAGGCATTTTTTGTCTCAGATTAAATCAACCATAGATTTATTCTGATACTTCTCCCAGTTAAAGATGGACGCAAACATCTTCTGGATCAGATTAAATCAAGTGTAGATTTATTCTGATACTTCTTCCAGTATACATTTTCTATCTCAGTACAAATCGACCATAGATTTATTCTGATACTTCTCCCAGTTAAAGACGGACGCAAACATCTTCTGGCTCAGATTACATCAAGCATAGATTTATTCTGATACTTCTTCCAGTAGACATTTTCTGGCTCAGATTAAATCAACCATAGATTTATTTTGATACTTCTTCCAGTTAAAGACGGATGCAAACATCTTCTGGCTCAGATTAAATCGACCATAGATTTATTCTGATACTTTTTCCATCAAACAACTCTTGGCTCAGATTAAATCGTTGTAGATTTATTATGACACTTCTTCCAAATGAAGCCAAGCGTAGACTTAGTCTAATTCTATCAGAAATTACTTTGGGTTGTATCTATAAGCCCATATCTGACAACTCTCCATCACCAATCCAAATGGCATCTTTAAGTCCATTCCCAATATAATCAACCAACAACATGCGAGTGCAAATTTCTGGGCACTTAAGTGTTCAATCATCTTCTACCTTCAAGTCACGAATGACGGACATGCCAATCTAACTGTCCAGGTTTAAGAAGATTGAACATGGGAAGCTATTGTACCCCAAAATTTTCGCTCCCATATTTCTTCAAGACATTCTCATAAGGTCTCATAACTCAAAAGCCACTCAAGAGTTGACTGGTCAAACCTGCTCCTAAGCAAGGGTCTCCAACTAGGGTTTTATGCTTCTCAAGGAAGATTGGGTTACAAGGGTCTCAATTGACTTTCATGGTTCATCATAGGTCCTCAATAATTCTTATGTCGAATTTCAAGTCTTGCATCACATGTTTGCTCAATCAATATCTCTGATGATTGAAAATTAGTTGTATTGGATAAAAAGTCAACTAAAGTCAACATACAGTCAAACTTCAAGTTTTTTTTGTCAACATCAATATTTTGAGGTGATATTCATCATTTGATCAAGGGTTGAGCTTGATTCCTCAAGGAAAACCCTCAAATCATCAAAGGTAAAAAATTGCCAAATTAGGGTTTTGATTGAAATGACTGATCATTGACTTTTGACCTAGTGCATGACCTAATGGTTTAAAGCACAAACTCAAGGGCTCAAATACAACATCTTGACTTAATTACATGGTTCAAGACATTTCCAAATATGCAGGTGATTGATATTTGAATAATTGAATCAATTGATAAAAAAGTCAACAGTCACACAAAGGTCAAACTTTGACTTTTTGGTCAACATTGGAATTCAAAAATCAAGAATCATCAAAACATTCAAAACTATCAAACTTGATCATCAAGAATAAAAAAAAGTCAACAAAACTCAAAAGTTGGAAAATTTTCCAACAATTAGAAAAATTCTAAGTGTTTTTGTTCTTAACAAAATCACTACTTCATGGCCATTTTTCACTAAGATCCAAGTTGATTCAAAGAAAACTTTCATCATGAAAGTTGTAGGGATTAGTGAATTCTACAATTTTTTCAATGTGAGATGATCCTCAAAAAGTGCTTGTATTAAGAGATATAGGCCCATGAAGTTCTGATTATTTTTATCCAACACTTAGAAAATTTTTCAACAAGTTTTGATCAGTTTTTTATCCCAACTTCTTGGCCAATTTCCACCAATTTCCCATTTGATTTAGCCAAAGTGATCAACATGAAAGTTGTAGACAATGTTTCAAGATTTACAAAATGTCCAAGAACACAAATTTATCATGCTTGAGCTAGAAGTTTCGAAGATATGAAGATGGCATGTCAAACTTGAATTATAGGTCATTTTTGTGATGAACTCATGACCAAATCTCATAACTATGCTGCATAATCTCACTTTGCAGGCCTCTAAACCTCCAAATATATCCATAGTCAGAAGATTGCACACACTTTTGAGCCATTATCCAAGTGATTCAAGCTTTATCCAAGCTTACTTTCCATTTAAGTAAGAAAGCTAACACTTTCATTCTTGTAAAGTGACTTTAATCAAAATGTCAACTCCTTGAGCCCATACATTGCTTCCTCTGATCACACTCAAGCAAAAAAGAAAGAAGCAACATGTCTACAACTCCTAAACACTCTAGAAGGCATGATACTATGCATTGGAACTTTGATTTCTCAAGAAATCACAAGTTACATCTCAACCCAGCCAAAACTTGATAACTTGAAAATCTGATCAGTCCTTGCCCTCAAACCTTTTCTCTATAAATAGAGAGGTAATTTGCAATCCAAAGCATGATTTTACAAGCCCTCAAACTCAGAATCACCAAGAAACCACCCTTGTTTCACATTTGAAGCTTCCAACACCCAAATTTAAATCCACTCATGCGTTTTCCCTTTTTATCATTCAAACATCATTTACACACCATATAGAACTCATCCACACCCATGTTACACTTCTATAATCACTCCATCATCATACACCATTTCCACTTTACACCTCTGTAACTTGACTTGTCCAGAAGAATTGAGGCACTCTCAATCCAAGGTAGGCGTTGCAAAAGCTTCCTGGGAGTTCAGTGAAGCTATCCAGATCATCCTAACACCTCTAGAAGTGCTCTAAATTCAAACTCGATTCTCACTTCAGAGGTAAGTTTCTCCAACTTTAAAATCCTTATTCAAGAATCATTTGCACTTACATTCTAAAAAAATGTAGATATCATCATTCTAAAGCTAACCATGTCCTTAAATTACATTTTAATTAACTATGTGATGAGAATTTTGGAACTGAAGTTTATGAAGTTTTAGGGTTTCAGTTTGGTACCAAACAAAATTCGTCCTAACCATTGATTGATAGATTTTAAAATTTGCATGGTTAGATTCGTGATTAAATTTCAAGCAAGTTTGGTGTTTGAAGTTTTTAAAATGATTGAGAAATAAGAGCTTTACAAGATCAACAATGGTGTTGTTGTTGTACAGCGCACACAAGGAAGAAGAAGACACCCTTTAAAATTTCTAAAATGAGTTTACTTTATATTTATTGCAACATGTTTTATCACCAGATGTAATAGCCACCCCAGTGGCAGCGTGCGCATGTTTAAGTCATACCTATGCCCGGTCCTAGGTTCGATCCAGGCATGGAACATTTTATTTTCTAACATTTCTCTTGCAGATTCAGTGTGAACAAACTCAATTCGTGCACTATGCAACCTCATATCTCGACCATCAAATCTCAAGATCCCAGATCCAGCGCTCCAGACAGCCAGGACCATGGTGTACCTCATGAGTTCATCCTCACTGGATCAATACAGGCGCCTGGGCTCATCATCTTGGGCCTAATGTTTTCTTCTTTTCACACCCCCAATTTTTTTTACAACGCCAGACCCATTAATTTTCTTTTGTTTTTGTTTGTTTTAATTTAATTATTTTTTTTTAATTTCATTTTTATTTAATCAACAAAAATAAAAAAATCACAAAAAATTTAGATTTAGATTTTTAATTAATTAATTTAATTTTCATAAATAAAAATTATTTTATTTAATCACTTTGTTTTATTTTGTTAATTAAATTGCAAAATAAATAGAATTATGTTTTGTTATTATTTTACACTACCAATTATTTTTCTAAAAAACATCAAAAATACTTTTTTTCTTCTAAAACACTTAGAAAATGTTTTAGGATTTTGACGTAGTTTCTCCTCATCATCTCCACGCGTTTGCTTATTTTGGCACTTATACAATTACGTAATTGCTCAAAGCTTGTAATAGATAAATTAGGATTTTATTTATATTTTCCTCCCCAATTTATGATTTATACTCCCCATCCCCGAAGCGATGTAATAGCGTAGTTTATTTCTCGCATTTTTATTTTCTGCTATATATATATATATATATATATATATATATATATATATATATATATATATATATATATATATATATATATAACTGTTAGTAATTAGGCGTGTATGACAAGATTAAAAATAAACAATAGAAAACCTAATCTCAAGATAAATACTTGAAATCAAAACACTTCACACACACACACACACACACCTCTAGGATAACTTCACTTGTTGCGTTGGATAAAAAATAGTCATGATCCTCAGTTAAAAGATCGTAGTCCCTCGATGACCCTTCGATGATGCCTTCAGTAAACGATCTTAGTCCCTTACGAAAATTGCTAAAGTATCCTACAAGCTGCCTTCTGTGGCTGTACAATGACCCACGCCTGTCCCTAACATCCAAAAATATGGCTTCCTACTAACTAATGGTAGGATAACACTATCTAAGGAGGAGGAAAGGAACAAAAACTTTTTGAGTAGGTAGATCGCTCGTAATCGCTCGCTCATAAACTAAAACAATTTTTACACCTCACACTTTCAAAACAACTACTTTCAAAATGCTTTATAAAAACTGTTGAGGACTGATACAAGGGTTATTATAAAGCAAACTGCCTTACATTGGCAATTTCAAAACATCTTTTCACAAAACAAACACTTACTATCAAATATTTTCAAAACAAACATTTTGTATACATTCTCAACGATACGAGAATCATTACAAAATTTTTTCACTTAGGCCTTTTCGAAATATTTGCAAACATACACAAACACAAAGCATTTCAAAAAGTGAACTAGCGATTAAGAGCCCGTACGGATGAAAAGGGTGCTAACACATTCTCTTTTCATAACCTACCCCCCAACTCAAGAAAATTCTCAAAAGGTCTTTCTTGTTCTTTTCACCCTTCCTTTATTGGATAAAAGAAAAGTCGGTGGCGAATCTTGCTATCCACAACATTTGTGATAAAACGCAAACCCAAAAGTCAGTTCTCCCACCGTATTACAACATGTATAGAGAAATGAAATGTGAAAAACTTGAATTCAAAAACTTACTAAATATGAGTGATATTTAGCACTTCGATTGATTGAATGTTGAGATTAGAAACTTGTAAGTGAGTTGAGAGAGTTTGAGAGTTTGAGATGTTAGGTATCAATTCGGTAGGGGGTGTCAACATGAGGGATCGTTTTTACATTGAAGTATTTCTTTATGAGTAACACACTTTGTGAGAGACACAACAGATACTCATCCGAAGCCTTAAGGTAATAGGTGTGTGAGCTATCTCACTTATAAATTGCTCAATCTTTATTTTTCTAATCAATGTGAGACTTTCTCATAGTTGTTTCTTAATAGTTCCAACTCACACTTGTTTTTATCACTCCCCCTAAACTGCGAGTGTATCACCAATGCTCTCCCCTAAAGCAAGCTCTTTCATCCACATACACATTACACTTTTTTACCAGGACATGCCTTCTACCCACCACCATGTGGGAAGGATTTTAGATACAAGTAAGCTGGTCTTTCACTCGAACCAATGACTCATGATACCGCTGTTAGGTCATCAATTTGGGGGTCAACATGAGAGAGTATTTTTACATTAGGGTCTTTTTTATAACCAACACACCTTGTGAGAGACACACCACATAATTACCCAAAACCTTAAGATAATAGGTGTGTGTGTGTTCTCTCACTTATAAAATGCTCAATCTCAACTTTTCTAATCAATGTGAGATTTTTCTACCCTTGTTTCTCAATACTTCCAACTCGTACTTATTTTTCTTAACATGATAGAGTTTAAGAGTTTGAGAGAGTTTGAGAATTTGAGAGAGTATGGTGGAAATGGGGAAGGAGTAAGGTTTGATGCGTTTTTGATTAAAAACTACTCCGGAGGTGCATTTTTGTAAGTTATACGTAGATGCATTTCTGTATTAATTTTTTTACATAAATTAGGGTCTAGATCACTTACAAATGGATTGTGTGAATTGAGTTGTGTTCGAAAGTACATTTATGTATTTCAAAGTTGAGAATTTTTAAGGAACTCAAAATTCTAAGCAATTTAAATGATTTAATTGAAATTCATTCAATTTTAAAAAATATGAGGACCATCTTGCAAAATTTAAAAGATTAATAATAAGCAATTTAACATTCACATTATATAGAATGAAAGAGTAATTTCAAATCCTTCACTTTTTTTGTGTCATTTGTATTTCCTTAAATTTAACTTGAATAAAATATTTTATAAATTTACATTATTTTAACAATTCTTAATATTTTTTTATCTAAACAATAGATTTTAATCAAGTCATTTTAAAATTCCTTTAAAAAATTATTTTTTCTCATTAAAATATTTCATCCAAACACACTTTTAAGGTGAAAAAAATAACTTGTGATAGGCCTGGCCCAAGAATGTTTCTTAACAACCCATGTTTTACCATCCGCTAATGAATTGTGATTTGAAGTGTGTTGAGGTAATTTAAATCGACGACCATCAATTTACCTCTTCATTATTATCATTATTATCATTATTATCATTATTATTATTATTATTATTATTATTATTATTATTATTATTATTATTATTATTATTATTTATTCCTCTACTATTAATTTTTCCATTGAACGATTTCAAAATGATACCGCCAGTTTATAAAACATTTAATTATCATAATAATTCATTGTTCACAAAATATTTAGCAGTTGATGTGGAAGCAAAGAAACACACTTTGAAGTGTAGGGGCTTTCTTTGCTAAGCGGTTCTTTAAATTATCTGGCTAGTGTACATTATATATTTTTTGTTGACACCCAGTGGTGTAAATTGAGTTTTAAAAAAATTTAATAATTACCAGTTACTTTTCAATTTTTATTTTAATCGCATAGGCAAAGAAACCCCAATATAACAAATATTTAGGCCCAATAGAACGTAAAAGCTCTTAATTGGGCTCTCAGCTGACGGGGCTTTATTCTTAAAGGGTTGTTCTTCAAGGTTTTAACATGTCACACCTGATTTATATATGGCATCCTCTAATTTGTGACAAAAGATTCTAATAGTTTTGTTGGATTTTTCTTTATTTTCAAAATTTTCTTTGGCATACTGTTGTTTTAAAAAAAAATTGCGATACCAGAATTTCTTTAGGAGATACCGAAAATTTTGCAGTTGATATCAAAAATTCTATTGAACAACATTTTTACTGGAAATATTGGACTTTTCCGGTATACTATAGTGGAAAATTTTGAAAATTTCAAAATTTCCGTTAATATATACCTGATTTTTTGAAATTTCTGATTTGTCTAATTTTTTTTTAATTTTCCGGGTAGTTCTAATTTTTTCGTTTTTCTAATTTTTTTGTTTTTATTTAATTTTTTAGTGAGGACCGTGAGGAAAGACGGGACCATTAAAGGTAGGAGGACCGACAGAGCTGCCGCCCAGGCCAAGGATGAGCAGAAAGAGGCATCCCAACTTCGGCCTGGACGAGTTGCTCCAACTGATTCACACCGGAGACAGATGGCTGAGCAAGCGCATGACCGGTCTCGTGCACCCAGACACCGAGCTGGTACTAAGACAGTTGCTGACGAGGTACATGTTACTGCAGAGGTACCTGTTGATGTGGAGGTGCCTGTTGTTGTGGAGGTACCTGTTGCTGTGGGGTATCCGCTCCTGATACTGTTGAGGTGCCTCCTAAAATTATTGAGTTATCTACTGCTGATGTTAAGTTGCCTCCTGTTGATGTTGAGGTGCTTGTTGATGTTGAAGTACCTGTGGAAAAGGTGCCTAGTCATGAAGATACTCTGACTGATACAAATGCTATAACCCATACTTCTACAGAGGCATCTGTTCACACTAGTGGAGCCTTCCTAAGAGGACCGAGTAACAGGTTTGTGCTCACAGACTATGCCGACCATGTTGCCTACCATTCATAGTAGAAAGAGGTATATATATATATATATATATATATATATATATATATATATATATATATATATATATATATATATATATATATATATATATATATATATATATATATATATATATATATATATATATATATATATATATATATATATATATATATATATATATATATATATATATATATATTATGTTGAAGTTTAACTTATTTATGATTTATTATTGAAAATCAGTTGATTTTTTAAATTTTGTTTGCTACACGACTGTGTCCCGCTGAAGCTAACATCCCACGAGGCTAAGTTGAAGGACTGACCACAAATTGAGATGCCTGAGCAATTTAAGACTATTGTTCGAGATTTAGGTCTCCTTGACATGACCGACTGCTCGTTGACCATGCTAGACACTCCCCTCCTATCTATTTCGTTGAGCAGTGGAACTCAGAGACATCTTCATTTCATCTTCCATTTGGGAAGATACCGATTACTTTGGATGATGTCTCTACGTTGTTCCATCTCCCCAATGGTGGGTTATTTTTCATCACTCCTATTATCAACGAGTTGGATGCTGTGACGACGATCATACATGATATGGGAGTGATCGAGGAGGAGGTGATTAAGGAGTTTGGCTACAACATGGGTCTTCACTTGCGGGTGTTTGGCTTCGGGAGAGGTAGGATGACTTTGTGCTGGCAGAGATGTATGAGGCTGACGCTAGGGCGTACATGCTACATCTAGTAACGTGTACCGCTCTTGCGGACAAGTCTCATAATTATATTTATGCTCGTTATGTATAATTGTTCTCTGATCTTGACCATGGTAATTGGGCTTGGGGGTATTGTGAATTTACCGTTCTCTATCCGGCGATAGAAGCTGCGACTATCTTTGAGACAAAGAAGATTTGTGGATATTTGAGTTTACTCCAGGTATGTGGTCATTATAGTAGTTATTTAATTGTTAGTTATGACGTTTAGTTGTGACATTTCTTGTTTATTAATTATTGTGTTTGTTTTCTGTTATTAGTGCTGGATATATGACTACATCACCACAGGCGAGGAGATAGAGGTCTATACAGGCGCATTCAAGAGGATTGCTGCAGTATAGGAGGAGGTTGAATGCCTTGATAGTTAAGGATGTCATCTGGACACCATTCGATGGTCACATGGCCCACCGTCTATTTGATTCGAGTACTTTATTTTAAGATCATTTGAGGTGGGAGAGCAGGATGGCTAGACACCTTCCTGAGAGGTGTCTGCGATAGTATGGGCATGTCCAGGATATCCCACAGCCTATTACAGGTATTCCTGGTGGTGGCATTGGAATTGATAGATGGTTTCAGAGTAACATCCTCATCTAGCCCGTGCCATTACAGAGAGCCGTGAGGATTCAGGATGGGTCATAATGTGAGGATGGATACATGGAGTGGTACCTCAGTGTCCCACCCTCGCATCATCCCACCTACGATCGACCATTCAGATGCTGGAGTTTCAGAAACTCAGGTTCTTATTTATGATGATGTGCCACTGCCACCCCTGGCATAGATGACTAAGAGCGCCTCCAGATCATTGCTTCTATCATGGATAACCTCATAGGTATGGTAAACCTGGATGGTGAGGTTTATACAGGCTTGACGCGAGCATCACACGTATCCCACAAAGGGCATATGTAGGTTTTTCTTTTTGTTATTGTTGTATTATATTTATCATTTTGACACAGACTTGTTATTAGCACTGAACTTTTATTATCACTTCGTTTTGAGCATTACATCTTTCACACACTAACATAACTCATAGCTTAAAACATAGCAACATGCATAACTTAAAACATAAAACCTAGACCCTACGTGATGATTATGGATGTTCAAACATCTTAATTACGTCGTTAACACATCTGGAAAGCCACACTTCCAATTCTAATGACCCCTTAGTTAGCCTACGACGATATGATTTCCATATAACCTTCACATCTTCATCGCTCTTTAACTCAACAATGTTGTAACTAACCCTTCCATCAACATCTATGCTCCGATTTTCATGGTATGAAATCTTTCTCACCCTTCTATTATCAGTATCATGAAGCAACTCTTATAACTTTTTCGCCAGTGACTCGAGGACTATAAGCCCATTCGGAATCCGAAACTCCACAAGATCTTATACTCCAGTGCAATGCACTGCCGCGTCAACCAAAAATTGAGGAATATGCATTTTGAGATTATGATTATTTCTCAACAATAGGTGAGCTCTATTTATACAAATTTCAGTGCATTCTGAACCACACAAAATCATTGGTGTAATCACAACCCTACAAAACTGTCGAAAAAATCATAACCGTTGGATAAAATAGTTTTTATAACCTATCAGAAATTTCAAATTCAACAAAATTCCCAGTATGTTATCGAAAATGTTAACATTTACAGAATTATATGTAGCGTACCAGAAATTTCAAATTGAACTACCAGAAATTTTGACTTTATCTGAAATTTCAATATTCTACCGAAAATTTATTTCGGAATACTCTTCTATTTCATCAATAGGGGAATTTTAACCATTATGGAACTTCCGGGTGTGCCATGTATAAATTTGAGGGATGACATATTAAAATATCTTGTTCTTCGCATCTTAGTGGTTAAAAGCTACCCTTGTATTTTGGAATTAAACTTTTGGATGTCTCTAATATACATCAAAATAATTCGTAAGTTAATCATTCCTATTTTGTCAAAAAATAGTACCGAAGTCAATCTTCGTATTGATGGAAGGGTGAACGCATAAGTTAAGTTCTGGACTAACACCTGGACACAATTTAAACTCATAATAGTGTGTTTATTTCACAACTCAGTAGATAATCTGGAAATTAAATTTCGTACTAACCCTCAAGACAATAAGTTTCCCTCATGTACAATAAGTTTGCTATAAATTTGACAATTTTAATAAATCATATATTTTAAGTCATTTATACAAAGTATACATAATTGTTATTCAATTAAACCACAAACTTACGTAATTCACAAAAATATACATAATTGTCAAAATGCAAACTACATTATTCACAAGATCAAAGCATAATACTAATTATTAAAATAAAAATAAAAATTTAATTATTAGGTATATCTAAGCCTCTGATTTCTCATCTGCCTCACGTACTGCAAGTAATGTTTTTCCTTGGCTATGATGATGACATGGTTTGCCCTAGTCTGCTCCTCTTTCAAGATTCCTCGATAAGTTGACTTAGGTGGATCTCCCTCTACATATGGTGTTAAGTAAGGAGTGACACTCTAAAAACCCATTGGATGTAGCAGTATACATCAGTCTATGGTTGACGAGTTGACACATTACGTACATCCTCTGGGATCAAATGATCATATTACTCCACAAATATCTCATCAACATCTCTGTGGAGTACTATAGAAGGAGCAACAATAGTGGGGGATCTAGGAATACCCTATAGATACCCGAACTGGCTTATGACTCGTTCAAGTAAATATTGATACATCATTCATGACCCACTAGCCAGCCATTCAGAGTAGAAGACTATTTCATCAAAGGGGCGTGTCTCACGATGATCGTTGTATAATATAAAGGCTATATCACTGTTGCGATGTTGTCAAGATAAACATGAAATAACTCGATATCTGGAGTTCTTCTAAGTGGGATGATGAAGAAAGCATGTGGCAAAACCTCGTTGTAGTTATCCACATATTCCCATCCGGAGAGACGTGGAAAGTGCTAGAGGATCCATTCTTGAAAATGGTTCAGATGAAATATTAGTAATGGCGTAGCACAAATGTTATGAAATATTAGTAACAGTAAATGTGCAAATATATTACCGTAAATAGTGTGTTGCTTGCTGTCATATGACTAGTCTTCCATAAGCAAGCTTCACATAACTTGGAGTAGAGGTAAAGCAAACAAGAGGCATCCCAGTTGTACTCATGAATCCTCTCCAAGTTAATGAAGTATCTCAAGTAGACGACATAAACATAATATGCACTTTTGTCTATAAATATGGATGTGTCAACCAGATACATTATGTATGATCTCAATGCACATACTCTTTGATACACGACCGTGCATCATCAATGTCAACCTCCACTACAATATCTAGGTTGTATATGTACAACTTCTCAAAAAATCCAAATCTGGCACGATATCCTCTAGTGTCTTTTATCTCTCGCTGAGCATCACCTGGGCTGCTTCCCAAATATTACACCATCACATCCAGTGCACCAGGTCTAGTGATTATGGAGTAGTTTAATAACCTTCCTGTGATCGGAAGATGTAGGAGGAATGACGCATCATCAAGTGTGATGGACATCTCACTGACCAAAATATGAAATGATGACGTCTCAGAGTGTCTTCTCTCCACAAAAGCAGAAAACAAACCATGGTTAGTAAAACTATGCCCAGTCCTACATAAATCTTATAGTTCATATAACATGACATCCTGAAATCATGGTTCACCAGTTTTGATAGTTTCACAATCTTTCTATCATGGTTGGTACATTTTAACGTCTCATACTATTGTAAAAACAAATACATCACCGTCATAAAGTTCAAATGTTATAACAGATATGTTTACAAGAATAAGCATAAATTTATTTTACCCTTTCATTCTACACGTGGCTAGCAACATGGTCTGCTTAAATATAAAGTAAAGAGGTGTTTGGGGGTTCTCCAATAAAAACATAAGGAACAATAACAAGTTAGACTTTTAGGGCTTTTGCTGTAACAACTCGGAACACATGCCTCAAAGAAGACGATGAGGGAAACATATGAATTCGGGAAGATGATGCTTTTGCATCAAATAAAGTGGCACCAACGGCTGGACGCGAGGGTATAACTTTTTCCCTTTGAGCAGAAGCATGATGGTGACTCTACCATGTCTCAATGTTTTTTGATTGTGAGATATTTTTCCTTTAATGAAACTAGTAAAATCAAATCATAATAATATAAATTAAGCCCATGGAACATAATAGGAAAAATCAAACAAGATGTGCATATTAGAAAAATTTAGAAGTTAACTTTCGTACCAGAAAAAAAACCAAAAGAACACAGAAACACATAAACAGAGCATGACCTAAGCTTTAAACTTCAAAAAATCTAAATAAATGCCTAACTAAACAACCTACAACGCGTTTAACTACAACCTAGTGTATCATAAACAACCTCTTATGCGTTTAACTACAACCTAATATACCATAAACAATCTTTATATGTTTAACACAACCTAATGCATCACAAAACAAAAAAGAAAAGAAATGAGAAACTTACAAAACAAAAAAGAAATAAAATGAGAAACTTACAAAATGTGAGAAGTGGACAATAGACTGGAGTGGAGTAGAGATTGAGCAATGTCTTAGGATTGAGTGCAATGCAATAAAAGATGTGATCAAATTTAAAAAATGATGGAAATGGAATTTGCTCACGGGCTTTATTTTGTATTATAAATACGTTTTTAAAATGAAAAAGAAAGAGTGAAGGTCTTATGCAATTATATAAATCAAATTGGTTCGAGAATTAACTTCCGTAAGAAATACAAAGATTATCTTACTTATAAATATGGAGATTAACCTTCGAATTATTTCATCTTTGTTTTAGCTTGAGTCTTAAATTTGATTGTAATTGCATTCTCGGTGGTCCGAAAATAAGTTTCAATTTTAAAAAACCATTATTAATTTTCTACCTTGGTAGGTGAAACCCACTAAAAGCAAAGGGGTGTGAAGAGTAATCCAATTTTAAAAGGCTCTTAAAATTGTAAAGACAATCGAATATATTTGAGATTTTAAAGAAAAAGAACTCAACATTTTGTATTGTACCGTCCAAATGCTCATTTAAAAAATATATGGAGGTTTTCTTTAAGGAGTGCGATGACAAAATAGTTGGAGGGACATTTAATAGTTTGCAGGTTGAGGATTTGAACAAAAAAAACTTATAGACAGACTACTCCTATTTGTTTAGGGTTAGTATTATCGATAATAGTCCACAAGTAGACACAGGATTTTAAAAACGTAAAAGTTTTTAAAAAATTTTAATAAAAAAATAAGAGAGGACAAAAAGGGAAAAAAACACAAAGGCATGCAGATGCTGAAATGGGGAGGCAGTATTAACCATGATTGGTTAAGAGAGCACCAAAAGAGGTTTGCATGACAGGGCCACACAGTCACACACCAATTGAGTCAGAAAAATAAAATATGAACTAACACATTCTTGTTGGTTTTCATTCCCGGACACCATTACACACTCTACTCTACTGACTAGTCACACACACCCAAGAAGCTAAAGAGATGAACCCTTCCTCAGACTCATCAGACTAAACCCTAAAACCCCTAGGTTTCACATAAGAACCCTATATCCTCTCAACTGTTACCTATACCTATATATCTATCATCTATTCTATTACTACATCTACATCATTCATCATCCATTTGCCACTTATTACTCTCCCTTTTTGAGATTTTTCTCAGATATATGAGATTTTTCTCAGGTTTTGTTTATTATATTGTATATTGTGTAGTCTGAGTTCTTAGGTTCACACCTCTTTTATGAAACACAAAAGTCACACAGTACCTATGCATGAAACTTCAGCAAACAGTTGTGTGGGGGTGTGAGATCAGGCACACTTGGTCGTACATTTTATTTATTCACTATCATAATATGATATGAAAGAGAGAGGAGAGAGTGTATGTGTTTGTGTGTGTGACAAAGATGTAACGTAGGTTTGCAGGAGAAGTGATAAGGACAGGAGTGAACAAGACTTGACCAGTAAAAATTATTGGGTTGGTGGTAGGGTGAGGAATGATAACCTAATTCTATGCTACCAACAACAAATGACAAACAACCTCCCATACTTATCTTTTTTTTCCTTAATATTATCAAGTTTTCATTCATAATTCAACATAGTGAAATCTTAAAAAGACTTTTTTTTTAGTTGATATAGTATATACATTATTGTGTTATATTTTACGTAAAGTTTAGTTTTATTTTGAAATATATCTAAAATAAATTTTATCTACATCTAGGAGTACTTAACAAAACTCAAAGATATTAAATATTTAATTTCAAAATATTAGTATTTTATAAATATTTTTTTCCGTTTGAAAATTAGAAATGAATGCTCTATCTTTACAAAAGAATCATAAATAAAGAGTTAGATAACGATTGATCTTGAACAGTAATTCTGATCTCTCTCACGACATGAGATGGACCTGCATGATTAGCATTCTAACGCTCAGACCAGTTCAAGAATTTAGATGAGTATCGTGAAATTGTAGATCACATATTATACCTTGCTCTTCGTATTTGAACTGTTTTTATTTTTTTAGATTGAGTAGAGTGGATTTGAGATGGATTAAGCCTTTTGATCGGTCCAAAATAATTGGTCCCAAGACTATGTTGGACACAGAAAGCCTTAAATAATGCAGATTGGCCTCTAAGACAGGGTCTGGTGTGAAACGTAACTGAAATGCTCCCGAATCTGTTGAAAGGTAGTGAAGGATATGAGCATTAGATACTTTCTTGTCCTAAGAACATTGATACTTGCTAACATCACGTCAGGCTAATGTCATATGCTAGGGAGTAATTTCTCTATTTAGGTCACTTGAGTGTTTTTGTCAATTCCATTATTTGCATAGAGGAGCGACTTATCGATTGCCATTAGATTGATATTCCACTTTTAATCTGGACCGTTAATGTTTGATTATTTTTCTAAAAATTGGGTTTTCCCCTGGTATTCATTTTCCTCTTCTTATTTGCTCATTGGTGATTTTCTCTTTGTATCATTGAACATCGTCTATTTAGTTTCATCTAACTGTTTCCACCACGATTCCATTTCCTCTTTATCCATGTATTTTGTCGCAATTTTCTTTAAGTGGGTGAATCTTTTTCATTTCCTTTTATCATTAATCTTATATCGTTGTCATGTTGCCACTAATCCATCAAATCTACTCATCTAAAGAGATGAAAATGAAAATGATAAATGTTGAAATTATTCATGGGTAGACCCACAATATTTGAGAGTTCTCTCACAACATATTGAGAGGGACAAGGAGATAAAAGTTTCCTTAGAAGTTGGGTCTGTTTCAGATTGGAAAATTTTGGCGGTCCCTGTAGATAATGTTAGACAACTGATCTAGAAGGGGGGGGGGGAGGTTTGAATAGAGCATTTGAAATTTATTGTTGCGTTTTTTAAAATTTGTTTTTCAAAAACTTTACGAAAGCTGCTTGGATCAATCGTCTAAATGATCAGTTATTGGTAAGATCGAATATGCGAAACCGAATGAAATGATTAAGTTGAGATAAGAATAAATACTCGGAACAATCAATCTTTTAAACAATTTCACTTAATAATATCAACTCCCAATGACATGTTAAAGTAAGATAAAGCTAAACTAGAAATAAAATAGTTTGTGAGTAATCAAATTTTCAAACACTTGGTGTGCACAACACACAAAGTTCAATTTTACTTAACTGTAGTGTGGTGCTTGAGTAATCACAATCAAATTGATTGCTATGAGTTTTCTACAAGCTTATCAAACACTACAATTATAGAAAAATGGTTCTAATATTTGATATCACATAAACTATGACAAAGCAAAATAAAGAAATAGAGAAAGAGAGAACAACACACGATTTGTTTAGGAAGTTCCCCTTGTCGTCCTGGCGTAGGGCACATCTACCCCTAATTCTAATTCTAGAATTGAGATATATTGATTATCAAGTTGCAAAGTTTTTATAAGAAAAGGAATAGTCAGCACCACTCAATCCTGATTATTGAAGCTGGAACTATTCTATTTTCTCCCCTTGATTCGAGTTGAACCAAGTGCATCAAACTCTTCAAAAAACCTCTAGTTATCGCTACTTGTTTGCACGAACACACCGTTCTTAAAACTTTTTGCTTGACTAATTTCGATCCCAAGATGTTTGACTCCAAATATCTCTTCACAATCCTCCGGTTACCGTTACTTGTTTGAACAAACCCACCATTTTCCAAACGTTTCACTCGGCTAAATCTATGAAGTAAAGATTTGTGCAAAAACCCCCAAATCTCTCTTGATCTTGGAGGACAAAACCCCAATGGTTTTATTTAAGAAAAAACCACTGAATTCTCAATCTAAACCCGATTACACAATCCTATGTTTGGACAGTATCACCACAATTCTACACTATGATCAACAAGCATGGTTATGTGTAATTGTTGATGAATGCAAGAAGAGAATAAAGATGATAAGGAATGAAATGTTTATCTTTCACTTTTTCTTGTTACCTTGAATGATGAATTCTATATGAACATATATTAAACCAAAACACTAAGACCTAAAAACCAAAACCAATGAGACACAAGGCAAAGCAAAAAACCAAATTTTGTACGCGAGCGATCGACCTGAGGAACTGGGGGGGGGGGGGGGTCGACCTGAGCTGACCCGAGGGGGATGAAAAATTATCCCTTTAGTATGAGTTGACGAGAGGGTCGATGCAAGGCTTCCTGAGTGATGTCAAAAAGTTATTAACAACAAGAGTCGACCGAAAGGCAGGGTGAGTCGACGCAAGGAGATTTGATTTGAAAAAATGCTTATTTTGAGAGTGTTTAAGTGGATCATGACCTTTGTATATGAGCCTAGGGTACCTACTATGGTCAGGTGCATAATAAACATATATGAAATTCTCTTATATGCATTGACACAGAGACTAATAGTATTTAGAGCCCATTTTTGATGAATGCAATCTAGGATGCGATGATACCGTCCAAAGTACATAGTAAAAATGATTCTACATTTTGACATAATTAAAACTAGGGATAAGAAGTCTCGCCCTCACATACTCCCCTTTTTTGATGATGGAAAAACCTTTGAAAATCTTCAATTCATTTATCAACCTTTGCAAACTTTGAAAAACATCCGCCCCCTGAATCTTTGCATTTCCTTTGTGACCAAACACTTTGCTCAATATGTTTCTTCTCCCCCTTTAACAACATCAAAAAGTGTGAAACACCAGGTCAAGTGTAACCAAAATATATTATATATAGTTAAACATCATAAACTTTTCAACTTAAAAACATCAACAACATCCACATAAAATGATGTTAATGTAACATAACAAATAATTAAACCAAGCAATATGAAATATAAATTTAGTTTAACTGAAAATAAACTTAGTTCAACATACATTACTTGGTAAATAAAGTATACAAAACACACAAAATAGCATGATATGCCAAAATGATGAGATGCACAACAAGGAAACTAAACATGTCAATCAACTATGGTCTCATCCTCATTGGTTTGTTGTCTCTCCCTTGTTTGGTTGATGGAGAGCTGTTGCATGATAGTAGAAGAAAAGGAGGCAAAGTTGTCATATTGAAGTTGAATCTGAGCCTGCAAGGTGGAATACCTTTCCTTTTGGACAACTGCATATGATTCAGAATTTTCACGTTGAACTTGAAGCTGACCCTGCAATTGTGTAAGCCTTTTCACTTGAAGAGTGGAAAGCCTTTGTTGCTGAGTTTGTAGACTTCTCAACATTTATAAAACTTGAGTTACCCGATTGGAAGTGTTGTGTAGATTGAGGCATGTAGGAAGAGCCTTTGTTGGTCCAACTTGTATGAGGCCATTCTCTCCAGCCTTGGTTTTCATAGGGATGTCCAGATGAATTTACTTTCCAATTTCCATGGTCTTCAGTTTGGTGTACATCCTCCTCCATGGGATGATTGTCCTTATTTCCTGCTTCAGCATCTTCTTCTCCATCCTCATTTCGAAGTGACATAGTTGAACTTCTTATCACATACCTATACCTCCTCTGTTGAGGATCCCACATGTGACCGATAAAATTAAGAGTCTTCTTTGTAAGCTCTTGTTCAACAGTCAACGACATATAAGAGATTCTCGAAACCCTAACTTAGTATGATTTAGAATGCTCTGAATAAAGGAAGCATAACACAATGCAGTACCTCGACCAGATTCATTTAGAGCAAATAGCCTTCTAGCAATGAAGATCAAAGTTCAAAGTTCACCATTTATGTGTAATGTTTAACTTTTATATCATTGAAATTCTTTTGGACAATATGAGTAGCTAAACCCCCCAATGATAAGGGGTGTCCCTGATTTGAATCTGTAATGACTTTGAACTTCTGATTTTATCAATTCCATGGTTTTTAGTATTCAATTTAATCATGCAACATTTTTATGCTTTCCTGATCGGACCAATTAGGATTGATTTACGGTTAACAACTAGCTGGACCGCGGCTGTTGAGGATTTTGTATGATTAGATTATAATAGATATCACCTAGGACTAGGGATACCCTATAAGTCATCAGATAATTGATAAAACCAAGGTTTGAATCCATTAGATATCTCTAATGACTTAGGATATAGGATGAATGTTCAAAGGTTTTCTGACTAAGGACTTAGGGGAAATAATCTAAAGGACTGGTAATTGAATGTTATGAACTTGTGGAAGAAATCAAGATTCAAGATTGTTATAGGGAAGATTATACACTTTACCCTAGCATGCTCCTCATATTAGTAAAAAGCCAATTTATATTTTTGCTAATTTTATAGTGATAATAACAAACCAACAACCAAATTAAGTTTTTTGTTTAATTGAACCACGAATTGAACTCGACACTTTTGTGCAGTCCTTGAAATCGACATTCGAGGAATTTTCCTATTATTATAAGAGGAAAAATAGTACACTTGCTATTTTTTTTGATCAATCATCAGAGAGTAGAGAGAGAAGTTACCAGAATGTCTGGTTGAGATCGAGACAAACTTCCCCTTACAGTTCTCTTTCTTGTAGCTCTTGAGGAAGCCATGGAGTGGAGGCACTTGAGAGGATTTGAGGATTTGATATTTTAGGGTTTGTGAAGGGGTTTTGAGAGAGAGAGAGAGAGAGAGAGAGAGAGAGAGAGAGAGAGAGAGAGAGAGAGAGAGAGAGAGAGAGAGAGAGAGAGAGAGAGAGAGAGAGATAGAGAGAGAGAGAGAGAGGATGAGATACACATGCAAATGAGACTGGGGTGAGAAAATGAAGAAAATATGAAAATAAAAGCAATTTGGGCAGCCTGAGCATCAATGATGCGTCGATCGAAGTAGGTCATGGGTCGACGCGAGAAATTTTAATTTTAAAAAATAATTGCCAATGGTTCAGAATAAGTCGACTCACAGGTCGACCTGTATAGTCCTGAGGCAGGCCAAGTTTGTAGAGGTCGATGCATACAAGTAGGGTCGACGCATGCAGAGCAAATTTTGAAAAAAAATTAAATTTGAAGACATATCATGATATATGAGCATTACTAGAAATAGATAAACAATCCTACACATACTTCAACTAAATAATGGATGATTATGGATTCTAAAACGAGAAACCTCAGTTGTATGAACACACATTTTAAACAAAGTTCATAAAGATGATCAAGTAACAAGAGAAGGGGAAATAACGATATTACCTCCATAGATGTAAAATGATGAATACTCTATTGTGGCTTCCATTTGTCAATGTACAATATCTAGGAGTATACAAGCATAAATATAGAGCAAATAACATATTCCAATATTAAAACCTATCCGAGATATCAAGAACACCGAGTTCCCTACGGATGTGAAGGAAAGGCTCTTTCGCAAGTGGTTTTGTGAAAATATCGGCAAGTTAATTTTTGCTATCAAAATGCTTGAACACTACATCACCTTTCTCTACACGATCCCTAAGAAAATGATGACGAATCTTGATATTTTTTGTGCGTGAATGTAGAACATGATTTTTGGCTAGGTTAATGGCAATTGTATTGTCATGTAATATGGTAATACATCCAAGTTTGACATTGAAATCGAGAAATTGTTGTTTGAGCCACAATATTTGAGCACAACAACTACCGGCTGCAACATACTCTGCCTTGACATTTGACAAGGCAACATAAACTTGATTTTTGGTATGCCAACTTACCAAAGAATTTGAAAACAAGTGACAAGTCCCACTAGTGCTTTTCCTATTCTTTTTGCAACTAGAAAAATCAGAATCAGAATAGCCAACCAACGAACAATTACTTCCCTCGGAGAACTAAAGCCCATACTTTGAGGTACCACAAAGATATCTAAGTATGCGCTTGAAGACCTTTAAATGTGATTCCTCGGGACATGATTGGTACCTAGCACACATGCATACACTAAACATGATATCCAGCAAGATGCGGTAAGATAGAGGAGGGAACCTATCATTCCTCTATACCTTTTTACATCTACAGTCTTACCATTTTCGTCTTGATCCAAATTTACTGTTGTAGGCATTGAAGTGTCTATTTCCTTGGAGTTAGCCATATCTAAGCACTTGAGTAACTCATGGAAATAATTCGTTTGGCTCACAAATATTCCTTCTTCAAGTTGCTTAATTTGAAGTCCGAGGAAGTAGTTTAACCCCCCTATCATACACATTTCAAATTCTCCATGCAACTACTCGGAAAACTCCTTGACCAAATTTGAGTTAGTAAAATCGAAAATTATATCATCTACATAAAATTGAACTAAAATAGAGTGTTCTCCTTGACGCTTAATAAAAAGGGTAGTATCAACCTTTCCTCTTGAGAATCCTTCATCTAGTACAAATTTGCTAAGTTTCTTATACCAAGCCCTAGGGGCTTGTTTGAGACAATACAAAGCACACTTAAGCTTATAAACATAGTTAGGATACTCGTAATTTTCAAATTCGGGAGGTTGAGATACATATACCTCTTCAATAATGTAACCATATAGAAAGGCATTCTTAACATCCATTTTAAATAATTTGAAGTTTTGTGAAAATGCATAGGCAAGCAAAATTTGTATAGCCTCGAGTCGGGCGACCGAAGTATAAGTCTCCTCATAGCCAATGCCTTTCTCTTGGTTATATCCTTGAGCAACAAGAGGAGCCTTGTTACGAGTTATAACTCCATTTTCATCTAATTTGTTCATAAACACCCATTTAGTACCAATTACTCGATGGTCTTGCAGAGGGGGGACGAGGTCCCAAACCTCATTTCTCCTGAATTGATTTAATTCCTCTTGCATTGCCAAAAATCAATGTTTATCGAGTAAGGCATCTTTGGAGTTTATAGGATCAATTTGAGAGATGAAAGTGAAATATAACAAAATTTACTTATCGTAGACCGTGTGGTAACTCCCTTTGAGATATCCCCTAGAATATTGTTGAAGAGATGATCCTTATAGGCTTTCCATTCCAAAGGAAGATCATTGTCATTACTAGGATGACATTCCTCTTTTTATTTAGATACTTGATCCGACTCCACTTCAACTTTCATTGGTATATGTTCATTACTCTTTTCTTCTTGATCTTTTAGTATATTTTCTGAAGAGACACCTGCACCATCAACGCAAATACCTTTTCCGACATTTTTCGGATAGGATTCATCAAAGGAAACATGCACTGATTCTTCAATGATATGTAACCTTTTATTGTATACTCTATATGCTTTACTCGATTGAGAGTATCCGAGAAAGATACCTTTATCGGCCTTTGAGTCAAATTTACCAAGGTTTTCTTTACCATTATTCAACATAAAACATTTACATCTGAAGACATGAAAATGAGAAATATTAGGCTTCCTACCTTTTAAAAGTTCATAAGGAGTTTTGTTAAGAATAGGACGAATGGGAATCCTATTCAAAATATAACACGCCGTATTTATGGCATTGGCCAAAAAATATTTAGGAAGACCACTTTCATTGATCATAATTATTCCAAGCTCTTCTAAAACATGATTTTTATGTTCCACTACTCCATTTTGTTGTGGAGTTCTTGGAGCTAAAAAATTATGATCAATGCCATGATTTTTGCAATATTTCTCCAAGAGATGGTTTTCAAGGTCACCTCTGTGAACGCTTCAGATAGTAACAATGCTAGTGTTCAATTTGTTTTGAGAAATCTTGGTAAATTTTTCAAAAGCGGAAAAGGTGTCACTTTTACTTGCTAAGAAAATGGTCCAACAAAACCTAGAATAGTCATCTACAGTAACAAAACAGTAATAATTTCTTCCTAGAATTTTTATTCTAGATGGCCCAAATAGGTCCATATGAAGAAGTTCAAGGGGTCTTAATGTAGAAACAAAATCTTTAGATTTAAACAAGATCCTTGTTTGTTTACCCATTTGACAAGCATCACATAAGTGATCTTTTGAAAATTTTATCTTGGGTAAACCAACAAATAAATCTCTTGAGACTATTTTATTTTGCAAGTCAAAGTTGACATGCGCTAATCTCCTATTCCATAGCCATGAGTCTTCACTCATGGAGACAGGGAATTTAGTGCCATTCAATGATACTTCATTCAAGTCAAGAATGTATACATTATTTACCCTCATAACCTTAAACACATCATCTTTCGAAAAAGATACTTTGTATCCTTTGTCACATAATTGGATAATGCTAATAAGATTGTGTTTAAGACCTTTAACTAAAAGGACGTCTGAGATAGTAGTAGAAGAGGAATTACCTATACTACCTTTTCCGAGTATAGCTCCCTTGTTGTTATCACTATAGGTTAAAAATCCTTTCCTCTTAGCCACAAAGTCAAAGAATAAGGAGATGTCACCCGTCATATGTCTTGAGCATCCACTATCGAGAAACCATCTTTTCTCCGAGGGCTCAAGACATTCCACCTACAATTTTAAGCAAGGGAAATAGGTACCCAATTTTCATTGGGTCCTTAAGTGTTAGTGAAACTTTGGTTGCTTTTGGGAAACCATTTAAAAATGCGTTTAGGAGCTAAAAATCTTATAAACCGACATTTACCAATAGTGCGACCCTTCTTTCAACAATATAGACAAGTCAAGGTTAAGTGAGAATTACTTTTCTAGCTTGATATCTTATCTCATAAGTGTATTTTTGATAAGGATTAATTATGCTATTTCTAAAATTTTATCGATCAATGGGAAATGTAACTTTAGGTAGTAAAGCCTTGTCTAGTTTATATTTAAGAGTTCTAGCCTCTCTTTGCCAAATATGAAAAGTTTCACACCCAACCCACTTAAACCAAAAACTCTTATCTTTTTCTCTTTTACCTTTTGTAGCCTCTAACATAGATTATTTGAAAGCTTATAATTCCTTTTAAGAATCAGAAGCCTTTTTCTCTAAAAAAGAAAAATCTTCTTATTAGAGGCCAAGCATTTAAAAGCTTCCTTAGCCTCATTATATAGAGTATCAAAGGCTTTATGTAATTCAAAATAAGGCATTTTATCAACATGATCATATTTAGAATGAATTACATCCTTTTTCTTATTTTGATGAACCATGAGACAAATGTTGACCTTTTCTTCTTCTTCAATAGAGTCACCTTTGCTTGAGGGTTCACTATCACTCTCCCAGGCGATATATGTGTAGCGGTAGAAATGTTAAGACTAAGCCATTAGATTGACTTGACTCGCACATATCAAATAAAAATCGCCACCGTTCTTTATTATTCCTAGAGGAATGGGAAAAGAGCGAATAACCCAAAAAAGAGAGGGAGAGAATCTAAGAACGGGGGTTGGTTATGAAAAGGGAATGTATTAGCCTCCTAAACATCTACAGTACTCCGCAGGAACCTCTTTGAAAATTTATATATTTGGCTATATGTGTTGTATACAAATATAGATGGTGAAGATGAGAAGAGAAGTTTTTTTTGCAATTTTTTCACTCGCCGCGGTTGCTAACTTTAATGCCTACGTACCACCTTCCGTGCAATAGGGAATCAGGGTACTCGTAGTTCTCTTTTAAAATTTTTAAAATAAGTGTGTTGGTTAATTTTAAGAGAACAATCATCATCTTCATATCCGAGTGGAAAACATACTTATTACCCACGATTACGAGAAAGGAAAATTTGAATCATCTCAAAGTAGATGATATAGCTTAGATTTTTAGAATCAACAAAGCTTCACTCAACACCCAAGTGGAAAATATCTCACTTTACTACATATCGTAGAAGTATATTAGCTCGCATCACTACAAGGATTGACAAGAGTCTAATCTTTTGAAAAAATTTTAAAGTAAAAAGTCAAAGTGGCAAAATGGTTTGAATGAGGTTGATTGACTTTTAATCTCAAAGGTCTTTCCTGTGCTTTTCTACCTTTGCTTTTGGATAAAATAAAAGTCGGTGGCGACTCTTGCTAAACCGAAACATTTGCGAACACAAATGCAAAACCTCAAGTCAGTTCTCCCACCGCATCACAGAACTAGCGACTCTGCTGGGGAATTAATCCAAAAGTGGGGTTACCTTAGGGTTTTAGATCACCTTTACATGCTTATCTTGTTTGCCTTGATTGCTTTACATTTGGTTCTATTGTTTGGGTTTGAATCCTCTACCCGGATTTGGGAAACATTTATAGGTAAATATCAATACGTTGTGGAAACTGTGCGGGGTATACCAATATGGTTGAAGCAATAGCTATATTAGTGCGACATATTTGTGGGTACCGGTAGCCTTTGAGTTAATCAAAGAGAATACGGGGCCGCTGAGTGATGTCATGAAGCACTAATGGACTTTTAGAACCTTTACTTGACCAACTTAGCCTTTTTAGGGGTAGTGAGATGACTGGCTTTGGTGCAGTCGGAAGTTGGTAGATACTCAATACTACACTCATTGAGGGTTGATTTCTTGGAATATTTCGGTCTCCAGTAAAGTGGCTAAACTGAAACAATGAACACAGAAAATAATCCAGTGATATTGAGCTCCTTAGAACCCAGTTACTATTTATAGGACAGGTTGAGCCAACTAAACTTCAAGAGGGTACTTACCTATGAAACCCCATGCAAGCCTGAAACTAGGATCTTGTGTGATTTGTTTGTACATATATACTTATGCATAACATCATAACATCATGAAGCATCATATGCATCCACTAACCATTTCAAGGATTTGGATCTTCATCTTTGTTCCTATTTTGTAGGTAATGGAATCACTTCGCAGGAAAACAATTCAAGTCAACCTTGTGAGAATTCCTCCTCAACTAGAGGAGCTAGCTTCAAGTATTCCTGAGAATTCTCCATTCACCGAGAGGCATGGTCATCTTCTCAACTTAGTCAACACCAACACCAAGGAAGACATGGTGAAAGTTCTCTTCCAGTTCTTTGACCCCCTACACCACTGCTTCACATTTCCTGATTACCAGCTTGTGCCTACTTTGGAGGAATTTTCTCAAATCTTGAGGACTCCTATTCTCCATCAACTACCCTACAACGGTACGAAAATATATCCAAAGCCTGAAGATGTTGCTCAAGCCTTACACTTGCAACCATCTGATATCATAGGCCATTGGGAAACTAAAAGTGGTGTCAAAGGTTTCTTATCGAAGTTCTTGTTTGAGAAGGCCCAAAGATTCTGGAATTCATTGGACTTTCAAGCTTTTGAGGATATTGTAGCTCTTCTCATCTATGGGTTGGTCTTGTTCCCAAACCCTGACCAGCTTATAGATGTAAGTGTTGTCAAAAGTTTCGTGGCTCGCAACCCGGTGCCTACATTGCTTGGGGATATCCTCCACTCATTTCACACTCGAACAATGAGGAAAAGAGGTGTTCTCATGTGTTATACTCCTCTTATAGCAAGATGTTTTATTTCTCATCTTCCCCAATCAGTTTTGAAGATTGAGCAAGGCTTGAGGTGGTCACAACGATTGATGACTCTTACACATTCAGATGTTCATTGGTGTTCTCGATCCCGAGAAAATGTTATCATCATTGATCATTGTGGGGAATTTCCTAATGTCCCTCTACTAGGAATTAGGGGAGGTATTACCTACAACCCCTGCTTGTTTTTGACACAGTTTGGGTATGCCCAAAGGGATGGCCCACACGACATGCTGATTCCAGACTTAGTTTTTAACTTCGACAACGACAATCAAGGACTTCGACAAAGGTTTATCCGAGCTTGGAGGATGCCCAATGTTGTACCCCAAAATTTTCTCTCTCATTTCATCAACATTTCCTCTCACAAGGCTCTTTGAACTCAAGACCAAGCTAGGGTTTGCACTGCCCAAGACATCTCCTTGCACTGATGACCTAAATTAGGGTTTGAGTTTGCACAGGAAGTTTTGGACCTTCAATGCTCAAAGTGACTTTCATACTTCATGTTGGACTCATGATTTTGTCCATACCAAGTTTCAAGCCTTGAATCAAATTTTTGCCCAGTCAATTGGGCAGTTGACCTAGAAATCATCTGTATTGGGGAAAAAGTCAACTGTGGCCAATTTGCAGTCAAACCTCATGAATTTTGACCCACATCAACATTATCAAATCATATGAACCATTTGATCAAGTTTGGACCATAACTCCACAAGAAATTTGATCAGATCACCAAAAGGGCAAAATGGTCATTTTTAGGGTTTTGATTGTACAAAGGCAATTTATGACTTTTTGACCTAGCCAATGGAAAATTAAGCTCAACCATGGACTCAAGGACTCAATGGCATCATATTGACCTATTCAACAAGTGCAAAATACCTCAATTGCATTGGATTGACAGATGGATTTTTTAGTCAACTGATCAAAATTTGACTGTACACTGAAAAAGTCAAACTTTGACTTTTTGGTCAAAATCAAGTGCCAAGGGTCATTTTCCATCAAGATGTGTCAAAATATGAAACTTGTTCATCAAGGAACCCAAAATTGCAAATTAGGGTTTAAAGTTGAAAAATTTCATAACTTAGAATTTTTCAAAGTTATAAAATTTTCTTAATTTTTCCTAACTTTGTCCAACATTTTCACCATGATACAAATGGATTCAAACAAAACCTCCAACATGAAAGTTGTAGTCCTACACAAAGTATACAAATTTTATTCACAAAGTTTTCTCAAAAGAAGCTTGGATCTCAAGTTATGATTTTTGGAACAAGGGTCCCTAAAACTTTTAACTTAGTGAAATTTTGCCCTAGTTTAGGCAGGATTTTGACCTATCTTCTTGGCCATTTTTCACATAGTTCCACTTGGAATCTCAAGTTGCATTTCAAATATGGATTATTGATAATGTTGCAAGCTTTCCAAATTGTCCAATAACTCCTCAAACACATTTGTGGTTAGGGAGAATCGAAGGCTCGAAGTTGGCAAAAACTCACTTTTCATCCATGGCATATTCATGTTCATGCAAGTTGCAATTTCAAGTCACCATGCCTTACACTAGTTTACAGGCCTCTAAACCACTTCACACTCTATAATTAAATGCAAATCCATCAGTCTAAGCTTTTGTTTTAGTCATTTGGACATTGTACACAAAATTAATCTTTAAGTAGAAAAAGGCACATTTCCATTTTTGCCATAATATGCTTTATGTCAAACCACAATCCCTTGAGCATTGGTCCATATCTCAGAGAGCAAATAAAATCCACAAGTTAGAGGGGCCAAGAGCAAAGTATGCAAGCATAAGGAGAGCCTGTACAGGCCTGTTCCAATCACTTCCACATTTTTACTTCAAAAACAAGAAACTTGTCCAAAACCTTAGAACTTGAAAACCAGCCAATACCAACTTATGCAAACAGTTTGAACATCTTTCTCACACCCCTTTGAGCTAGAAATACGATTGTTTGAGCATCTAAACACCCCATAGCCAGAAATCACATTCCTTTGGCAAAATAGGGAAGGTTCTGCAACTTGAGTTCCATAGCTCATTTGGCTCGTGCGTTTTGCCCCAAGTTGCTTCAAACACCTTCCATTCAACTCACCCAAGCTATCCCAAACTTCAAACACCAACTGTAACTCCATTTACAGTGTTTGCCATTTTCATTTTGAACTTGTGCAGGTTGAGTTCTATAGGCTGATTCAAGGACATTCAAGGCAAGCTAGCTATTGGAGAAGGTCAAGTGAAGTTCAAGCAAGCTACCAGACATCTCAAGCCTTGTTGAAAAGCACTACATTTCCCTACACGAAGTCAGCTGAAACAGTTTTTTCTCCACTTCCTATCTATCTATTTAGGAACATTTAGCTTTAGATTTGTGAATAAAAAATGTAGTATTCATTTCCATGAAGCTGTACATATGCTCAATTTTCATTTATATTAAGTGTGCTAAGAGAATTTCATCCATGAACATGCTGAAAAAACTAGGTCAGATTTTAGGGGCAGAGAAATTCTCTCTGGTCTTTGAGAGTTAATACAAGTTGTTTATATGGTTGGAATCGTCTTAAAATTCTCTACAAGTTTGATGTTATGTGTTTTTGCAATAGAGCTCGTATACAAGATCTGGTAGTTTGTACACGGCACGCGCACGTTTTTCAAAAGCTGGAGGTTGAAGATGAAGTTTTGGGCTGGGCTTGGCCTGGTTGCTTTTGACACCCCCATTTTCCTTTTTGCACCCCCTGGCCCAATTTCTTATAATTTCATATTTTTGTATTTTTGTTTTCATTTCTGATTTTATTTATTTATTTCCAAATATAAAAAATGCTCAAAAATATTTTCATAATTTTTTCACATTTATTTTGCATTTTATTTTTATTTTTCTAACCTAAAAAACAATTTAAATACTTTAATCTTATTTATTTAAACTTGAAAATAGTATGTAAATTATACTTTTATTTTTTATTTCTTATTTTTTTTATTCATACTGAAAATATTATTATAAATATATTTTATTTTTGTTCATATTTTATTTTAGTTTATCATATTTAAAAAGTACATATATATATATATATATATATATATATATATATATATATATATATATATATATATATATATATATATATATATATATATATATATATATATATATATATATATATATATATATATATATATATATATATATATATATATATATATATATATATATATATATATATATATATATATATATATATATATATATATATACATATATACTTTTATTTTATTAGATATTTTAGCATAAAGATATAAAATATTACACTTTTATTTTTATTATTAAATATATTTAATAAATACTTTTTTTACTTTTTTACATATAATATTTTTTTTATTGTATATAAACAAAATAATTAACATATTTACTTTCTTAAAGAGCTTAGGGTTTTACCCTTAATCTAATAAAAATTAATCTTTTTATTTATTTCTTTATTTTTTACAATTAAATATTTTTACATACTTGAAAATAAACAAAAACCTTTTTTGTATATTTCATTTCATTTGATATATTTATTTATTTTGTTTATTTAAATATTGACCATTTATTATTTATGCATTTGAATTTAATTTGGATGTAATAGTAAATTAGGGTTTATATTTCTTCTCAAATACCCCCCATTCAAAGATTGTACCCCCATCCCCATAATCATGTTGTAATAGCTTAGGCCCTTTAATTCTCGCACTTTACGCTTTCAATTATGCCATGATTAGAGAATTAGGGTTTGTATGCAAAAATCAAAATCAACAAGTAGCTTGACCTAATCAAAGATAAAAATGTATGAAAATCAAACACAATACACACTTGCACCCTTAGACAACCCACTTGTTGCCTTCAAAAATGGGCCATGTTATGCATGTTGGGTACTTTGGCAAAAACAAAAATAAAACAAAAGATCATAGTCCCTCGATGATGCTATCTTGGTTGCCTAAACAAAAATGATCAAGTCCCTCAAACATTTGCCAAAAATACCTAACACAATTGCTATCATGGTCTATACAATGACCCGCACCTGTCCCGTTTAACATCCTAACACAAGGTTATTCACCAAATGCAATGGTGAAATAACACTGTCAAAAGGGTTAAAAAAACATTAGGAAAGATCTTTGAGTAAAATAGGGTAGATAGATCTTAGTTACTTGATCAAAGCTTGCAAAAACATCCTTGCTATTTTCAAACACACCTCACAACACAATTTCAAAATATTTCCCAAATCAAAACTTTCAAACATTGAAATCTTTTCAATAGACAAAAACATCTTTGTATACATTCAAACAAGAATCATTACAAAGGTTGCCACAATAATGACCTCTTTTCAAAACATCTTTCAAAACCACACACAAAGCACCATTTCAAACAATTAAAAAGCAAAAGCAAGTTATCTAAACAAGTAACTAAGAGCCCATGGATAACCATGGATGAAAAGGGTGCTTGCACCTTCCCTTTTCATAATCTACTCTCGAACCCAAGAAAACATCTCAAAGGTCTTTCCTGTGCTTTTTGACCTTTCCTTAGGATAAAATAAAAAGTCGGTGCTGACTCTTGCTAAACCGAAACATTTGCGAACACAAACGCAAAATCCCAAGTCAGTTCTCCCCCCGTATCACAGAACTGGCGACTCTGCTGGGGAATTAACTAAAAGTGGAGTAACCTTAGGGATTAGATCACCTTTTGCATGCTTATCTTGTTTGCTTTGATTGCTTTATATTTGGTTCTTTTGTTTGGGTTTGAATCCTCCACCCGGATTTTGGGAAACATTCATAGGTAAATAACAATACATTGTGGAAACTGTGCGGGATATACCGACATGGTTGAAGCAATAACTATATTAGTGCAACATATTTGTGAGTACCGGTAGCCTTTGAGTTAATCAAAGAGAATACGGGGCCGCTGAGTGATGTCATGAAGCGCTAATGAACTCTTAGAACCTTACTTGACCATCTTGGCCTTATTAGGGGTAGTGAGATGACCGGCTTTGGTGCAGTCCGAAGTTGGTAGATACTCAATACTACACTCATTGAGGGTTGTTTTCTTGGAATATTTCGGTCGCCAGTAAAGTGGCTAAACTGAAACAATGAACACAGTAAATAATCCAGTGATATTGAGCTCCTTAGAACCCGGTTACTATTAATAGGACAGGTTGAGCCAACTAACTTCAAGAGGGTACTTACCTATGAAACCTCATGCAAGCCTGGAACTAGGATCTTGTGTGACTTGTTTGTACATATGCTTGTGCATCCATCATGAACATCATAAAGCATCATATGTATCCACTAACCATTTCAAGGGTTTGGATCTTCATCTTTGTTCTTGTTTTGTAGGTCATGGAATCTCTTCGCAGGAAAACAATTCAAGTCAACCTTGTGAGAATCCCTCCTCAACTCAAGGAGCTTACTTCCAAGATTCCAGAGAATTCTCTCTTCAGTGAAAGACATGGTAGACTTCTTAACTTGGTCAACTCCAACATTGAAGGAGACATGGTGAAAGTTCTCTTCCAGTTCTTTGACCCCCTACACCACTGTTTCACATTCCCTGATTACCAACTAGTACCTACTTTGGAGGAATTTTCTCAACTCCTGAGGATTCCTATTCTCCATCAACTACCCTACAACGGTACAGAAAGAGAACCAAAGCCTGAAGATGTTGCTCAAGCATTACACTTGCAACCATCTGATATCAAAGGTCATTGGGAAACCAGAAGTGGTGTCAAGGGTTTCTTGGCAAAGTTTCTGTTTGAGAAGGCACAAGACTGCTGGAATTCTCTAGATCTACAAGCTTTTGAGGAGATTATAGCACTTCTCATCTATGGGTTGGTCTTATTCCCAAACCCTGATCAACTTATATATGTGAATGCTGTCAAGATTTTCATATCTCAGAATCCTGTGCCTACATTGCTTGGGGACATCCTACACTCATTTCACACACGAACAATGAGGAAAAGAGGTGTTCTCATGTGCTGTACTCCTCTTCTAGCAAGGTGGTTTATTTCTCACCTTCCCCAAACAGTTTTGAAGAATGAGCAGGGTTTAAGGTGGTCACAACGGTTGATGACCCTCACACATTTTGATGTTCATTGGTGTTCTTGGTCCAGAGAAAATGTCATCGTCATTGATCATTGTGGGGAATTCCCTAATGTCCCACTACTTGGCATTAGGGGAGACATTACCTACAACCCCTGTTTAGCACTGAGACAATTTGGGTATGCCCGAAGGGATGGCCCTCACGACATGCTGATTCTTGACTTGGTTTTTGACTTTGACAACGACGCTCAAGGACTTCGACAAAGGTTTATCCGAGCTTGGATAAGGCCCAATAAAATGGATAGTAAGACACTGGGGCACAAGAATTCCATCCCCCTCGAGCCTTATCTCAAGTGGGTACGAACCCGCGCCCAGAATCTTAAGATGCCATACCCTCACATTCTCCCCGTGATCAAAGAGCCTGTTACGAAAGGAGATGTTCCATACACCCTCATACATCCAGACATGCCAACATCATTGGAAGAATTGCAAAAGAGTTGGATACAACTCAAGGAAGAACAAAATACTTTTGAAGCCAACTTCTACGCCAGTGAGAAGAAAGTTTTGGAGCTTACCCGCCGACTTCACGAAGAGGAGACTCTCAACACTTACATCGCACCAAAGAGGATGCGCAATGTCTTTTTACATTAAGAATTTTGTAATATTTTTCCCATGGGGCATTTATGTACTAACAAATTTCTTCTTATTAATATGACGTGTGTTCTTTTTGTTTGCAACAAATTTGAATTTCTAAATCCTTGAATGCATTACATGAATAACATATCATTTATCATATGCATAAACAAGTCTTTACACCAGGTTTCCTTATCTTTCTGCTGTTTATTTCAGCAAGATGGATATAGAGCAGACGGTTAAAGATCTGCAAGCACAAAATTCGCAATTCCAACAACTCCTCATGACCTTAGCAAAAGGTCAGGAGGACCTTAAAGCACTATTAGAGAAAGAGAAGGAACCAGAAAGGAAGAAAAAGAAAAGAATTGGTGTGGCCACTATGGGAAGAAGATTTGAGCATCAGGCTAGGAGAGTTCTGGAATTCCCCTCGACGTTTGACGAAGGGGTTGGTAAAGGAAAAGGAGCTGCAGTGCCCTCCGAATCTGAAGCTGAAGAAGAAGAAGAGGAAGAGGATGAAGATTACTCCGAACAACAATATCCTCTGGCAGATGATAAGTATAAAAATCTTGAGGATCGGTTGGCAGCCATGGAGTTGCAAAGGGTACATGGGTTAGATTTTGAAGAACTAGGGTTGGTTGCTGGGATCGTCATTCCTCCCAAGTTCAAAGTACCTACATTTGCTAAGTATGACGGTCTGTCCTGTCCGAAGATGCATCTGAGATCCTACGTCAGAAATATCCAACCTCACTCTTCTGATAAGGATCTTTGGGTCCACTTTTTTCAAGATAGTTTGTCGGGTACACAATTGGATTGGTTCTATCAACTTGAGAGATATGATGTTCATAACTGGGAAGATTTAGCTGCTGCTTTCTACCGACAATACTAATACAACGCAGATTTAGCGCCTACTCGTACTCAACTACATAGTATGGGTATGGCCTCTAATGAGGGATTTAAGGAGTATGCCCAGAAGTGGCGAGATTTGGCTGGAAGAGTGCAGCCACCATTGTCGGATAGAGAGCTGGTTGACATGTTTTTAGGGACTCTGTCAGGTCCATTCTTCAATCACTTGATCGGGACTTCATCTGCAGGGTTCACCGAATTGATTCTGACCAGTGAAAGGGTCGAGGCTGGCATTAAGAGTGGTAAAATTCAGAAGCATGCCTCAGCTTCCACTGCTATTAAGAAGACCTTCCCAGCCAAGAAGGAAGTTTCTGCTATTCATACCCAGAGAAATCAAGGGAGAATGGAGCGTCGACCAGCGGTAGGGGCTATGATGATCCAGAATTCTTCAACTGATCAACCTCGTAACAATCAACCAAGAGCTAACCAGCGAAGGGTAGAAAGGCCACAACGACAATTCACCCGAATCAATATGACACCAGCTCAAGTCCTCCCTCATCTGTTAAAGCTGAACCTTACCAACTTGAAAGAAGCGCCGAAAAACCCAAACACCTCTTCTCCCTATTATCATTCCAATGCAAAATGTGCATACCACTCGGACAATGTAGGGCATGATACCAATAACTGTTGGGCTCTTAAAAACAAGATCCAAGATTTGATAGATGCCAAGGAAGTAGAGTTTGATGCGCCCGAAAAACCTAATGTGATATCCACTCCTATGCCAAAACATGGTCATAATGTCCATGCACTTTTGGAAGATCTTCATGTTACCACTGTTGATGAATTAATGACTCCATTGACAATGATTAAAGAAAATCTGTTGAAAGCCGGGATATTCCCAGGCTGTGAAAAAGACTGTTACTTTTGTTCAACCTTGCAATCTGACTGCCCACTGTTGAAATCAGGCATCCAACGCCTGATGGATACTCAAGAGATCCTCTTTCAAAAGACCCCTGTTGATACTATCACTCATGTTACTCCTGTTACCCTTGTTACTTCAATCAATGACATTGCTATAATCACCATTTCCGACAATCTTTCCAAGACCTGTAAAAGGCCTGTTAAGATTACACCTGATCCAAAGCTTGTACCGCTGAAGATTACCATGCCGGGGCCTATCCTGTATAAGTCCAATAACACGATACCATGGAATTACAGAGGAGATATCTTCTACCATGGTGTCAAGCAGATCGAATCAGCCGAAGATAATTCCTATGATGAAACCCCTGATATAGGGAATATTGCAGGGACAAGCAATATAACTCATAGCGGAAGAATCTTCTCTCCGGAGATTGCTCCTCCACGAGCAGTCTTCGGACCCTCAAGTGCTTCTATGCCTGTCAAGATATCTGTGCAAAGCCCAGTAATTGAAGAAGTTGATGCTCCCGAAGCTAGACCCGCTTCTGTCACCACCGATAAAGGTAAGGGGATCCAAGAAGCGCCTGTCAGGATGAAGGCTCAGACTTTGGTTATCCCCGAAACCACCCAAAAAGAGATGGAAGAAATCTTAAAGATAATCAAGAAGAGCGACTATGATGTCGTAGAGCAGCTAGGGCAAACCCCTTCCAAAATCTCTATGCTAGCTCTCTTACTCTTCTCCGAGGCTCATGCCAAAGCCTTGATCAAATTTCTGAAGACGGCACACGTGCCTCAAGAAACTTCTGCGAACCAGTTTCGAGAGTGCATGGCTAGCCTTACAGCCGATAATGGTCTTGGTTTTTCTGATGTTGATTTGACCCCTAGGGGAAGAAAGCATAATGATGCGCTGCATGTTTCGGTAGAGTGCAGAGGGACCACACTTGCTCATGTTCTGGTTGATACCGGTTCATCTTTAAATGTTCTACCAAAGAAAGCGTTGGAAAGATTAAACTGTGAAGGTTTGACCCTAAAGCCCAGTAATATCGTTGTTAGAGCCTTCGACGGCTCTAAGCGGATGGTTCACGGAGAGGTGGACATCCTAATCAAAGTGGGTACAAAAATTTTCAACTCTACTTTTTATGTGATGGACATCCGTCCTTCATATTCATGCTTGTTGGGAAGGCCATGGATCCACAACGCTGGGGCAGTCACTTCTTCTCTACACCAAATGCTAAAATATCCAGTTCAGGGTAAGATCATAACGGTTCATGGTGAGGAGGAGTATATGATAAGTCACCTTAACTCTTTCCGCTATGTGGAGTTAGATGGCGAATTCATAGAAACACCTTTCCAACACTTTGAAGAGGTTTCTCCTGAAGTCGCAGTAGCAAAGACAATGACTGATGTGCCTACCAATCCTGTTTCCCTAATGTCATCCCTTAAAGATGCGGAGGCTGTAATCAAGGAAGGAGGAAGTACAGTGTGGGGGCAATTGCCAGATTTTCCTCACAAGACAGACAAGTTCGGATTTGGTTTCACTGCTGCTGGCCAGAAAGCTGTGCGTCGCTCCCGGGCTGGAGGACCACCCCTAAAAATCACTCACCATGGAGTTCATGCTTTGGAAGATGATAATGAAGAAGGCAACTTTGAAGATTGGATCTTTCCAACCATTGAAGGAGGATTAAGCAACTGGGAGGCGAAAGACTTCGTTCCCATTACTTTCATCAATCAGTAATTTATCTTTGAACATTTCCTGTTTGGTCTGTAATAATTAAACAATTCGTACACTCTTTTCGCCTTATGCCTTACCCAGGGAATATAGGTCCATTTGTAAGGGTTTTGATTCTTCATTTTCATATGCCATTTTTAATGAATCATGGACGTTTTCATCTATAAACTGTTGTGTTCATTTTCTTTACTTTTATATTTTATTTTGTTTAAGGATGGCTATCCCTTACACACACCCACACTCACAAAATGAAGGTACCCATCCACTCCGGATTCCATGGGTGACTATTCTGCTTTAGCCTTCAGTGACTCTGAAGATTTGGTCAATCATGCCGAGTACGAAAGTGATGAAGACTGTGAAGTTCCTGGAGAGTTAGCTAGACTTTTGCAACAAGAAGAAAGGGCTATTCTGCCCCATGAAGAGTTGTTGGAGACTATCAATTTGGGAACATAGGAAGACAGAAAAGAGGTTAAAATGGGTGCCAACCTAGAGCCAAGTGTCAAAGAGAGTTTAGTTCAGTTGTTGAATGAATATGTTGAGATCTTTGCCTGGTCCTATGAAGACATGTCGGGACTAGATACAGATATTGTGGTATACCGTCTCCCTACAAGAGAAGACTGTCCACCAATCAAATAGAAAGTTTGTCGAATGAGGCCCGACATGTCCGAGAAGATCAAAGCTAAAGTGATGAAACCGTTCAATGCTGGCTTTCTGGCTGTTACCTCCTATTCATAATGGGTTGCTAACATTGTGCCCGTGCCTAAGAAGGACGACAAAGTCAGAATGTGTGTGGACTACAAAGACTTAAATAGGGCTAGCCCTAAAGATGATTTTCCACTACCACACATTGACATCTTGGTCGACAACATAACTCAACACAAGGTATTCTCTTTCATGGATGGATTTTCAGGGTGCAACCAGATCAAAATGGCCCCCGAAGACATAGAGAAGACTACTTTTGTTACGCAGTGGGGTACCTTCTGCTATAAAGTGATGCCATTCGAACTGAAGAATGCCGGGAGAACCTATCAGCGAGCCATGGTAGCTTTGTTTCATGACATGATACATCATGAGATTGAAGTCTACGTAGATGGCATGATAGCCCGTTCACAGACAGAAGAAGAACACCTCGACCATCTGCAAAAGCTATTTGTCAGATTAAAGGAATATAAGCTCAGACTGAACCCTAGCAAGTGCACTTTCGGAGTCTGGTCCTGTAAAATTTTGGGATTTATCATCAGTAACAAAGGCATCGAGGTTGATCCTGCCAAAGTCAAAGCCATACAAGAAATGCCTTCCCCCCGCACTGAAAAGGAGGTTAGAGGTTTCTTGGGACGCTTAAACTATATTGCAAGGTTCATCTCTCACCTGACATCTACCTGTGAGCCAATCTTCAAGCTGTTAAAGAAAGATCAGGTGGTTGAATGGAACAATCATTGTCAAGTTGCTTTTGATAAGATCAAGGAGTATTTGCTGGAGCCTCCTATCTTGATGCCGCCCCTCGAAGGAAGACATTTAATCATGTATCTGACTGTTTTGGAAAACTCAATGGGGTGCGTACTAGGCCAACATAACGAGTCTGGCCGAAAAGAGCATGCCATTTATTACCTTAGCAAAAAGTTTACCGACTGTGAGACTCGCTACTCACTGCTCGAGAAAACTTGTTGCGCTTTGGTATGGGCTGCTTGCCGGCTAAGGCAATATATGTTGACAGATACCACTTTGCTGATTTCTAAAATGGATCCGATTAAGTACATCTTTGAGAAACCTGCTTTATCCGGAAGGATCTCTAGATGGCAGATGATCCTGACTGAGTATGATATCCAGTACACAACCCAAAAAGCTATAAAGGAGAGTGTACTAGCTGACCATGTAGCTCATCAAGCCGTCAACGATTACCAATCTATGAGGTTCGACTTCCCTGACGAGGACATTATGACATTGGACAACATTGAAGGTAACAGACCGTATGACGGACCTGAACAAGGATCCCGATGGACCCTGTACTTTGATGGTGCTTCAAATGCACTTGGCAACGGTATCGGCGCGGTACTTATCTCTCCAGAAGGTTACCATACACATTTCAATGCTAGACTCTGCTTCAGTTGCACCAACAACATGGCCGAATATGAAGCTTGTATCTTTGGTCTCAAGGCTGCTATTGACTTGGGAATCAAATCTTTGACTGTATTTGAGGACTCAGCTTTGGTTATCAGTCAAATCAAAGGAGAGTGGGACACTAAACATCCTAATCTCATCCCATACAAAGAACATGTCCTGACATTGTTGCCTCATTTTGAGCAGATTACCTTTGAGCACTTCCCGCGAGAAGAAAATCAGCTAGCGGATGCTCTGGCTACAATGTCTTCCATGTTTAAACTCAACTAGGATAATGAGGCTCCCCAAGTCACTATCGAGCGAATGGAAGAAACTGTGCACTGTCATGAGATTAATACCGAAGAAGTAGTGGAACAACTTTGGTTTCATGAAATCAAAAGGTATCTCCAGACTCGAGAATACCCTGGAGGAGCTTCAGTCAATGGCAAAAAGTTCTTAAGGAGATTTGCTGCCAAGTTCTTCCTGAGCAATGGTATCTTATATAAGCGCAACCATGATTGTGTTCTACTTCGTTGTGTGGACAAAGTTGAAGCCGAGTTGATCATGACTGAAATACATAGCGGCATATTTGGCACCCACTTAAGCGGACATACGATGGCTAACAAGATTCTAAGGGCAGGCTACTACTGGTCTACCATGGAAGCTGATTCTCATCAACATTCCCGTACTTGTCACAAATGCCAAGTCTCTGCCGACAAGGTACATATTCCTCCAGTTCCTCTCAACGTTCTAACAGCTCCTTGGCCATTCGCAATGTGGGGAATTGACATGATTTGAGAGATCAAGCCTACAACATCCAATGGACACCGTTTCATCCTGGTGGCCATTGATTACTTTACCAAGTGGGTCGAAGCAGCTTCCTTCGCCTCCGTTACAAAGAATGTGGTTGCCCGCTTCATCAAGCAGAACCTCATATGCCGGTATGGTATCCCCGAAAGGATTATAACTGACAACGGTACGAATTTGAACAACACTGTGATCACCGCTCTGTGCGAGCAGTTCAAGATTCAACATCACAATTCATCTCCCTATCGGCCAAAGATGAACGGTGATGTTGAACCCGCGAACAAAAATATCAAGAAGATCATTCAAAAGATGACAGTCACCTACAAGGACTGGCATGCGATGTTACCGTTTGCTCTGCACGGATATCGTACCACGACACGTACTTCAATTGGGGCAACCCCTTTTTCTTTGGTATATGGCATGGAGGCTGTTTTACCTATGGAAGTTCAGATTCCTTCTTTGAGGATTATGAAGGATGTTGGTTTAAATGAAGATGATTGGATTTAGACCCGGCTTGATCAACTTAACTTGATCGACGAGAAACGACTTACTGCTGTTTGTCATGGTCAGACGTACCAAAAACGGATGATCAAGGCTTTCAACAAGAAAGTCAGACGTCAGGTATATCAAGTCGGAGATCTTGTAATCAAGCGGATCATCTTGCCGCAAGGTGATCCCAGGGGAAAATGGACTCCTACTTACGAAGGACCATTTGTGATCAAAAACATCTTTTCTGGCGGGGCAATGATTCTGACCACCGTGGACGGTGATGACCTGCCGCACCTTGCGAACGCAGACATAGTCAAAAGATACTACGCATAAAGCGACCCGACAAGTTGAAAACCCGAAAGGGCGACTTGGGAAAAAATGGGCATCCCGGTGAATTGAAAACCCGAAAGGGCGGTTCAGGCAAAAATTAGAGATAAATATAAAAAATCTGTACACCCGGAAAGTTGAAAACCCGAAAGGGCGACTTGGGAAAAAAAGGGTTTCCCGGTGGATCGAAAACCCGAAAGGGAGGTCTATGCAAAAATTAGGGAATCAAAGCATATGACTATGTCTCGTTGGATCACTTTAAGGACAATCTCTTCATGGACAAGCTCCAGGCTTCTGATCAATCCAATCATCTGCGGACGAAGCAACGAATGGACAAGATACTCAAAGTTGTGAAGGCTATAGCAGAATGGGAACCCCATGGAATTATTACACATAGCCATCTTTCTTTGTATAAATTTTTTCTCAATTTTACGACAACATTCTCTTACTAGGATGATTGTCTCCTTTGTACAAGATACTTACACAAAGTTAATACAAAGATACTTCAAAGTGAAGAAATTTGCTTTCCTTTCCTTTCCTTTTTACACTTATGTTTTATTTGAAAACGTCCAATGATTTGTTAAACGAGCATATGCATTTGAATGTAATCACTGCTTACAAATAAAACAAAATAAGAAAAGATAATTACTGATAGGTCGAAAGTATAGGGAAACGTCTTTAGGCTATTCCAGAAGAAATCCCCTACAGTATGTCGTTCAGATCCTCAACAGAGCTAAAAATGCATATCCCCAGTAGAGTTAAGCTTCAAAATTCCCATCAGAGTTAAGTTTCTAAAAAATTTCCGATCCCTAGCGGAGCCAGAATACTCTAAACTTTCATCCCCAGCGGAGTCCAAAATTTCAAATCTTAAACCCCGGTGGAATAACTTTTCAACTTCCTCCGATTCCCCAACGGAGTTTTCCCACAAAACAGGAATCCCCAGTAGATTGGCATACAAACCAAGCTCCTGATTTCCCTGGCAGGATAAGCATTCTCCCCACAGAGTTTGTTTCTCAACAAAACGAAAGTTTCTTGTTCTCATTTCTCCATTTGGAGCCTCCCAGGTTCTAATTCCCCAGTAGAGATCATCAGATTTGTCCTCATTTTCCCCAGAAAGTCATGAAGGATTCTTACATCCCCACAGAGGTTGTCAAAAGTTTTGATAATCCCCGTAGGTTGCCAAGGATTTTCTATCCCCAACAATAGTCAGCAAGGATTTCTCATCTTCAGCAATCAAAGATTTTTAAAATCCCTAGCATAGATCAAGGATTTATTTTCCCCGGCAGCAGTCAAAGATTTCATTATCTCCAGCTATCAAGGATTTATTTTCCTCAGCAAGGCAGCTAATCAGCTTTCATGCGCATACATTACATTCATATATCATAGAAATTGATAGAACACATTTTATTGCATCATACATATCACACAATATAATTTTGTGTTTTGGGCTAACATTTTACCCTTTTCAGGATAAAATTAAAAAGTTATCATTAACAACTATTCAAAGATTTCAGATACGGTACAGATACACTCCAAGACATGGAAGTCATTCTACTATTCATTCAGATCTCTTATTTCAAATACAGTATGGATACATCCCAGACATGGAGGTAATTCTACTACTCATTCCTACTTCAGCAATCAGATACAGATTAGATACGCTCCAGACATGGAAGCCATTCTATTTCTCATTCAGATTCAAATATCAACTACAAGCTCAGATACACTCTAAGACATGGAAGTCATTCTGTTGCCTTTTTCAGATCCCAGTTACAGTACGGATACACTCCAAGACATGGAAGTCATTCTGCTACTCATACAGATCTCAATCAAGATACAGTCCAGATATGCACCAGACACGGTTGCCATTCTGTCAGTCATTCAAACCTATTCCCCAGCCCAGAGATACTCCAGATACGAATGCCTTTCTGTTGCTTATTCAAATCTCAGATTTCAGATACAATACATATACACTCCATACACGACAGTCATTCTGATATTCATTCAAGAATCAAATACAGTCACAGCTTGGATACGCTCTAGACACGGATGCCATTCCTTTGCTCATACGAATCCAATCTCCAGATACAACTCAGATGCGTTCCAGATACTGATACCATTCTGATGTTCATTCTACTGATTTTCAACCAACAATCTTGGATGGCATCTTTAAGCCCATCTCCAGCAAGATTCTACTATCTCCAAATGGCATCTGTAAGCCCATTCCCTCAACCTACATTTTGACGAGTGCAAATTTACAGGCACTCTAGTGTCCAATCTTCTTTTACCTTCGAGCCGCGAAAGACAAACTTGCCAATCTAACTCTTCAGGTTCAAGAAGATTGAACAGGGGCAACTGTTGTACCCCAAAATTTGCACTCTCATTCATCAATATTTCCTCTCACAAGGCTCTTTGAACTCAAGACCAAGCTAGGGTTTGCACTACTCAAGACATCTCCTTGCACTGATGACCTAAATTAGGGTTTGAGTTTGCACAGGGATTTTTGGACCTTCAATGCTCAAAGTGACTTTCATACATCATGTTGGACTCATGAGTTTGTCCATACCAAGTTTCAAGCCTTGAATCAAATTTTTGCCCAATCAATTGGGCAGTTGACCTAGAAATCATCTGTATTGGGGAAAAAGTCAACAGTGGCCAATTTGCAGTCAAACCTCATGAATTTTGACCCACATCAACATTATCAACTCATATGAACCATTTGATCAAGTTTGGACCACAACTCCACAAGAAATTTGATCAGATCACCAAAAGGGCAAAATGGTCATTTTTAGGGTTTTGATTGTACAAAGGCAATTTCTGACTTTTTGACCTAGCCAATGGCGAATTAAGCTCAAACATGGACTCAAGGACTCAATTCCATCATCTTGACCCATTCAAAAAGTGCAAAAGACCTCAATTGCATTGGATTGACAAATGTATTTTTCAGTCAACTGATCAAAATTTGACTGTACACTGAAAAGTCAAACTTTGACTTTTTGGTCAAAATCAAGTGCCAAGGGTCATTTTCCATCAAGATGTGTCAAAATATGAAACCTTTTCATCAAGGAACCCAAAATTGCAAATTAGGGTTTAAAGTTGAAAAATTTCATAACTTAGAATTTTTCAAAGTTATAAAATTTTCTTTATTTTTCCTAAATTTGTCCAACATTTTCACCATGATGCAAATGGATTCAAACAAAACCTCCAACATGAAAGTTGTAGTCCTCCACATAGTCTACAAATTTAATTCACAAAGTTTTATCAAAATAAGCTTTGATCTCATGTTATGATTTTTGGAACAAGGGTCCCTAAAACTTTTAACTTAGTGAAATTTTGCCCTAGTTTAGGCAGGATTTTGACCTATCTTCTTGGCCATTTTTCACATAGTTCCACTTAGAATATCAAGTTGCATTTCAAATATGGATTATTGATAATGTTTCAAGCTTTCCAAATTGTCCAAGAACTCCTCAAACACATTTGTGGTTAGGGAGAATCGAAGGCTTGAAGTTGGCAAAAACTCACTTTTCACCCATGGCATATTCATGTTCATGCAAGTTGCAATTTCAAGTCAGCATGCCTTACACTAGTTTACATGCCTCTAAACCACTTCACACTCCATAATTAAATGCAAATCCATTAGTCTAAGCTTTTGTTTTTGGTCATTTGGACATTGTACACAAAATTAAGCCCTAAGTAGAAAAGGCACATTTCCATTTTTGCCATAATATGCTTTATGTCAAACCACAATCCCTTGAGCATTGGTCCATATCTCAGAGAGAAAATAAAATCCACAAGTTAGAGGGGCCAAGAGCAAAGTATGAAAGCATAAGGAGAGCCTGTACAGGCCTGTTCCAATCACTTCCACATTCTTACTTCAAAAACAAGAAACTTGTCCAAAACCTTAGAACTTGAAAACCAACCAATACCAACTTATGCAAACAGTTTGAACATCTTTCTCACACCCCTTTGAGCTAGAAATACGATTGCTTGAGCCTTTAAACACCCCATATCCAGAAATCACATTCCTTTGGCAAAACATGGCAGGTTCTGCAACTTGAGTTCCATAGCTCATTTGGCTCGTGCGTTTTGCCCCAAGTTGCTTCAAACACCTTCCATTCAACTCACCCAAGCTATCCCAAAATTCAAACACCAACTGTAACTCCATTTACAGTGTTTGCCATTTTCATTTTGAGCTTGTGCAGGTTGAGTTCTATAGGCTGATTCAAGGACATTCAAGGCAAGATAACTATTGGAGAAGGTCAAGTGAAGTTCAAGCAAGCTACCAGACAGCTCAAGCCTTGTTGAAAAGCACTACATTGCCCTACACGAAGTCAGCTGAAACTGGTTTTTCTCCACTTCCTATCTCTCTATTTAGGAACATTTAGCTTTAGGTTTGTGAATAAAAAATGTAGTATTCATTGCCATGAAGCTGTACATATGCTCAGTTTTCATTTATATTAAGTGTGCTAAGAGAATTTCATCCATGAACATGCTGAAAAAACTAGGTCAGATTTTAGGGCCAGAGATATTCTCTCTGGTCTTTGAGAGTTAATACAAGTTGTTTATATGGTTGGAATCGTTTTGAAATTCTCTACAAGTTTGATGTTATGTGTTTTTGCAATAGAGCTCGTATACAGGATCTGGTAGTTTGTACAGGGCACGCGCATGTTTTTTAATAGCTGGAGGTTGAAGATGAAGTTTTGGGCTGGGCTTGGCCTGGTTGCTTTTGACACCCCCCTTTTCCTTTTTGCACCCCCTGGCCCAATTTCTTATAATTTCATATTTTTGCATTTTTGTTTTCATTTATGATTTTATTTATTTATTTCCAAATATAAAAAATGCTCAAAAATATTTTCATAATTTTTTCACATTTATTTTGCATTTTATTTTTATTTTTCTAACGTAAAAAACAATTTAAATACTTTTATCTTATTTATTTAAACTTGGAAATAGTATATAAATTATACTTTTATTTTTTATTTCTTATTTTTTTTATTCACACTGAAAATATTATTATAAATATATTTTATTTTTGTACATATTTTATTTTAGTTTATCATATTTAAAAAATACATATATACATATATACTTTTATTTTATTAGATATTTTAGCATAAAGATATAAAATATTACACTTTTATTTTTATTATTAAATATATTTAATAAATACTTTTTTTTTACTTTTTTACATATAATATTTTTTTTATTGTATATAAATAAAATAATTAACATATTTACTTTCTTAAAGAAATTAGGGTTTTACCCTTAATCTAATAAAAATTAATCTTTTTATTTATTTCTTTATTTTTTACAATTAAATATTTTTACATACTTGAAAATAAACAAAAACCTTTTTTGTATATTTCATTTCATTTGATATATTTATTTATTTTGTTTATTTAAATATTGACCATTTATTATTTATGCATTTGAATTCAATTTGGATGTAATAGTAAATTAGGGTTTATATTTCTTGTCAAATACCCCCCATTCAAAGATTGTACCCCCATCCCCATAATCATGTTGTAATAGCTTAGGCCCTTTAATTCTCGCACTTTACGCTTTCAATTATGCCATGATTAGAGAATTAGGGTTTGTATGCAAAAATTAAAATTAACAAGTAGCTTGACCTAATCAAAGATAAAAATGCATGAAAATCAAACACAATACACACTCGCACCCTTAGGATTACAACCCACTTGTTGCCTTCAAAAGTGGGCCATGTTATGCATGTTGGGTACTTTGGCAAAAACAAAAATAAAACAAAAGATCATAGTCCCTCGACGATGCTATCTTGGTTGCCTAAACAAAAATGATCAAGTCCCTAAAAAATTTGCCAAAAATACCTAACACAATTGCTATCATGGTCTATACGATGACCCGCGCCTGTCCCGTTTAACATCCTAACACAAGGTTATTCGCCAAATGCAATGGTGAAATAACACTGTCAAAAGGGTTAAAAAACATTAGGAAAGATCTTTGAGTAAAATAGGGTAGATAACTCTTAGTTACTTGATCAAATCTTGCAAAAACATCCTTGTTATTTTCAAACACACCTCACAACACAATTTCAAAACATTTCCCAAATCAAAACTTTCAAACAATGAAATATTTTCAAAAGACAAAAACATCTTTGTATACATTCAAACAAGAATCATTACAAAGGTTGCCACAACGATGGCCTCTTTTCAAAACATCTTTCAAAACCACACACAAAGTACCATTTCAAACAATTGAAAAGAAAAAGCAAGTGATCTAAACAAGTAACTAAGAGCCCATGGATAACCATGGATGAAAAGGGTGCTTGCACCTTCCCTTTTCATAATCTACTCCCCGAACCCAAGAAAACATCTCAAAGGTCTTTCCTATGATTTTTGACCTTTCCTTAGGATATAATAAAAATTCGGTGGCGACTCTTGCTAAACCGAAACATTTGCGAACACAAACGCAAAATCCCAAGTCAGTTCTCCCATCGTATCACACCCAACAAGGTGGACAGTAAGACCTTGGGACACAAGAATTCCATCCCCCTTGAGCATTAACTCAAGTGGGTACGAACCCGCGCCCAAAGTCTTATGATGCCTTACCCCTACATTCTTCCTGTGATCAAAGAGCCTGTTATGGAAGGAGAGGTTCCATACACCCTCCTACATCCTGACATGCCAACATCACTCGAAGATTTGCAAAGGAGTTGGATACAGCTCAAGTGAGAACGCGATACTTTTGAAGCCCAATTCTATGCCAGTGAGAAGAAGGTTTTGGAACTTACTCACCAACTTCACGAAGAGCAGACTCTTAACACCTACATTGCACCAAAGAGGATGCGTAACGTCTTTTTACATTAGAATTTTGTATTATTTTTCCCATGGGGCATTTATGTACTAACAAATTCTATCTTATTAATATGACGTGTGTTCTTTTTGTCTAAAACAAATTTGAATTTTTGAATCCTTGAATGCATTACATGAATACATATCATTCATCATATGCATAAGCAGGTCTTCACACAAGGTTTCCTTATCTCTCTGCTGTTTATTTCAGCAAGATGGATATAGAGCAGACGGTCAAAGACTTACAAGCGTAGAATTCACAGTTCCAACAGCTACTCATGACCTTGGCAAAGGGTCCGGAGGAGCTCAAAACCTTGCTGGAAAAGGAAAAGGATAAAAAGAAAAAGAAGAGAGTTGGTGTGGCTACCATGGGTAGAAGATTTGAAGGTCAAGCTAGAAGGGTCCTAGATTTCCCCTCAACATCTGATGAAGGGGTAGGAAAAGGTAAAGGAACTGCAGTGCAATCTGAGTCTGAGGAAGAAGAAGAGGAGGAGGATGAAGACTATTCTGAACAGCAGTACCCTCCTGCAGATGACAAGTACAAGAATCTGGAAGAGCGTCTGGCTGCCATGGAGGTGCAGAGAGTGCCTGGGCTAGACTTTGAAGAACTAGGGCTGGTTGCTGGGATTGTCATTCCCCCTAACTTTAAGGTGCCTATATTTGCTAAGTATGATGGTTTATCTTGTCCAAAGATGCACCTGCGATCTTACGTCAGAAAAATTCAACCTCATTCTTCTGACAAGGATCTGTGGGTCCATTTCTTCTAGGACAGTCTTTCGGGGACGCAATTAGATTGGTTCTACCAGCTAGAGAGGTCTGATGTGCAGAATTGGGAGGATTTGGCGGTGGCCTTTTATAGACAATATCAATATAATGCGGATTTAGCACCAACCCGTACTCAATTACAGAGTATGGGCATGGTCTCAAATGAAGGTTTCAAAGAGTATGCCCAGAAATGGAGAGACTTGGCAGGACAAGTACAACCACCCCTATCTGAGAGGGAGCTGGTAGATATGTTCTTGGGTACACTGTTAGGCCCCTTTTTCAATCACCTGATTGGAAGTTCGTCTGCGGGGGTTCACCGAGTTAATTCTAACTGGTGAGAGAGTTGAAGCCGGAATCAAGAGCGGAAAAATTCAGAGGGATGCATCTGCTTCCGCTGCCATCAAAAAGACTTTTCCAGCAAAGAAAGAAGTATCATCTGTCTACTCTCAAAGAAGTCAAGGAAGAGTTGAGCGCCGGCCAGCGGTGGGGGCTGTAATGATTCAGAAGTCTGCAGCTGATCAGCCTAGGAACAATTGACCCAGAACCAACCAAGAAAGGGTGGAAAGGCCTGCACGGCAATTCACCCGGATCAATATGACTCCCGCTCAGGTTTTACCCCATCTCTTGAAGTTAAACCTTGCAAGTTTGAAAGAGGCGTCGAAGAATCCGAATACATCTTCTCCTTAATACCATTCAAATTCCAAGTGTGCTTATCACTCAAACAGCCTGGGGCACGACACCAACAATTGTTGGGCCCTCAAAAATAAGATTCAGGATTTAATAGATGCTAAAGAAGTTGAATTCGACGCCCCTGAAAAGCCGAATGTGATCTCTGCTCCAATGCCAAAGCATGGCCACAGTGCCCATGCTGTTGAAGAGGATCTATTTGTTGCTACTGTTGATGATTTGATGACTCCGCTACCGATAATCAAGTTGAATTTGATGAAGGCTGGGATTTTCCCAGGATGTGAAGAAGATTGCTGCCTTTGTTCATCCTTACCAACCGACTGCCTGTTGTTGAATTTAGGCATCCAACGCCTAATGGATAATCAAGAAATTCTTTTTGAAAAGACTCCTGTTACACCGACTCCTGTCAATGATATTTCAATACTTACCATATCCGCCAATCTTTCCAAGGTCTCCAAAAGACCTGTTAAGATTACATCCGATCCGAAGATTGCACCTTTGAAGATAACCTTGCCGGGGCCTATCCCGTACAAGTCCAACAAATCAATACCATGGAACTATGGGGGAGAGATCTTTTACCACAGTGTTAAACAAATTGAATCAACTGAAGAGAGTTCTGATGAAGAGACTTCCGACATTGGAAACATTGCTGGAACGAGTAAAATCACCCGTAGGGGTAGAATTTTCTCTCAGGAGATTGCCCCTCCAAAGGAATTCTTCGGACCCTCAGCCTCTCCTAAGGTTACCCCTGTGCCGGTCAACATATCTGCAAGAACTCCAATTATTGAAGAAATTGTAACTCATGTGGTTGTCCCCTATGCTGTTGCTGATGATAGAGGGAAAGGGATCCAAGAAGAGCCCGTCAGGACGAGGGCTCAGCCGTTGATCATCCCTCAAACCTCTCAAAAAGAAATGGAAGAGATTTTGAAAATAATCAAGAAAAGAGATTATAATGTTGTGGAGAAACTGGGGTAAACCCCCTCAAAGATCTCTATGTTGGCCTTGCTGTTTTGTTCAGAAGCTCATGCTAAAGCTTTAATCAGATTTTTGAAGACGGCCCACATGCCACAGGAAACCTCCGCGGATCAGTTCCAGGAATGTGTAGCTATCCTAACAGCAGACAATGGTTTAGGATTCTCCGATGCTGATCTAACAATCAAAGGGAGAAAACATAATGACGCTTTGCATGTCTCGGTAGAATGCAGAGGGACTACTCTATCACACGTTCTGGTAGACACTGGTTCATCGCTGAACGTCTTACCAAAGAAAGCATTGGATAGGCTAGATTGTGAAGGTCTAACTTTGAAGCCCAACAATATCATTGTCAGAGCCTTTGATGGTTCTAAAAGGATGGTCCACGGGGAAGTGGACATCCCGATTAAAGTGGGAACTGAAACTTTCAACTCCACATTCTATGTCATGGACATCCGTCCTTCCTATTCTTGCTTGTTGGGAAGACCCTGGATTCACCATGCTGGAGCCGTCACTTCTACTCTGCACCAGAAGCTCAAGTACCCTGTCCAGGGGAAAATTGTAACAGTTCACGGCGAAGAGGAATACATGATAAGCCATCTTAATTCTTTCCGCTATGTAGAATTGGATGGTCAATTCATCGAAACCCCCTTTCAACATTTTGAAGAGGTAGCTCAGGAGATTGCGACAACCAAGACAATGCCTTATGTACCCATGGTAACCAGACCTCCGCTGCGGATGTCGTCTCTCAAAGATGCAAAGGCTGTGATTGAAGAAGGAGGAAGTACAATCTGGGGGCAGCTTCCCGATTTTCCTTTCAAATCTGATAAATTCGGCTTGGGTTTCACTACTTCTGCTCAAAAGGCTGTGCACCGCTCCCGGGCTGGAGGGCCACCAGTGAAGATCACCCATCATGGAGTCAACGCTTTGGAGGATAGTGAAGAGGAGAGAAATTTGTAAGACTGGATTTTCCCTTCTATGGACGGAGGACTATGCAATTGGGAGGTAAAGGACTTTATTCCCATTACTTTCATCAATCAGTAATTTATCTTTCAAACATTTCTGTTGGTTTGTAATAATTCTTAAACAATTCGTACACTTTTAACCTTGTGCCTTACCCGAGGCACATAGGTCCATTTGTAAGGGTTTGATTTTTCATCTTCATATGCCATTTTAATGAATCATGGACGTTTTCACATATAAACTTTTGTGTTCATTATTTTTCTTTTATCCCTTACACACACCCATACTCACAAATGCAGGTAACCTTCCATTCCGGATTCCATGGATAACAATTCTGCTATGACCTTCAGTGACTCTGAAGATCTGGTCTACCATGCCGAATACAAAGGTGATGAAGACTGTGAAGTGCCGGGAGAATTGACTAGACTGCTACAATAGGAAGAAAGGGCTATTATACCTCACGAGGAGTTGTTAGAGACAATCAACTTGGGAACATAGGAAGACAGAAAAGAAGTTAGAGTGGGTGCCAACCTGGAGCCAAGTGTCAAGGAGCGCTTAGTTCAGCTGTTGAATGAATATGTTGAGATCTTCGCCTGGTCTTACGAAGACATGCCGGGACTTGATACAGATATTGTGGTTCACTGTCTCCCTACAAGAGAAGAATGTCCACTAATTAAACAGAAAGTCCGCCGCATGAGGACCGGCACGTCTGAAAAGATCAAAGCAGAAGTTATGAAGCAGTTCAATGCTGGATTTCTTACTGTTACTTCCTATCCACAATGGGTCGCTAACATTGTGCCCGTGCCTAAAAAGGATGGCAAAGTCAGAATGTGCGTGGATTACAAAGACTTAAACAGGGACAGCCCTAAATATGACTTTCCACTTCCGCACATTGACATCTTGGTTGATAATACAGCTCATCACAAGGTATTTTCTTTCATGGACGGATTTTCAGGTTACAACCAGATCAAAACGGCCCCTGAATACATGGAGAAAACTACTTTTGTTACAAAGTGGGGTACGTTTTGTTACAAAGTGATGCCATTCAGACTTAAGAATGCCGGGGTAACCTATCAACGCGCCATGGTAGATTTGTTTCATGATATGATACATCATGAGATACAGGTCTACGTGGATGACATGATAGCCCGTTCACAAACTGAAGAAGAACACCTCGACCATCTGCAAAAGCTGTTTGTCAGGTTGAAGGAGTACAAGCTCAGACTGAACCCTAACAAGTGCACTTTCGGAGTCAGGTCCGGTAAACTCTTGTGTTTCATAGTCAGCAACAAAGGCATCGAGGTTGATCCTGCCAAAGTCAAAGCTATACAAGAAATTCCTGCCCCTCGCACTGAGAAGGAGGTCAAAGGTTTCTTGGGACGCCTAAACTACATTGCAAGGTTCATTTCTCACCTAACATCTACCTGTGAACCAATCTTCAAACTGTTGAAGAAAGATCAGGTGGTTAGATAGAATGATGATTGTCAAGTTGCTTTCAATAAAATCAAGGAGTATTTGCTGGAGCCTCCTATCTTGATGCCTCCCGTCGAAGGAAGACCGCTAATCGTGTATCTGACAGTCCTGGAGAATTCAATGGGGTGCGTATTGGGCCAACATGACGAGTCTGGCCGAAAAGAGCATGCCATTTATTACCTTAGCAAAAAGTTTACCGACTATGAGACCCGATAGTCACTGCTCGAGAAAACTTGCTGCGCTTTGGTATGGGCTGCTCGCCGGCTAAGGCAGTACATGTTGACTCAAACCACTTTGTTGATCTCTAAGATGGATCCGATCAAGTACATCTTTGAGAAGCCTGCTTTATCTGGAAGAATCGCTAGATGGCAGATGATTATGACGGAATACAATATACAGTACACGACCCAAAAAGATATAAAGGGGAGTGTACTAGCCGATCATCTGGCCCATCAAGATGTCGAAGATTACCAATCCATGAGGTTCGACTTCCCCGACGAAGACATCATGACATTGGACAATATTGAAGATTTCAGACCATATGATGGACCTGAACAAGGATCCCGATGGACCCTGTACTTTGATGGTGCCTCCAACGCACTTGGCAACGGTATCGGCGCGATACTCATCTCTCCAGAAGGTTTCCATACACCTTTCACTGCCAGACTCTGCTTCAGCTGCACCAACAACATGGCCGATTATGAAGCTTGTATCTTTGGTCTCAAGGCTGCTATTGGCTTGGGAATCAATTCTTTGACTGTATTTGGGGACTCCGCTTTGGTTATCAATCAAGTCAAAGGAGAGTGGGATACTAAACATCTGAACCTCATCCCTTACAAAGAACATGTCCTGACATTGTTACCACATTTCAAGCAGATTACCTTCGAGCACTTCCCGTGAGAAGAAAATCAGCTAGCAGATGCGCTAGCTACAATGTCATACATGTTTAAACTTAACTGGGATAATGAGGCTCCCCAAATCACCATTGAACGAATGGAAGAACCTGCACATTGTCACGAGATTAATACTGAAGAAGTAGTGGACCGACCTTGGTTTCATGACGTCAAAAGGTATCTCGAGACTCAAGAGTACCCTGAAGGAGCTTCCGTCAACGACAAAAAGTTCTTAAGGAGATTCTCAACTAAGTTCTTCTTGAGAAATGGTATCCTATACAAGCGCAATCATGATTGCATTCTGATCCGTTGTGTGGACAAGGTTGAAGCTGAACAGATCATGGTTGAACTACACAATGGTACCTTTGGCACTCACTCTAGCGGACATACGATGGCTAAGAAGATTCTACGGGCAGGCTATTACTGGTCTACCATGGAAGCTGACTGCCATCAACATTCCAGGACTTGTCACAAATGTCAAATCTATGCGGACAAGGTACATATACCTCCAGTTCCTCTCAATGTCTTAACAACTCCTTGGCCATTCACTATGTGGGGAATCGACATGAGAGGAGAGATCAAGCCTACAACATCCAATGGACACCGCTTCATCCTGGTGGCCATTGACTACTTCACCAAATGGGTCGAAGCAGCTTCCTTCGCATCCGTCACAAAGAATGTGGTTGCCCGCTTCATCAAGCAGAACCTCATTTGCCGGTACGGTATCCTCGAAAGGATCATCACTGACAACAGTACAAACCTGAACAATACTATGATTACCGCCTTGTGCGAGTAGTTCCAGATTTAACATCACAATTCATCTCCCTATCGGCCAAAGATGAACGGTGTTGTCGAAGCTGCAAACAAAAATATCAAGAAGATCATACAAAGGCTGGCATGAGATGTTACCGTTAGCTCTGCACGAGTACCGTACCACGACACGCACTTCAACTAGGGAAACACCCTATTCTTTGGTATATGGCATGGAAGTTGTTTTACCTATCGAGGTTCAGATTCCCTCCTTGAGAATCATGAAGAATGCTGGTTTGAGTGAAGACGATTGGATTCAGACCCGGCTTGATCAACTTAACTTGATTGACGAAAAGAGACTTACTGTTGTTTGCCATGGTCAGGCGTATCAGAAATGAATGATCAAGGCTTTCAACAAGAAAGTCAGACGCCAGGTATATCAAGTCGGGGACCTTGTAATCAAGCGGATCATCTTGCTGCAAAGCGATCCCAGGGGCAAATGGACTCCTAATTATGAAGGACCATTTGTGATAAAAAACATATTTTCTGGTGGGGCAATGATCCTGACCACCATGGACGACGATGACCTGCCACACCCTGCGAATGCAGACATAGTCAAAAGATACTACGCATAAATGACCCGGCAAGTTGAAAACCCGAAAGGGTGACTTGGGAAAAAATGGGCATCCCGGTGAATCGAAAACCCGAAAGGGCGGTTCAGGCAAAAATTAGGGATAAATAAAAAAATCTGTACACTCGACAAGTTGAAAACCCAAAAGGACGACTTGGGCAAAAAAGGGTTTCCCGGTGGATCGAAAACCCGAAAGAGCGGTCCAGGAAAAGTTAGGGAATTAAAGCATATGACTATGTCTCATTGGATCACTTTAAAGACAATCTCTTCACAGACAAGCTCCTGGCTTCTGATCAACTTATTCATCGTCGGACGAAGCAACGAATGGACAAGATACTCAGAGTTATGAAGGCTATAGCAGAATGGGAACCCCATGGAATTTTTACACATAGCCATCTTTCTTTGTATAAATCTTTCTCATTTTTATGACAATATTCTCTTACTAGGATGACTGTCTCCTTTGTACAAAATACTTACACAAAGTTAATACAAAGATACTTCAAAGTTCAGAAAACTATTTGTTTTTTACTTTTTTACACTTGTGTTTTATTTGAAAACTCCCAATGGTTTATTAAATGAGCATATGCATTTGAATATAATCACTGTTTTCAAATAAACGAAATGTGAAAGAATAATTACTGACAGGTTGAAAGGATAGGAAAACGTCTTTAGGCTATTCCAAGGGAAATCCCTTGCAGTACATCTTCTAGATCCCTAGCGGAGCTAAAACCTTGAATTACATATCCCCAGCGGAATTAAATTTCAACATCCACCATCAGAGTCAAAACTTCAAACTCCCAATCCACAGCGGTGAAAAAACTTTGAACTACATACCCTCAACGGAGATGAAACCTTCTTCCCTAACAGAGTCAAATTTCCAACTACCAATTCCCAGCGGAAACCATTCAGTTTTCCCCAGATTCCCTAACAAGTTTTCTTAAAGTCTGAGAATCAACCAGATAACAGTTAACTTTTACCCCCAACTTCGGTTAATTCCCCAGTAGATTGGCATACAACCCAAACTCCTGAACTTTTTCCAAACAGGAATGAGCTTTTTCCCCAGAGAGTCTTGAACTTACTTTCCAGCAGGATAGCTACTCCCCAACAGTATAGCTATTCCCCTCAGAGTTTTTACTCCCCAACAGAATGAAGATTCTCATTCTTAACTCCCTAGTTTGAAGTCCCCAAGGATTCAAATTCCCGTAGCAGATTGAAGATTCTCATTCTTGATTCCCTAGTGAAGTTACCTGAGTTTTCATTACTCCCAGCATGAATTTATCATAATTTTTAATCCCCTTCAGATCGAAGATTCTCATTCTCACTGCTCCAGTGAAGCTCCAAGGTTTCAATTTCCCCAGTAGATTTAAGATTCTCATTCTTAATTCCCCGCAGAAGCCATCAGAGTCTTCCTTATTCTCCAGCAGATCAAGGTTTTCCTTTGTTTGATCCCCAATAGAGATCGCTAGAGTTTTCCTTATTCCCCAGCCGAGTAAGGATTCCCATTGTGTAATCCCCAGCCATAGTAATCAAAGATTTATGGATTCCCCAAGCAGGTTTCTCAAGCAGACTTGAAGGATCCCTATATCCCCTGGAAAGTCATGAAGGATTCTCACATCTCCACAAAAGTTGTCAAAGTTTTTGATAATCCCCGCGAGTTGCCAAGGATTTTCTATCCCCAACAGTGGTCCAAGGATTTCTCATCCTCAGCAATCAAAGATTTTGAATCTCCAACAACGGTCAAGGATTTATTTTCCCTGACAGGAGTCAAAGATTTCATTATCCCCAACTATCAAGGATTTATTTTCCTCAACAATGCAGCTAATCAGCTTACATGCGCATACATTACATTCATATATCATAAACATTGATAAAACACATTTATTGCATCATACATTTCATGCAACATAAATTTGTGTTTCTGCTAACATTTTACCCTTTTCAGGATAAGATTAAAAGCTATCTTTAACAAATATTCAAAGATTTCAGATACAGTACGGATACACTCCAGACACGGAAGTCATTCTGTTACTCATTCAAATCTCTTATTCAGATACAATATGGATACACCCCAGAAACGGAGGTCATTCTATTACTCATTCAGAATTCAAAGTCAAGATACAGTACATATACACTCCAGACACAGATTCCATTCTGTCGCTCATTCAGACTTCAACAATCAGATACAGATAAGATATGCTCTAGACACAGAAGCCATTCTATTTCTCATTCAGATTTAACTTCAAGTTCAAATACACTCCAGACACGGAAGTCATTCTGCCGCTTATTCAGATCCCAGTTACAGTTCAGATACACTCCAGACATGGAAGTCATTCTGCTACTCATACAGATCTCAACTTCAGATACAGTCCATATATGCTCCAAACACGGAAGCCATTCTGTCACTCATTCAGACCTTTATCCCCAGCCCAGAGTTTCTCCATACACGGACGCCCATCTGTCGCTTATTCAGATTTCAGACATAATACAGATACACTCCTGACGCGGAAGTCATTCTGTTATTCATTCAAGAATCAAGTACAATTACAGCTCCGATACGCTCCAGACATGGACGCCATTCCATTGCTCATACAGATTCAGTCTCCAGATACAGTTCAGATACGTTCCAGACGCGGATACCATTCTGATACTCATTCTTTTGACTTACAACATGCGATTCAACAAACATTATTGGATGGCATCTTTAAGCCCATCTTCGACAAGATTCTGTCACCTTTCTAAATGGCATCTTTAAGCCCATTCCCTCAACCACATTTTGATGAGTGCAAATTTACGGGCACTCTAGTGTCCAATCATCTTTTACCTTCGAGTCACGAACGACAAAGTCGCCAATCTAACTCTTCAGGTTCAAGAAGATTGAACAGGGGCAGCTGTTGTACTAAAAAATTTTCCCTCTCATTTTATCAAGATTTCCCCTCACAAGACTCTTTGGATTCCAGACAGGATTAGGGTTTTACTCTGCTCAAGACATCTCCTTGCACTTATGACCTGAAATTAGGGTTTGATATTGCACAGGGATTTTTGGACTTCCAATTCCTCATGTGACTTTCATACTTCATGTTGGACTTATAAGATTTCCCATACCAAGTTTCAAGCCTTGAATCAAAATTTTGCCCAGTCAATTGGACAATTGACCTAAAAATCAACTGTATTGGGGAAAAGTCAACTGTGGCCAATTTACAGTCAAACCTCATAATTTTTGATCCACAACAACATTATAGACTCATATGAACCATTTGATCAAGTTTGGACCACAACTCCTCAAGAAACTTGATCAAATCATCAAAAGGGCAAAATGGTCAAAATTAGGGTTTTGACTGTATAGAAGGGCAATTTCTGATTTTCACCTAGCCAATGACAAATTGGGTTCAAGAATGGTTTCAAGGACTAAATGGCATCATCTTGACCTAATCACAAGGTTCAAAAGATCTCAAAAGCATTGGATTGACAGATGAATTTTCCAGTCAACTGATCAAAAATCAATTGTACACTGAAAAGTCAAACTTTGACTTTTTGGTCAAAATCAAGTGCCAAGGGTCATTTTTCATCAATATGTGTCAAAATATGAAACTTGTTAACCAAGAAACCTAATTTTGAAAATTAGGGTTTAAAATGGAAAATTTTCATAACTTAGAAATTTTCTAAGTTATGAAAATTTCTTATTTCCCCCCAACTTTTCCCAACTTTTTCACCATGATGCAATTGGATTCAGAAAAAACTTCCAACATGAAAGTTGTATTCCTACACAAAATCTACAACTTTGATTCACAAATTTTTCCCAAAAGATGCTTAGATCTCAAGTTATGATTTTGTGAATAAGGGTCCAAAAACTTTCTAACTTAGTCAAATTTTGCCCTAGTTTAGGCAGGATTTTGACCTATCTTCATGGAAATTTTTCACATAGTTACAAATGGAATCTCAAAATTCATTTCAAATATGGATTGTAGAGCATGTTACAAGCTTTCCAAAATATCCAAGAACTCTCCAAGATCATTTGTGGTTAGGGAGAATCGAAGGATTGAAATGGAAAATCATCACTTTTGTCCAAGGAATTTTTTATATTGGTTCAAGTTGCAAATCAGTTTGGATCATGATTGTACTTGGTTTACAGGTTCTAATCCTTTATACACTCATAAATTAAATGCAAATACATTGGTTGGAAGCTTTGTTCTGAGCTTTAGAACATTACACATTGAATTAATCCATTTTTGGCAAAAAGATAACAATGCCATTTTGATAAAGGTCACTTTTAGCAACTTTGTTTATCTTGAGCCAAGGACCCAATCTTTTGCAGCAAACAAAGTCCACAAACTTGGGGCAAAGTACACAAACTATGTGCAGCTAAGAAGCAGGCCTGTACAGGTCTTGGCATTGTCAAAATCAACTTTTGCTTCAAAAGCAAGTAACTTGCAAAAGTCCACACAACTTTGTAATCTGATAAGAGCAAGCTTTGTGTTCATTTCAAAGAAGTTCAACACATTGTAAGAAGCCAGAAACATGATTCCATAAGCTCTCAAACACCCCAATACACAACACACTCCATTTCTTCCCAAAATAGGGCAAGCCCTGCAGAACTCAAGCCATCTTCACATTGCCTCGTGCGTTTTGTCCCAAACCACTTCAAACACTTTCTAAACAATACACCTAAACTATCCCAACACCTGTCCAACCACTGTAACTCCATTTTCACACTTCACCATTTTCAAATTCTGAGTTTGCAGGTTGAGTTCTATAGGAATGTTCAAGCCATTTCAAAGCAAGCTAAGCATTGGGAAAGGTCAAGGGAACATCAAGCAAGCTCAAAAGTCCTTCAGGCCTCACTAGAAGTTGCTACATTTCCATACTCGAACTTGACTGAAACAGGTATTTCTCAAACTTCTATCTCCTTCTTTAGGAATCATTAGGCTTAGGTTTGTGAAGCAAAAATGTAGTCCTCATTGTCCTTGAATTGTACATATGCATAGAATTCATTTATGTTAACTGAACTAGGAGAATTTGGATGTTGAAGTTGCTGAAAAAATTAGGTCATAAATTAGGGGCACTGAAATTCTCCCTGGTTTCTTAGAGTTAGATCAAGTTTTTTATATGGTTAGAATCGTGTGATTATGAGCTATAACTTTCATGTTGCAAGTTTTTGTTTTTAAGCACGTATGCAGGAGATACATATTTGAACCATGGCGTGCGTTTTTCTTCTGTCTCAAGGACAAGGATGAAGGAACCTTGGGCTGGGCTTGGTTGTTCTAACTTTTGACACCCCCTGCTTACTCTTTGCACCCCCTTGGCCCATTTCTTTTATTTTTATATTTTTCATTTCTTTTCATATTTTCTGACTTTTATTATTATTTTCTAAATATTAAAAACCACCAAAAATATTTTCTTAATTTTTACATTTTTATTTTTTTATTTTTATTTTTTTAATGACAAAAAAAATAGTTTATTAGGTTAAATACTTTTATTTTATTAAATAAATTTGTAAATAATTATAAAAATATTATAATTTTTTTTATATTATACACTTAAAATAATATTTCCTCACATATTTTATTTTTTAACATTTTATATATATATTTATTTATTTTTCTTGTACATAAAAAATGAATAAAGAATTAATGTATATATTTTCTTTTAAAATAAAAAACTAGGGTTTTCTACCCTTTCCAAAAATAATTATTTTTATTTTCTTATTTTTGACATAAATAAATTTATTTTTACATACATAAAATAAATACAAAAACATTTTTGCATATTTATATTTAATTGCATATTTAAATAATTGTCCATTTATTTGTATAAATAAATTCAACATGGTTGTAATAGTTTTAGGGCTTTATTTTGTGCAAATACCCCCTATTCAAACTTGTACCCCCTCCCCATAATAATGTTGTAATAGTCTTAGATTTACTTTTACGCATTTTATCGCTTTGAAATGCCATGATAGTAAATTAGGGTTTTGTATGATAACCAAAAATCAAAACAAATCGCATGACTAATACAAGACAAAAATGCATGAAAATGACAACACAATGCACACAAGCACCCCTAGGGTTTCATCCACTTGTTGGCTTAAAAACATGACCATGGTATGCATGCTAGGTGTCTTGGCAAAATCAATTAAAAACAAAAAGATCATAGTCCCTCGACGACGCTATCTTGGTTGCCTATAAAAAATGATCTAGTCCCTCAAAAACTTGCTAAGATAATTGGCACAATTGCTATCATGGTCATACGATGACCCGCGTCTGTCCCGTTTAAAATCCAAAGACAAGGTTGTTTACCAAATACAATGGTAAAACAACAATGTCAAAGGGTTAAAAATATGTAGGGAAGATCTTTGAGTAGGGTAGACAACTCCTAGTTACATGATCAAATGCAAACATCCTTGCTATTTTCAAACTATCACACAATTTCAAAACATTTCCCAAAACAAACTTTCAAACATTGAAACATTTTTCAAAAGACAAACACCTTTGTATACATTCAAACAAGAATCATTACAAAGGGGACCTAAACAAAGGCCTCTTCTCAAAATATTTTCAAAACCACACACAAAAGCACCATTTCAAACAATTGAAAAGCAAAAGCAAGTGATCTAAAACAAGTAACTAAGAGCCCATGGAAAACCATGGATGAAAAGGGTGCTAGCACCTTCCATTTTCATAATCTACCCCCCAAACCCAAAAACAATCACAAAGGTATTTCCTGTGCTTTTTTATCTTTCCTTTTGGATAAAATAAAAGTCGGTGGTGACTCTTGCTAAATCGAAACATTTGCAAACACAAACGCAAAACCTCAAGTCAGTTCTCCCACCGCATCACATTAACCTTTGGTTTATTTTTCATTTTTCTACCCTTTCGTTTGTTTGCTTTCCTTGTTCAATTATATGTTAGAGACTAACCTTTACAGTCCATATTAGCATGGTTTCGACCCATACTGCTATCACAAATGAAAGAAAAGGGTGTGTGAATCGAAGGGTGTGCTTCGATACACACTGATTTGCAAGCCCAAACAAAATGAGAGGGAGTGTGAATCGAAAGATGCAACACAGGTTGATAGCCTAATCGAAGGAAGGAAAAAGTGTGGGAATCGAAAGGCACATCCTTCGATCCAGTAGACAACCCAAATTCAAGACTAAATGCATGAAATAAAACACACTATTCACACACATGCACCTCTAGGATAATCTCACTTGTTGCCTCAGAAAATAGTCATGTCCCTCGAATAAGGGTGTTTTAGCAAAGAACGTCAATAAAAAGACCGTAGTCCCTCGATGTCCCTCGATGTTGCCTTCGATAAACGATACAGTCCCTAACGAAATTGTTAAAACGTCTTATAGGTTGCCTTCTATGACTATACGATTGACCCGCACCCGTCCCTTCACATCCAACGATAGGGCTTCTTATCAATCAATGGTAAGATAAAAATTTCTAAAGGAGGAGGAAAAGAACATTAAACCTTTTGAGTAGGTAGCATGCTCGTAGTTGCTTGCTCTTGAACTAAAATCATTTTCCACACTTACACTTTCAAAAACATATTCAAAAACAAACATCTCTTTGAACTATTTTCAAAACCAACACTTTGTACGCATTCTTATAGAGACGAGAATCATTACAAATTTGCCACAACAAAGGAATTTTGCAAAATACTTACAAATTTACACCACAAAGCACATTTTCAAACAAAGCAAGTGATCTAGCAAGAAACTAAGAGCCCATAGATAACTACGGATGAAAAGGGTGCTAATACCTTGCCTTTTTATAACCTACCCCCCGAACTCAAGAAAACATATCTAAAGGTCTTTCATGTTCTTTTCACCCTTTCCTTATTGGATAAAAGAAAAGTCGGTGGTAACTCTTGCTATCCATAATAATTGCAATCAAATGAAAAACAACCAAGTCGGTTCTCCCACCGTATAACAGTACCGTAATTTCATGGGTATGCACGTTTTGAATGCTAGATTAAAATTATGTGGGTGTGGTTAAGTATGCAGGGTAACTACCATGGTATTACCTGTATTGGATGATTGATGATAATATATTTCATTTTATACGATATTTCATTATTTCTCTCTTCTCTTTGATCCGTCCTTCATCACTTTTCTCTCACCTCTCTTTTCTCTCCCAACCGAAACACAAAGAACCCTAGATCAACACCGCTACTATGAACCCTAACTAGTGATGATTCTACCCTTTTTCACCAAATTAAGCCCTAATCCCCTCAATCTACCCCGATCACAATATCAATCAGAAAAAACGCAAGAACAAAATTTAGGTTTTCGTTACCTCCTTCGTGAATATAATTATCCCCCTATGTTTCCATTAGTCTCTAACCTTCTTTCTTTGTTTTTCAGGTACATCGATGGTGGTTCAATAGATTTAGGGTTTCATATTTTAAAACCCAAATCTCAAACGAGGACTTCGAGTTATGGACATCAAAACTTCGGATTTTCCTATCCCTTCTCTAAAACTTTCGTAAAATTTCTCTCTTCAGTAATAATTTTCTTCCCCTTTAAGAATTTTTTCTCTAAATTCTTCCTTTCCCTTTCTATCTTAGATTTTAGGTTTTTTTATAGTGTTAGATGACTAGGTATATTAGGAAACAAATTATGAATTGTCGTTACTACTTTAAAAGATTAGGGATTTCCAGATTTGTGCGTTATTTTTGTTGTAATTGTTTTGATAGATTTTGATTAGTTTCTATTTTAGTTTGATTCAATGTAAAGAACTATTCATATTCTGATTTAGTTATGTTTTGGAAAAATAAAGTAAAGATTTTTCTGTTTGATTTGCTGATCTGCACAATAGCTGTTTTTTCATTAAACATGCGTTATTATTCAATAAATCCGTACAATAGGCATTTCAACTTTTGGACCACACATTTTCTTTTGTTTTTGGGCTTAGGCCTATTTGGATGATTTGTAACACAACCATTTATTTCTTTAATTGACTGGGCTTGGGACTTAAAAGAGATTGGACCATGCATCTTTTGCTTATCAGTCAATGCCTTCAAATACTAAAACAAACCCTTTTTTTTTAAATTAAGTTTAAAAAGTAATAATTAATCAATAATAATATAAATATATTTCTTAAAACCAAAACCTGAAAAAGGGCCAAATTCCTTAATGTTTGTTATTGGGCTTCCCATCTCAAAACTAATACCCCTCATCCTTTCTATGCGCAAATGAGCCTTCTGATTTAACTATATTGGGCTTTATACCAAATGAATTGTTTTATACACCACTCCACCTAAATGGGCCATTCTGATATTGAAATGGCCTAATATTACTTCAATAGCGTGCACCTCTTCAGTATTTAAAATGGACTAAAAATTCTACATGGGCCCTTTCTGATTTAGAAAGGCCCATGACTTCTTAATGACAATTATGGAAAATAATAGATAGAAACCAGTGGGTCAAATTTTGGGTATGACACGTGCCGTCTAATCCACCAAATGTTTTGACTTCTCCTTTGCCCTTTGCAATGTAGGGCACCAATATGATTGACTAGATGTCTTCCAATGGACATCACTTTATTCTGGTGGCTATTAATTACTTAACCAAGTGGGTCAAAGCTCCATCTTATACCAATGTAACCAAACAAGTGGTTACTCATTTCATCATGTAGAATATCATTTGTTGTTATGGGGTTCCTGAAAAGATCATCATGGACAACGGGTTAAATCTCAACAATAAAATGATGAAAGAGTTGTGTGAAAGCTTCAAGATAAAGCATCACAATTCTTCTCCATATTGTCCAAAGATGAATGATGTTGTTGATGCAACAAACAAGAATATTAAGAAGATTGTACAGAAGATGGTTGTCACCTACAAGGATTGGCCTGAGATAATTCAATTTTCTTTGCATGGTTATTGCACTTCAGTTTGCACTTTGACTAGGGGAAACTCCATTTTCTCTGGCATACAACATGGAAGCAGTCCTTCCTGTGGAAGTTGAGATTCCTTCTTTAAGGATAATGACAAATGTATAGTTGAATGAAGTCGAATGAGTTCAAAATAGATTTGATTTGTTGAGTCACATTGACGAGAAGAGATTGATAGCTATTTGTCACGGGCAGTTATACCAGAGAAGGATGAAGAAGGCTTTCGATAAGAAGGTGCATCCTCCGAATTTCCAAGTTAGTGACCTGGTGCTTAAGAGGATCTTTCCTCCCAATAATACAAATGCTAGGGGAAATGGGCTCCTAACTATGAAGGACCATATGTTATGAAGAAAGTATTCTCAGGAGGCTCTATGATGATCACAATTATGGATGGAGAGGATTTCCCTCACCCTGTTAATGTAGACGTAGTTAAACAATACATCGCATAAACAGACCCACTGAGTTGACTGACTCAGGCAAAAAAGGGCATCCCAACGAACCAAAAAAAATCAATAAAGGTTCGGACAAAAATTATGTATATATGAATAAAGGAAAGAAAAATAAAATGATGTACACCCGCTAAGGCGAAAACCTGAAAGGGCAGCTTAGGAAAAAATGGGTATCCTTGTGGATTGAAAACCCGAAAGGGCGATCCAGGAAAAAGTTAGGGATTAAAGAGAATGCCTATGGTCTATGTTACATCTGTGATATCATTATATATTGTTGTTGGTTAGATTGGAAGGATAAGTAACCGGTCCACTGCTGTTGTTTAGCTTGGAAGGATAAGTAATTAGTCCAATCGATTTTTTTTCTTCTAAAAGTAGGATACTAAGGAGCTTTGAGGTTATAAGAGTCATAGCAAATTCGATACCCGATGAATCCGCAATCATATTTCCATCTTTGTATTTTCCTATGTATGATTTGTATGTAGTTACCTCTTTTTAGGAATTATTTGTTGATGTACATGCCTATTTACAGGCCAGTCAATCAATAAATTCCTTTTTATCCAAATTGTGATTTGTTTTTATTTTGCTGTTTTGTTTGCAAAAATACATCCAACAATTTTTTATAAAACTTTACATTTTAAAACATTGAAAATTTACAGCACATGATATAAATATCTGAGATTACTTGAATGTTTAGTGTCCGAAATGACGACCAAAGTTACTATTTTTATACCCGAAGCATGTGTCTATAATTGTCCCTTGTTGCAGGTACTGTTGGTTTTTTATGACAAGAAGCGCACCAATAAATAAACCAAGAAAGGTCTGTACGAACCAACACGAGAGTCTTAAAGTATGGGGATTTCTTCATAATGGAATCTGATTTCCCCTATGAATGCTCACCTGTGCTCAAGATAAAAATCTTTGGCTCCAGTGAAGGTGTAGTCTCGCCTGAGAATACTTCTTCTCATCAGTGCAGTCTATTTATTTCAAAGTTTCTCGGAAGAATCTTTCTATTTATCAACCAGAGGTTCTTGATATAATCCTCTTGAAGTCGACATTTTGTGACTTCCCCAGCGAGGTTGGCACTTGTTCTCCCCATGAAGTATGCATTCTCCTCCTCAGTGAAGTTTGCACCCTTCCTCCCCGGTATGGTCTGCCCCATATCAGAGTTGCTTGAAGATATTCCAGATTATCTAAGGGAGATTCTAGTTTATATCCTCATGAGGACATCCATTATCCCCAATGAAGTGATTTCTTCTCTCAAGTACAAAATCCTTGCCGACATGAATCTTGCAGAGATGGCTATTATAACACCCTTCTAAACCCAAGGAATTTTCGCAATTATTTAAATAAATAAATCAAAGTAATATCACTAACAAAGTTGTCACATCTTCATAAAAACATCTTATTAATGCATCCTGCTACAAAACTATAACCAAATAATATGCATTTAGCATCTTCAATTTATTTCGGCGGAAATCATAAATCTCAAAACATCTATAATCCGGATACTCATATAATTCATCAAGTTAAACATAATGATCCACTTTAGATATCAATATCATAACAAGGAAATTTTGAAAACATCGAAGTAAACAGAGACATAGAGTTCTCAACAAACGATCCCAACCCTGATGTTACGTATTAGATCAAGATTCCCTTATTCTACTAAAAGCAAATAAAACGCATCCTAAACTATCCTCTAAGCTCCTGTGGACTACTCTTGATCACCTGCGCGTTACCCACGTGGAGGTAACATTCAAACAAAAAGGGTGAGAAAAATATGCACATAAGTAAGGTATTATGCTTCATCATATCTTCATGTTATACTCACACCTTTGCCAATTGCTCAATTAAGAACACATATATCGACACATACAAAGTATCATCGTTCATCAATGAAACACATCAAATGAAATGTCACATATAATGTAAAGCATCTTTATCGACTCGTTCATGTGGTACCAACACATCACTGATGACTCAATTATCTTCAATCTCCAAAGATCCCCACCAATAGGATAGATTCCCACTTAGAAGCAGAGAACTTCACTATTGCACCCAATCCACACTATGAGATTGATTCCTTCATTAGAAAATTGTCCTACCATCATCACAAGCATCGTCATAAAATCAAAGGAATCAAAACAATATCATAGTCCCATCATATAAATCAACACATCATCAAATATATCACATACTCATCATTATAAACTAAGTACTATCACAAGATCGTCACATCATCATCATACTTCATTATCAAAAGCATCATAGTGATTAAACACAGGGGAAACTGATTCTATCCTAACTTATATATTAGAATTATCCTTCTGATCCTTCATTTTATTCCATATAATTATAGTTCATCACATTAACTATCCAATTATTTGAACGACACATCAAATAGAGTTCTAGAACTAAAGTTATGATCATTTTAAGATTTCAAAAATAGCCATCCAATTCTGCCATCCGTCACCAGGCGACACACCCCCATCGTCTGGCGACGCAACCTTCGCATCCCAACTCGCCCCAAGATGCTAGGAGCGACACATTACAGAAGCGTCCTCTTCTCTACCCCTTTCACCTCCACTTTCTCCTGGCGGTACAACTTTTTCCCAACGACACAACTTTCGTCGCCCGATAACACAATGCGAATATGGTTTTCCTGTTGCGATTCCTGCACAAACCAGCCCAAACTTTATGTGATTTTACCATATTATAGGTCCTAAAACTATAACTAATCATAGGGATTCATTTTCTATTAACATCCTATATTACTACTTCGATTATACATCATATGGGCATCATTATTCATCTGTAATTCATTAAATCCTCATCCAACATCACCAATTCATCATTCACGAAAACCTAAGGCAATTCTACCATAATCTAAACCTTAAAATAAAACATAATAAGGATGATAAAAATCCCCTTACCTTAATTTGTGGTTGAATCCGATTCCTCTTCACGTTCTATCAAAATCTCTTAGTATTCCTCTGCCTAGTCTCTTTTCTCCACAACGTCAATTTCTCTCCCAATTCTACGATCGCACGAATGGAATAACTAAACTCACTTCCCTAGTTTAACCTTTGGGCCCCTAATACCAAACTTTCGATCTTTCCCTCACTTACACTTCACTATTTACCACCTTGCCCTTATTTCTTCTAACCAATAATTATTCTATTTTCTCAATTAAAATAATTCTAAACAATTATCCTAATTATTATATATTATTCTAAATTACTCCAAAATATCTTAATACACCTAAGCATCACACAAATCACCACAACATCACATGAATCATTCAAAACATCACATAGGCCATCATCTTCATCAATACATCATGAATCTATGTCACCACAATGACTCTCATGAAACACCAAAAATCATATAATCACAACGACTCATATAATCACACTAAGTTAATTAATTAAAATAATTAATCAAAATTCAGGGTGTTACAGTTACACCTAATGTAGTGGGTATTGTTGAAGTTACTATCTAAAGTGTTTTCGCTCCCCAGTGTAAGAGGTAGCCTTTTTGTCACAGTCAAAGTCGAAATTCGAGGACCTTCCAAATTAACTTGCCTTTTATTTCCCCAGTGGAGCAAGATTTTTCCACCAACAAGTGTCATGTTTACCAAGTATGGTATACATGGGAATGCCATTCATAACTCTTTTCATCCCCGGTGATAGAAGATGGTTGAGATATCCCCAGAGGAGCTTCTATCCCAAGATGCTTGCTTCTTTCCCAATGGAATATTTTTACCCATACGGTGTTATCCCCAATGTGTTCTGAGTATAATTCTTTTTATTTAAGAATTTCTTTGATCCCCAATATAAGTTATCTTCATCAAGAAATTTTACGTGAGAACATTTCCATCCCCAACGAAGTTCTCCTCATTGTAATAGAAGACAAAAGGATGTTCCTAGGAAGTCGAAGAGTTGGATCAGAGTTCCTATTTTTCTCTAAACTTCAATTTATTTTTGCAGTGTCCTCCCCAAGAAGTTAACTCCCCAGTGATATCAATCTTTTGATGGTTCAGAATCTCTATTCTCCATTGAATTTCAAATTGAATGTTTTCTACAGAGGATCATATGTACAAGGGTAATCGTTCGGAAGTATCTTGTCTTCTGAGCAGTCGATTATTGCCGTGTTTTCCCAAGTGCGTCACTAAACATGCATCATTACATTTCATCTACAAAAATAGAAAAAAATTTAAACATGCATAAGTATAGGCAAATTATGTTTACCTGCAGTAACCATATTATAATACACTCAGATTTGAATTACCCCTACAGTAAGCCTAGGGAGATCCTTTCATGTTTTCTCAATGGAGTCTCTTTGATTTTCCACCAGTCGGGTCTTTGGTGCTTTCCATTTCCCTAGTGAGTCACGGTTTTTCCTTGCCCTTGCAAGCCTCTGGTTATTTTACCCATTTTTGCTTTGCCGTTAGAGTGCATAATAGAGTCGATGTATAACCTTTCTTATCTCTCAAGTATTTGAGTATCAATACTTGGTGTATGGTAATTCAAATAATTGCCACTATTGAAGAATTACACCCCACCTTTGGCCTGAGGATATTGTAGTTCTTATGCCTTTGCAACCTTTAAAGTCCAGCATGTGTTGGCAATCATTGTCTATAGTCCAACAATTGGTCTCTTTTCCAGTTGCGAGTTTGCCTTCGACCAACGTTATATTCGGGTTCAGTACAAATGTGAACCCCCAGTAAGTCATTTTCCCTAAGAGTCTACCCTCGACTAGTCTCATTGTCTTAGAAGGTTTTCCTGTGTTCAAGTGTCCTTTGATAGAGTCAGCTTCGGTCGGTCTCTTTCTTATATGTGTCTAACTTTAACCAGACATGTATACTTTATCCCCAATAAGTTTTCCTTTTATCGGTGTTCTTTCTCCAGGAGTCTATCTTCCATTAGCATTCCTTGTTGGAGCCTTCTTCGGTCGGTCTCTTCCTTGTTTATATGTGTCTAATTTTAGCTGGTGTATACCCATTTTTATGTCCTCTACTAACTCCAGACATGCATATTTGAGATTACTGATGAAGTCCTTTCTTCTGGTCTCCTTTGTATATGTTCTCTACCAACTCCGAACATATATTCCTGATATCTTTATAAAGAGTCCTTTTCTCTGGTATCTTTCTTATTATATATTCGCTACCAACTCCGAACATATATTCTGTATATCCTTGATAGAGTCCTTTCATCTCGTATTTGTCGCATATGTTCTTTCCTCCGAACATGTGGTTATGGTATCTTGCTTAAAAGGTCCCTTCTTCCGGTCTCTTGGTTGTTATATGTCTTCTACAAGCTCAAGACATGTAGTATCAATATCTTTGGTTATATCTCATTTCTTCTGGGTGTATATTCCTGATATCCTTGGTTTAAAGTCCTTTCCTCCAACATCTCTCCTTGTATATGTCCCTTCATCCGGACATATATTCTCGATATTTCTGACTGAGTCCTTTTATCCGGTCTCTTTCTTATGTGTTCGCTACTGACTCTAAGCATATAGTTGTGATATCTTTGGTTAGAGTCCTTTCCTCCCGCCTCTCTCTTATTTTATGTCTGCTACCAAATCCAGACATGTATTCTAGATATCTTGGTTAAAGTCCTTTCTTCCGATCTATTTATTATGTGTCTTCTACCAAATATCTACCTGTTGATATCCTTGTTAGAGCATTCTTCAGTCTATCTCTTTCGTATATGTCCGCTACCAGCTCTAGGCATGTACATTTGATGTCTCCTTCGTATATGTCCTTTCCTATGAACGTGTACTCGTGATATCTTTGGGTTAAAGTCCTTTCCTCCGATCTCCTTCCTATCGTATGTTCTCTACCAAATCAAAAAATATATTCGGTATATCCAATAAAGTCCTTTCCTCTGGTCTCTTTCTTGTTATTGGTCGCTACCAGCTCAGAACATATGTTTGTGTTACCTTTGTAAGAGTCTTTTCATCCGATCTCTTTCTTGTGTTCGCCACTAGCTTTGGGCATGTTTATTAAATACATTTCATATGTGTCCTTTCCTTAAAACATATATCATCGGCATCTTTGATAGGGTTTCCTTCGGCTAGTCTCAGTCGTTTGTGTTTTCTACTGACTCCGAACACATGTCTCTTGTTAAACATCGACTATTCCGTAAAACATAATTGTGAAGCAGAGCTTAGGGTTTTCCGCATTTTTAAGTGATTTACATTGTATCAAAGCTATCCAATTAACAACAAAGTAAGTCATCGTCAAATCAAGCTCGTATGTGTTTCAACACTCCCTTGATTGTGCAGAAAGTCAAGCGTTTTAGTTGATTTGATTTGAGATAGTGTAGACAGAGATTGTGTAGAAAGTCAAGCGTTTTAGTTGATTTTAGTACGGTGCATTCAAACTCAGAAATTCACAACTCGAGTTTAGAACATGGTTTGGGGATGATTCTTTAGTGATTATAACCATATTGATGTCTTCTTCACTTCATTTGTTCATGTCAAAGGCTAATTTTGGGAGGAAGATTTTCTAAAGCGCAAAATACTTGAATTGTGTATATAGTGGATTTACCATTTCCCTTGTTTTTGGACCCTTAAAAATTCATAACTTCTGACTGGAGCATCATATTTGAGTTCCTCTTAGAGAATTTGAATGTACGAGTGCGTTAGATCTAGACGATGCAAAAATAGTGAAAATACTGTGCTGAACCGTTATTTTGTAGATGTTCAAAAATTCATAACTTTCACCTGGATTGATGTTTTTGAGCCATTCTTTTGGAGAAAAATCCGTCTTGATTTTATATTCGATTCGTATGTTCGGGCCAAGAGATAATTCTTTGAGGACATTCCCTGGAATTACGGGTTACCACATAAATAATTGTGTTGAACATGATTTCTGTTACACCCTGCTTCAATGTTGTAAAATTCGTATCTTCTTCGATTTTTATCATATCGTGACGCTTCTTTCAGAATAATTTTAAATATTTTGTTAGCTTTGAATTTTCTTCAGACCCCGAGTTTGGATTTTGATCAAAAGATTGTCATTTGCAGCATTCTTTCCAGACTGAACAATGAAAAAAGCTTAAAACGAAATAAGTTTGTCTGAGACAGTGTCAGTGCATTTTCAAAAATTCATAAATTTCTCGTCTTTTATCCAATTACGTCCTTTTCTTCACCATCGCGTCACACATTTTGCAATCTTGAATTTTGATGTTGAGCTTGAGTCGATATTTCAAATCGGTGATGACGCGGCATTTCGTTCTCATGTTGTGCGTTAAATTTGCTGACACTGATAAAACAATGGCCAACCCAAATTTGAATCCAAAACTCAATTATAGTGTATATATTAAAAAAAATCAGATTTTCTCTCATAACTTCAATCTCTCCCAAAAACACCTCTCAATTTTCTCTCTATTCTCTCAAGGATCAAAACTCCACATTTCTCTCTATTTTCTAAAAAATTCCAACAATCTTCTTCAACATTCATAGCAATCTCAAGAACAAAAACTTCAAATCTTCAAATATTTTCCAATTTTCCGATATCTTTCCGATTCGCCCTCACACCTCCGGTCTACCACCGCTTGCCTCCTCTCCGGATGCAATATACCGCCAATGATCTCCTCCCTCTGCCACCGAGAAGTCCGCGATTCCTCCTTCCCCGATTTCGCCGTGAAATCACGGATTTTCCTACTCCTTTTTTCCAATCGCGAGTGCTTTGAGTCCTCTACCCTTCCACCTCTTGCATTTAATTATGCAATTACATAATGAAACAACCTGGCTGAACCTGTCATCTGATATAAAATCAGTGAAGTCACCATCAAACGTCTTTTATCCCGCCGAAAGGGAAAGGTAAACATCGAGAAAACCTGAAAAGGTAGAAATCACGGTCTTTCGACCGAGAGATCGGGTAAGGGAGTCTGTTACACGAGGGGAAGGTATTAACACCCCACACTCCCGTAGTACTCTATGATATCCACTCTTGTTGTCTAATCTAATGGGTGTGATCAAAACCTATGTCTATGGCTTAAAGATAAAAAGGGAATGCATGCGAAAGAAAAAGAAAACAATTTAGGGAAAATAAAAGTTATGCTCGATCGGGCCCTACCCCAATGTCTACGTATCCCTTTTAAGGAATCAGAGCAGCCGTAGTTCGGCTCATATATTTTGGTTGGTTTGTGTTTTTTAGTTAAGACAACAGAAACAGTCAAGATGGCAAAACATCAAATAAAACAACAAACAAATGAGATGGTAAAACACCGGCTAAATAATAACAAAGTAACATGTCAAAGATGGTGAAACATCAATAAAACGGATAGTAAAATATCACACCTAACAATGATATTGAGAATCAAAGTAGGATAACAAACATCTGCGATGGCGAAACATTGGCTAAAAGGTAACAAGGTATCATGGTAAAGATGGCAAAACATCAATAAATCGAATGACGAAACATCACACATAACTGATATTGAGAATCAAAGTAGGATAACAAACATGTGCGATAGCGAAACATCAGCTTCAAACAAGTGTGTGATGGCGAAACATCGGCTATAAGATAACAAGGTATCATGGTAAAGATGGCAAAAAATTAATAAATCGGATGACGAAACATCACACCTAACAATGATATTGAGAATCAAAGTAGGATAACAAACATGTGCGATGGCGAAACATAGGCTTCAAACAAATGTGCGATGGCGAAACATAGGCTAAAAGGTAACAAGATATCATGGTAAAGATGGCAAAACATCAATAAATTGGATGATAAAACATCACATCTAACAATGATATTGAGAATCAAAGTAGGATAACAAACATGTGCGATGGCGAAACATCGGCTAAAAGGGTTTAAAAACAAAACCAAGAGGCGCACAAACAAGTTGGATTGATTTGTATCTTTTACCTTGAAGAAGGGTTTAAGTTTATTAGAGGTGTATTATGATTTTCCAAGAAAATAGTTTTTGTTTTAAGATGCAAAATGCAAAGGAAGGAAAAACAACTAAAGGGAAACTAGCCTAGCACTATCCCTAGTGTTATCATACAATGATTGATCTTAAGGTTGAGGATAAAGGAAAACCATACCTTAAACAACATGCTAAAGGAAGCTTAACAAAACTATCCTATGGGGAACATGCACTGAGAGCGAAGTCGTGATCTCAATTTCTAAATTGAGTGACTCATCGATCAACAATTAAAGAAGAAAAAACAATAAACATCCTATAGGGAACATACAATAAGAGTGAAGTCGTGATCTCAATTTCTAAATTGAGTGACTCATCGATCAAAAGCAAACACAACACATGCATCAGACAAAATAAAAAAACAGAGGGCCTCCTAACATATATCAGCAACAGAGGTCCCATCATGCAATCATAGAGCTATGGAAAACGAAAATGGAAGAAAGGAAATATTGCAATACCAAACGGATAACTATCCGTAGCAAATGAGCAAGAATAAAAGAAACCCAGAGAACTTCATGCAAGCTGGCATCTGTAGACAAATCAAGTCAGAAATCATGCCATCAGGATGTAGGTAATGAGATAATCAGATATGAACAGATCCCATGGACAATGTATATCATTCACAATAACATATACATATATCCTGCATAAATTGTCAAACATGCCAAACACAAGGGCAGTGCCAATACAATAAATTGTGTTCCACAAATAAAGTGAAACACAATAGCCTTAAATGAAGACTGGAAAACCTTTCTCAAAGTACCTCGCACATTCAACAACCAAGTTATTATTCCCATAAATAGAATAATGATTCACATAAGTTATGGATGGTGACACCATGATGAAATGAGAAAATATGATAGCCATTATCAAACATTAATCATGATAGACAAAAGGAAACATGCATATGCACAATTTGGTCAAAAGAATCAGAGGAATGTTGCTCCTTTCTATCACCATGTTGAGTTGACAATTGAGTATCAATCAAGGATCATGAGAGCTTAAAAATAATATAATCAGAGACCATGAAGGTCAGTTGCAAACACATTTCAATCTTTCTCAATTAAATTATCACAGTTCACAAGCACAATAGGAGAGGGATTCCACACAATGCATCAAAAAGGTTAAAACATTCAAACATAAGGCAATAGGTGAAATGACTTGAGTTTATATGGATAATCATAACCAACATGATAATTAGGTGCCCAATCATAGGCCTCACTCAAGCTCATCGGCCATCAAACAAATTGCAACAAGATATGCAACATTAATTGGGTACCTTCACTTCAAAAAAACATAAAAAATAGAAACAAGGATCAATAATTCAAACCAAAAATCTCTTAGAAACTTTGAAGTGTGTAGAAGTCAGAAGGCAAGCCTTAAGTTCATGAATGATTGAGGAGGAGATCAAATTAGGCTCATAGTTCAAAACTAGTTGGCAAAACTACCAAAACTAGATGAGTTTTCAAAATAATTCATGGAAATATATCAAACCAAGTCAAATAATTAAATAAAAATGGTTTTCAGATCCTCAATGAATTCATGAACCATAATCAAGACCTAAGTTCCATTAAAAATCCAGGGCATAAGGGTTTTGAAAAAGAAATTTGCACAATAAGCAACAAAACCCTAATTTTTTAGTTTTAATCTTAAATATTGATTAAGTAAGATCAAAATTCAAACAAATCAAACCAAGATCATACAAATCACAAAGAAACCCTAAATGTCAGAATACATATTTTTTCACATTTTTTGAATTAAGGGAAAGTCAAAAATAAAATTAAATTCAAACAATTAATCATTTAAACAAATAATCTCATCTCAAAATAAACTTTAATCAAAAAGTCAGAAAAATGTCCAACCAAAATTATATTCAAATATTAGGATTAAAAACACACATCACTGATTTTTTTTGGAATTTTTGAATTATGGGAAATATTAAAATAAAAATCAAACAAACAATTAACAATTAAACTATTATTTAAGGGAAAAAATGCAAACCCTAGCCAAAAGTCATGAAAAGGTCAAAATAAAACTATATTCAGATTCCATGATTAAAAACAAGCTTGCATTATTTTTTTGAGGATTTTTGAATTAGTGTAAGTATTAAAATAAAAATTATAAGGCAAAAAATCAAAATAAACTTCTCAAATTAAATTCATAATCAAAAATAGAAAAAATGCTAAACAAATTTCAGAATAAAATTCTATATTATTTTATGAGTCTAAAATATTTTTTGTGGAATTTTTCAAATCAAAGAAATATTAAAAAGAAAATAAACACTAAACAAATAATTAAATAATAACACAATTTTTTAAACCAATCAAAACATTTTCAAAAATTATCAAAAAAATGCACAAGGTCAGGAATATTATTTTTAAGTTTCATGAATTGTTTCATAATTTTTCAACAAGTTTTAATGAAGAAAATAAAAATCATAATATTAATGAAAATTTAATAACAAAAAACAAGAACAAGGCCAATGAGATGATGCCACACATCATCTTCAACCTCTAGCCTAGGCAGAATGCTTGTTTCCATCAGTCCCAACATGCTCACTTCAGATCCATCAAACAAGCACGATTCTCAACCAAAATCCATGAAGTTAAGCGAAAATTAAAGCTTATATATCATACAACATCATGCAATTCAAATCAAACTCAAAGATCAAGCATAGATCAAGAAATCAAGTCTCAAAAACTGGAAAAGAACACTTGTAAACATCAAAACCAGAAACACAATTTCACCAAATCTGCTTGAATCAGAGCTCAAACATACATCAATCCTAATGATTGGCCAGCTATAAACACAATGCACATCACAAGACACTTTAATTCATGCTCATATCAAGATTCAGATTCAGTGAGCATACCTGGAAAAGTGAAAAATAAATTCACTTGGTGCCTCTGAATTCTAACAAGAAACGCTTTCAAATAGCTTCCTTGTGCTCCAATGAAGGTATTCGAGTAGAGAAATGAGGACTGGATCAAGAGAAAGGAGCTGCTCGATTCAAGTTGCAGAGCAAGAAAAATGAGAAAAATCTGAGGAGCTTCTTCCAATGCAGTGCGTGTGTGTGTGAAAGGAGAGCTTGAGCAACTTATATAGAGTGTTTTGAGTGAGGTGAGAGTGGTAATTCAAGCTGAGAGTCGTTGGAGGGTAAAAGTTAATTTTTTGTCAAAATAAAACAAGTGTGATGGCCATCTGCGTTTTGCTTGGTGTTTAGGCAATGCTTGCAGTCATTTTGAGAAATAGAAGGAGAGTGTTAGTGAGTGAAAAAAGCGTGATGAGGTGAGCTGTCCTCTTTTGCACATGAGACTGATCTGCTTGAGTGAGAAGTTTCCTATTTTGGCAAAAATGTGAGAATGAGAGAGGCACGAGGTATGCACCTGGTTTGGCCTTCTTTAGAAACCACATGAGGTGTCCAATTCGTGCCAAGCATGTGCAAGTGGACCTTGAAATGATTGAATCAGAAATAAACCAAAACCTGAAAATTGCCATGGCCAAGCACACACAAAAAATAAGCTGACTTCCAACTGAGGCCATTTCAAATTGGCTCGTGCATTTTCCAAATTTCTTTGAGCCAATTAAAATTCAAATGATAGGCTTCACAATGATCTTTGATTCATCAAAAGTGGTGGATAAATGAGAGAGATGTGGACATTAGGATTCCTGGGCAAGTCAAGCCATCTTGCCCAAGACCGCGCCCGCGCTGGCCTGCCCATATGCCTTCAAAGATCCGGTTTTTCCATCCAACTTTCTAAAATCATACCTTCCTCAATTTTAATCCAATTTGAGTGATTCCAAGTTTAATGAGAAGCTTTCATAGCCCTCTTCAAAATGCACTTTTTAATTTATCAAATTGAGGCTTGAGTCACAAGAAATTGATTCCTCAAAATGGCATGCCAAGTGTTTGATGAAATTACGCGCATGACTTGCTCAAGAGAAGTCATTTTGACAGTTAGAATTTTATAATTTTTTAAGTTACTTCTTGAACAAGTTACACTCAAATTCACCATTTCTCATGATTCAAAGATGAACTTAGGTATGGAATATGAAAACAGGATGCTCAAATTGACGGTTGACCAAAAGTCTAACTTGGTCAACTCCTGATTTTACTGACTTTGGTCAAAATGACCAAATTGCCCCTTTTGATCAATTGGATCAATTCCAATCCAAATTGAACCTAAATTTTTCAATCATCAATGCTTAATAACATCTGGTGAATCATGGAAACATGTTTGGGTGAAAAGTCAAAGAAATCCTGATTAAATCCAAAACCCTAGTTTTGTACCATGTGCTAGGAGATAGCTTGATCAAGCTTCAAAACCCTAATTCCACTGAGTATCATGAGGGACTCCTTGATCAAATATGATTCTAATGATGATAAGATAATGATGCTTCATGAACTGGCTCATCTAGACACCAATTACTTCAACTTGGACCAAACCCTAATTTTGACTGATTCCTCAAAGGAGAGTGATGAATCAGCTTCAAAACATCAAATCCTTTGGACATCTTGGCCAATTGCTTGTACAAAGACTTTCCAAATACCAAAGAGATGTTGTAACTTCCAAATCAAGACTTGTACCTTGATCAATAGGCTTGATCAAACAAAACCCTAATTTGACTGGTGAATCAAAAGAGAGATTCCTCTTATAAACAAACATAAACTCCAATCCTCTGATGATCCTAAGGGATGGATAAAACATCTTGAGATATGCAAAAACTTTTGAGCTTGAAAGATCCAGAGGTTTAGATGATAAGCAACTTGTCAATGTAATCAACCTTCAAAGCTTGAGGAATACTTGATAACCAAAGTACTTTGATCCCATCATAATGTATGAATGCAATGTAATATGATATTCATGATGAAACATAAACCTAAATCAAGAGGGTAAATATTGGGGTGCAACAGATGCCCCTATTCAAATATCTTCAACATGATAAGTGAGAAAAGTGATAACTTTTGAGCGTTCAGAGTTAAAGATGATTGAATACAAAAGAACCCAAAAATTTACACTCTTGAACAAGAGAGAACAAGAAGCAGAAAACCCCAAGGCATGCGTCAAAATGGAGTTGTAACGCAGGTTGAAGCAGAACAAAAACAAAAGAAGAGTAGACGCAATTAAACTTCCGGACAAATGTGGAAGGGAAAAACTGGGCTTCAAAAAAAACATGAGGTGAGATAAAACTCAAATCACAGAGTATAGGCGAAACTAAGCTCTGGAAAATAAAACGTACGCGGGTGAGGAGGCGAAACTCTCAGTTCGACTCGAAGCAAAGTGGCTAGAGTGCGTGATTCTAGGAGAACTTGCTAATCTCAACCAAGATAGACAGTATGAATGAACTGAAAGAATCCCAGAAATGAGAAACTAAAGCGAGACGAAACTCGAATCAATAACCAGTTAGACGAAACCAAACTAGATGAGTACCAGGACGAAACTGGATTTCACGCACGGGTAACGAGGCGAAACTCGACCCATAGCAAAATGATGAGAGTGCATGTTTCTCGGAGCACCTGCTGGTCTCAGATTAATGGATAAACAGTGACGAAAACTGATAAAAGGATCCAAAGAACAAAATAGACTGATCTCAATCCAGGGACGCAGTACGAACACTGCACTCGATAAACGAACACCGTCAAAGGGTCCAAGGTATGAAAGCAAAAACCAGACGAAACTCGACTCAATAACTAGTTAGGAGAATATAAACTAGATGAGTACCAGGATGAAACTGGATTTCATGCACAAGGTGAGGAGACGAAACTCTGAGCTCAACCCAAAGCAAGGAGATTAGGGCGTACACCTAAAACCGGCTGAAAGCGAATATCAGGACGAAACAGGTATTCGAAAAGGTGCATCAATAGACATTGTAATGAACCGGAGAGGGTAGTGAAGACTAAATCCGAGAAGACCGCGCCAGGGCGAAACTGAACTACAGTCAAGAGTGTACACTCAAACAAACAAATGATTGACATCAAAAGGATAATGGTATGGGGTGGAAATTGAGATAATGAGGACAAAGACCTCGCTGGATTTAATCCGAAGTCTTAGAAAATTCACTGGGGACAACAAAAACAATAATGGCTTATGTTCTGATGCATGTTTGAATTCCTTTTTATATAGCGCAATGCTCCATATATGGAAATGCTACGCGTTTTGGTAGATGCAATGTAATGATGCATGTTTAAAAGTTTCACTGGGGAATGGCTAATTGAGAAGCCAATAACCAAGAAGTCAAAATCTGACACGACTTGCAAAAATAAATTGCAAAATCCAAAGGAGAGGAGAAAATATGGGGAACTGCTAGAGAGGGAATCTCGAAGAGATGAAGCTTCGCGGGGAATAGCAACCGAGCAACCAGTAGAAACGGGCCACAAACAAAGAGAGGAGCTGCAAAAATAAATTGCAAACTCCTAGAGAAGATCAGATTGGCACTGTAGCTTCTGGAGAGGGACGTCATCTGAAGATTAGACTTTGAGGGAGAAGATCAGGGAAAGACTGTAATCTCTAAAAAAGGACAGCGCGCCGTCGTGTTGAGGATGTCACCAAGACAACAAACCCGACGTGAAGGGTGAAAACCTTTACTGGTGGAACAAAGCTCTGCTGAGGAAACGGTACTTCACCGGGGAGACAGAACTCTGTTGAAGATTTTTGTCGGAGAGATATTTTTAATGCAACCATTGGATGGATTATGCAGGTAGTCACACAGTATCAACCTTACTGGGGATAAGGAAAGATCTTAACATAAGGATGCCCCAATCAGAAGACCAGATGGGAAATGAGAGGTCAAGGCGAGGGATCTCTATCGGCAACTTCGTTGGGGATTTGAAAATTCTTCAGAATATGAGTTCCTATTTAAACAACTCCACTTGGGATATGCGACATATCCAAACTTGAAGTCTCAGAATGAAGCTTTTAAAAGAAGATTCATGGGGCAACGGAACTTTGCTGCGGAAATGAAACTTCACTGGGGAAACGAAACTTCACTGGGGATAGGTAAAGTCCTAAACATACACAGGTCCTGTCCAGCAGAAGAAAACTGAATTTCGCTTCCCGACAATCATAAAGCTCTTTACAGGCGTTCAACGTGTAAACTCTCTTTTGATGTCAAACAAATGTTTTGCATGCAAGAAGATGTTTATTTTTGGGACTGACAGACCTGATGTGACGATTATTTAAGCCTTGAAGTTTGAAAACCTTAACAAAATGTCGCATCTCTGTTGTGAATGAATCACTGGCTAGAGTGCAAAAATTTCAAAATTTTTCTTCCCTTTTTTTTAAAAAAAAGAGTCAAGATGCGGGTGATAAGATACCAACATGGATATGCAACACATATTTGGGAGTTTAGGAAACGTTATCCTGTTGTAGTATGCTTTCGAGTTAAACCCTTATTTCAGTTAGGACTTTTAAAGGTTGTAACGTGGTCTGGTTCGAGGTTTTTTTAGAAAAATTTTTCTCAAGGCTCAAGCTATTTGGTGCCCACCCCCTTCGTGATATTCTCCTGTCCTAAGTTCAGCTGACTTATCACAAGCATTCATCTTTCAAAAGGATTTATAAGGGTAGAGCGATCACGAAAAATTCTCTAACATGATTGTCACTTAACTTTTGCTGCTTTTATTTTATTTTATATTATTGTTCCTCTTCTTTTGGTGAAAATTTTATTGGATAATCTCTTTTTTTAGGCTCTCTTCTCCCTAACTTTTTCCTGGACAAAATCTTTTGAATTTCAAATTTGGGAGTCCAGCGGATGCCCTAACTTTTGCCTAAGCGACTATTTTCAAGTTTCGACTTAGCGGGGCTTTTTGTTTCTTTCTTATTCATACTTTCCTCTTTGAACAAGTCAACGTGACTTTAGGTCTTGAACTTTTTCTTTCTTTCTCTCTTTTTTTTGTGAAGAAAACAAATGCCTCATTCCTTGGTCGGCGAGGGATATCCATTATTGTATCGATTTGATCTCGACCTCAGGACTTTGTGAGGAAATGAACATCATGTTTTAGACACTTTTCCTGATCTCATGATGCGAAGGATAAAATGTGGTGATCCTCAGATGGGACCTTCCTTCTGAAATTTGAATGCTTGGTCAAATCAACTGAACATCTACCCTGCCCCTAGTTAAAAAAGACAAGGTTTTTGTTTTGAACAGAAAAGAAACTCCTACTTCGAAGGCTTAGAGGGGTTAACAAGGGTCTAACTCACTTATATCTCCGGTGTTTGGGGATTGAAACAATGCCTGTACATCGTCAACAGGGTTCTACTCAAAAGCATACCACTACAGTCATTATTTTTAGCTAAACTCCTTCTTCCAAACTCTTGGCTAAGCAAAAGAATTGGCACAGTTGGTATCAAAATGCCCGAAAAATTGATTAAAGAGTGATACTGGATGGATTAAGTAAAATGAAACAATTTCTTCAAGGCAAAAATATTCAACGCATCAAAACTGACATTTGGCCATAAACAAAATCCTATATGCATACAATGCTTGAAACAATCAATCAAGATAACACATGAAAGTGCGACAAAGAAACGTAATAAAAGCCATTATGGGGAAGAAAAGTCTCCAACTAGGTTCGCCGATATCGCCGACCTGCCGTAATCTTGATATCACCCTGACCCATGACTTTCACCAACAACACGGAGCGGTGAAACAAAAGGCAAGACAATCACCAGTAAAGTGAATGAGAAACATGTCCATCATAGAACCAAACATGCCCCTTGCACAGTAGTAGTTGTGTTTGTTATCCGTATTTTAAGCGATCAACTGACCATGATTTAGATTACCATTTCTGTGCAAGGCCCACGAAGTTTATATGCACATGCTTATCAAAATATTGGAGGTTTTTGCAAACAAAATAGTAAAAAGGGAGAAAAGAAACATATACATATACTTGAAAGAAGACATTCTATTGATTTGAGAAATCAGCCTGTGAAAAAGGCATTTACATTTGGAAGCAAGTAATTACAAAAATCAAAACAAACAAGTGCTTACAAATGGAAATGTGAATGTGAATATCCATCAAGTCCCGATTCTGCTATGACTCTTATGACTCTCACGCTTTCAGACAGATCAATCTTGGATGAGCCTATGCCAGGTGATGGATCAAAGGAAAGAAACAAAGGAAACTCATGCTGAGCGTAGTCATTTGCTTTAAGTCACTAACTTTTGCCTGAATCGCCCCTTTGGGTTTTCGATTCACCAGGACACCCTCTTTTTTTCCTAAACCGCCCTTTCGGGTTTTCAGTTTAGTGGTTTTTTTATGCAAAGTATTTTTTAACTACGTCAGCATTCACAGGGAGATGGAAGTACTCTCCATCAATAGTCGTGAGCATTATCGCTCCTCCAGAGAAAACCTTTCTGACCACGAAAGGACCTTCATAAGTCGGAGCCCACTTGCCCCTGGGATCTCCCTGGGGGAGAATTATCCTTTTTAGCACAAGGTCACCTGACTTGTAACACTGAGGCCATACCCTCTTATCAAAAGCTTTCCTCATCCTTTGCTGTATTACCTGACCATGACATACAACCGTCAACCTCTTCTCATCAATAAGTTCCAACTGATCCAGCCGATTCTGTACCCATTCACTTTCATCCATCTCAACATCCTTCATGATCCTAAGAGAAGGAATCTCGACTTCTACCGGCAATACTGCTTCCATGCTGTAAACCAATGAAAAAGGGGTTGCCCCAGTCGACGTACGCACAGTGGTGCGATAACCATGCAAAGCAAAAGGCAGCATCTCATGCCAATCTTTATAGGTTACCACCATATTCTGTACGATCTTCTTGATATTCTTATTGGCCGTTTCGACAACACCGTTCATCTTTGGTCGGTATGGGGAAGAGTTATGATGCTTGATTTTGAAGGACTCACATTGCTCCTTCATCATTTTGTTGTTCAAATTAGACCCATTATCGATAATGATCTTTTCAGGCACTCCGTAGCGACAGATGATATTGTGCTTAATGAACCGAGTTACCACCTGCTTGGTGACATTGGCATAGGATGCAACTTCGACCCATTTTGTAAAATAATCGATGGAAACCAGAATGAAACGGTTCCCGTTGGATGCAGTCGGTTCAATTTTGCCGATCATATCAATTCCCCACATCGCAAACGGACAAGGGGAAGTCAAGACATTCAAAGGTACTGGCGGCACATGCACTTTATCAGCATAGACTTGACATTTGTGGCAAACCCGTGCATGATTGAAACAGTCAGTCTCCATGGTGGACCAATAATAACCTACTCGCAAAATCTTTTTGGCCATGGTATGCCCGCTAGCATGGGTCCTGAAATCACCTTCGTGTATCTCTTCAATGATTCTAGATGCTTCTTTCTTGTCAACACATCTGAGAAGTAAACCGTCATGATGTCTTCTATACAATACACCACCACTGAGAAAGAACTTGGTTGGAAATCTTCTCAAGAACTTCTTATCTGTGACGGATGCCTCTTCAGGGTACTCTTGTGTTTCAAGGTATCATTTAACATCGTAAAACCAAGGATTACCATCTGATTCCAAACTAACCTCAAAATAGAAAGCTGGCTCACTCAAACTTCTGATGGTAATGGAAGGTGCCTTATTAGCCCACTTAACCTTGAACATGGAGGAAAAAGTCGCCAGTGCATCAGCTAGATTGTTTTATTCTCGGGGAATGTGTTCAAACGTGATCTCTTCGAAGTACGAAATCATCTTCATAACATGCTCACGATAGGGAATTAGGTTCTGATGGCGAGTCTCCCAATCTCTATTAATCTGGCTGATAACAAGATTGGAATCCCCGTAAACTTTCAAAAATTTGATGCGCAGGTCGATCGTTGCTTCAATGCCATAAATGCAAGCCTCATATTTGGCCATGTTGTTAGTGCAATCAAAACAAATACGAGCCATGAAAGGAATATGGTATCCCTCAGGGGAAGTGATAATAGCTCCGACACCGTTGCTCATGGCACCGGAGGCACCATAAAAAACAAGCTTCCAACGCGATCCCGACTCAAGTCCTTCGTTTGGGTCTGGCATATTACAATCCCGAATATACACAATTTCCTCATCTGGAAAATCAAACTTCATCGGTCCATAATCATTCATGGGCTGATGAGCAAGATGGTCGGCCAGTACACTACCCTTAATTTCTTTTTGAGTAGTGTATTGGATATCATATTCGGTGATTATCATCTGCCAACGGGCTACCCTGCCTGTAAGAGCTGGCTTCTCAAAAATTTACTTGATTGGATCCATTTTGGATATCAAGTAGGTGGTATGAGTTAACATGTATTGCCTCAAACGTCTGGCGGCCCATGCAAGTGCACAACAAGTCTTTTCCAGCAATGAGTACCTCGACTCGCATTCCGTGAACTTCTTACTCAAGTAGTAAATAGCCTGCTCTTTCTTCCCTGTCACGTCATGCTGACCGAGGACACAACCCATTGGGCTCTCCAACATAGTTAGATACATGATTAATGGCCTTCCTTCCACTGGCGGCATAAGTATCAGAGGTTCCTGCAAATACTCCTTTATTTTGTCAAAGGCCTTCTGACAATCCTCATTCCATTTCACTGTCTGACTTTTCTTCAATAATTTGAACAAAGGTTCACAGGTGGCTGTGAGATGAGAAATAAATCTAGAAATGTAGTTTAACCTTCCCAAGAAACCACATACTTCCTTCTCTGTCTTTGGTTCGGGAATTTCCTGTATCGCTTTTACCTTGGCTGGGTCCACCTTGATACCCTTTTCACTTATTCAGATTCAACCTCAGCAAGAATTTCCTCAGTCTCCCGAATAATTTTTCCAGATGAACAAGATGTTTCTCTTCCGTATCAGACTTAACAATCATATCGTCTGCATAAACCTCAATCTCTTTGTGAATCAAATCATGAAAGAGAGTGACCATAGCGCGTTGATATGTTTCCCCGACATTTTTCAAACCAAACGGCATCACTTTATAACAGAAAGTTCCCCAAGGCATGATAAATGTTGTCTTCTCCATATCCTCCGGAGCCATCTTAATTTGATTATAACCCGAAAAACCATCCATGAACGAGAACACTTTGGAATAAGCAGTATTATCGACCAACACATCAATATGTGGAAGAGGGAAATCATCTTTAGGGCTGGCCCTATTCAAATCCCTATAATCCACACACATCCTGACCTTACCATCCTTCTTGGGCACATGCATAATATTTGCAATCCATGGCGGATAATTGATGACCTTTAAGAAATTCGCGTCCAACTACTTCTGGACCTCCTCTTTGATCTTCTTGGACATCTCAGGATGAGTTCTTCTAAGACTTTTCTTGACAGGGGAACAACCTTCTTTGAGCGGTAGTCGATGCACCACTATGTCTGTATCCAACCCAGGCATATCCTCATAAGACCAAGCGAAGATATCTGAATACTCGCGGAGTAGCTCAATCAATTTGATCTTTATACTTTCTTCGAGATATGCCCCTATCTTGACTTCTCTTCTTACCTCTTCTGTGCCAATATTCACCACCTCAATCGAATCCTGATTCGGCTGAATAACCTTCTTCTCTTATTTTAACAATCTTACTAATTCCTCAGGAAGATTATAATCCTCATATGCTTCTTATTCAACTTGATAAATAGGAGTATCAAAGTCATAATGACCCATAGCAGAGTCGTTATCAATATATTCGGTGGTGGAAGTGCATCTGAATGAATGACATTATGGCGTTTTTAGTGATAGTGTGTGTGATCGGTGGAAATAGAACTGACTATTTCTGTAAGCTGGTTCGCAAAATGTCGCGGTAAGCAAGAGTCTCCACCGTCTTTTATGTTCTCCAATATGGAAAGGACAAAAGCACAGCAAAATTCCTTCTTTGAGAACGTTTCTCGGTTCGGGAGGTAGATTTATAGAAAGGGAAGGTGTTAGCACCCTTTCTATCCATGGTTATCCATGGGCTCTTAGGTACTTGCTCTTATGTTTTCAAAAGATTTGTTTGCTTTTCAAGTGTGTGTGGGTTTTGAAAAAGTTTCGTTTGAAAAATTTCTAAGTATCTCTTGTATCTGTCCTCAAGAGTGTATGAAAAATTTGTTTGAAAAATTTTGAAAGTGTAGGTGCGAAAAGTTGTTTTTGTTTATTTTGAAAAGAGCAAGTACTTAAGAGAAATCTACCTACTCTAAGGAATTAAGCTGTGTAAGAGTCCTTTAGATAGTGCTATCCCACCATTGAAAGGTAGGTAACACCATCGTTGGAGTTATTCAGGTCAATTCGATTAAGGGACATGTGTGGTCACCAAAGCAATGGTAGGATGCCTTAGAAGTAACCCTAATGTCCTAGATTCTTTTATCCGAGGCAACCGTTTCGAGGCAACTGGATCTTTTGGACAGAAGGGCGACCTCTAAGACACCCTATACTTGATGACCACGTTCGAGGCAACCAGTGAGGCGTACCCTAGAAGTGACATGTGCTTGTGTGTTGTTTTTCAATTAATTTGTCTTTGCATGTTATTTGTGAGCTACAGATTGGTTTTATTTACATACATTCTTTCATGCATTTTTTAACAGTTAGGAGTGCGGAAAGTAAATTGCGGAAATGTAAATCTAGCTATTACAAGGCGCGGGTCTATACATCGCCAAAAAACAAAGACCCGTTTTGGTAAATAAGTGCGAGAAATTAAATAAAGCGGTAAAATTCCTAATTAACTATTACATATCTGGAGACAATTACATAAATAATCAAAATAAAATAAATGCGCGCGAATAAAAATTTAATCGGGAACGTCCTAAGGGTTTTGACCCTTTTGAGAAAGAAATTGAATTTTGTCCTTTTTTAATGAAATGGAATTAAAACTAATTATTTAATTTATTAAAAGAAAAATGGTTTTGTATTTTTTATGTTTTTAATGAAATAAAATAAAAGGAATTAAAATTAAAAGTTAATAAAAATCTAATTCTAAATTTATTTTAGTTATTAAGAAAAAAGGTTAAAGTTTCCTAATTAAAACTAATTCAATTTATTAGTATTTATTTACAAAAATAACATGAAATTAATAATAATAATAATAATAGTTCTTTTTTTTTTTGATTTTTTATTGTGAAAGGGTTAAATAATTAATTTTGGTGATAATAATAATAATTAAAAAAAAGTTAATAACTAAATTAGAAAATCTAAAAAGGAAAAGAAAAAGAATAAACCAAGGGAGGGGGTCTGGGCCCAATATGGAGGTGAAAATTGGAATCTGAGGCCCATTACTCATCCAGCCACGTTGACTCCTTGGATCAAGTGTTTGTTGGTTGACTGAGTACATGGTGAGGATCACTTCCTGGCCTTTGGATGCATGCCTGTAGCCACCTGGCACTTTGGATTTGTGAGGCGCATGATAAGCCTTCTTTGAAGCCTGCACACAAGTACGTAAGAAAAAATAATATGGGATTTTGAGGGGACCTGGGAAAACTTACAGCGCGGTATGATGGACCTTAGGACGTGGCAAGGGTTGCTTTAGCTTCAGAGTATGGCAAAGAAGAGAGTCACGTTCTCCTTTTGGCCTGAAAATACTTGCAACACTCCTTTTGATCTCACACTTTTTTTTGACACTTTTTGGATTTTGCTCTGGCCGTTTGTGCACACTCTAGGTTGTGAATGAGGCTTGCAAGGCTTGTATATATAGTAATGAGTGAGAATAAGTCACATTTAGGAGCCTTTAACCATTACAATTAAGCTTTGGATTTTGTCTTAACCACCATTAAAGGCCTTTCAAAGCTTGTTCAAAATTTGAATTTTCATGCCTAAATGAGCTTAGCACGAAATTGGTAGGTTGTAAATGCTTCATGAAGGCTATTCAAACCATAAGATACCATTTAATTAATTTTTTTAGATTTACTTGAATTATTATGGATTAAAATGAATTAAATCCATAAAAATTAAATAAAAATAGAAAAATAATTATTTGGTCTTGAAATTGATCATGGGACACGTGGGTGGAATGAAGAGGATGAATCAAGTGGATAAAAGTGGGCCCTTTTGTCAAAAATTGAAGTTTCAAGGATAGTTGACTTTTGCCATTTCACAAAAATTTCTCAACTTCTCCAATGCATATCTTGCTCAATTTTGATCATATGAACATGTTCTTGGACATTTTGGAAAGGTCTTGAAGTCCTCTAACCAATTTCTTTGGTCCCATGTAATTTTGATTTACCAATCTCAAGTTATGGTCTTTGACTTAAAATGCCTTTTTGTTGACTTTTGAAAATGACCTATAATGTTGAAATTGTTAACTTTTTGTGAGAGCATTTCTTGGACTTGGAATGTGAAGATGAGTTGTAGGAAATGTCATCCCCTTCAAAATGAGCATTAGATGGGATTTTTCTGATGAACCATGAAAAAGTTATGCCCTGGTCAATTTACAGTTGACTTTTCAGCTGTCCAAAAATGGAAACTTTTGCATCTTGATGATTTTCGAGCCATTCTTGTGGAATTATGATCAAGACTTGATCAAATGATGATTGTGGCTTCAAAATAAGATGTTGACCAAAATTTTTGACTTTTGACTGCCAAATGACCATTTTGCCCCTGTAGTTGATTGTGAAGCAATTAGGGTTTTTGACTGTGCAACTTGACCTTGTGAGCCTTGAAACTTGGCATGTAGATGCTTGACAATGTGTATAGGCATATGTGACTTGATTGAGCCCTTGAAAACCTCAACTTCCTTGCAAGAACCAAAACCCTAATTTGACTGGCTTATGAGGGTGTTTGAACTGTGCAACCCTTGAGTAGACTTCAGCAAATTTAGATGATGCTTGTCAAAACTTTGAAGAATATGGGAGGGAAAATTTTGGGGTACAACAGTTGCCCCTGTTCAATCTTCTTAGACCTGAGGATGTAGATTGGCTTGTGTGCCTTTCGTGATCCGAAGGTGGAAGATGATTGAACACTAGAGTGCCCAGAAATTTGCACTCACATAGTGGAATATCAGCAGTGTGGTGTCGGGAATGGGCTTATAGATGCCATTTGGAGAGATGGTGGATAGGAGGATGGGCTTATAGATGCAATCTGGAAATGTGACAGAACCTTGTCGGGAATGGGCTTATAGATGCCATTTGGAGCCTGTTGGTAGGTGGATGGGCTTATAGATGCCATCTGGAAGTGGTCTGTTGAATTGTAATTTTTGTAAGTTGAAAGAGGGAACCTGTGCAGGGTTGCCTGATGATGAGCTCGTGTAAAACTGCATCTTGGAAAGAAGGACACCTGTGTAGGGTTGACTGATGATGAGCTCGTGTAAAACTGCATCTTTTGGAAGAGAGAACCTGTGTAGGGTTTCTTTGACGACGAGCCTGTGTAAAAACTACATCTGGAGAGAGAGAACCTGTGTAGGGTTACTTTGATGACGAGTCCGTGTAAAACCGCATCTAGAGCTGAGAAGGAAACCTGTGTAGGGTTACTTTGATGATGAGTCCGCATAAAACTGCATCCTGGAAGAAGTAAAACCTGGGTAGGGTTTCTGATGACGAGTCCATGTAAAACTGCATCTTTGGGAAGAGAGAACCTGTGTAGGGTTTCTTCGGGATAAGTTCGTGTAAAACTTCTGGAGGAACCGGGGTAAGGTTACTTCGGGATAAGTCCGTGTAAGACTTCTGGAGGAACCGGGGTAAGGTCATCTTGAGATAAGTCAGTGTAAGACTTCTGGAGGAACCGGGGTAAGGTTACTGCAGGATAAGTTCGTGTAAAACTTCTGGATGAACCGGGGTAAGGTCATCTTGAGATAAGTCCGTGTAAGACTTCTGGAGGAACCGGGGTAAGGTTACTGCAGGATAAGTTCGTGTAAAACTTCTGGATGAACCGGGGTAAGGTCATCTTGAGATAAGTCCGTTTAAGACTTCTGGAGGAACCAGGGTAAGGTTACTGCAGGATAAGTTCGTGTAAAACTTCTGGATGAACCGGGGTAAGGTCATCTTGAGATAAGTCCGTGTAAGACTTCTGGAGGAACCGGGGTAAGGTTACTGCAGGATAAGTTCGTGTAAAACTTCTGGATGAACCGGGGTAAGGTCATCTTGAGATAAGTCTGTGTAAGACTTCTGGAGGAACCGGGGTAAGGTTACTGTAGGATAAGTTCGTGTAAAACTTCTGGATGAGCCGGGGTAAGGTCATCTTGAGATAAGTCCGTGTAAGACTTCTGGAGGAACCAGGGTAAGGTTACTGCAGGATAAGTTCGTGTAAAACTTCTGGATGAACCGGGGTAAGGTCATCTTGAGATAAGTCCGTGTAAGACTTCTGGAGGAACCGGGGTAAGGTTACTGCAGGGTAAGTTCGTGTAAAACTTCTTGATGAACCGGGGTAAGGTTATCTTGAGATAAGTCCGTGTAAGACTTTTGGAGGAACCGGGGTAAGGTTACTGCAGGGTAAGTTCGTGTAAAACTTCTTGATGAACCGGGGTAAGGTCATTTTGAGATAAGTCCGTGTAAGACTTTTTCTGAAAGAAAAGGAACCGATGTAGGGTTACTTTGATGATAAGTCAGTGTAAGACTTCTTCTGGAAGAAAAGGAACCGGTGTAGGGTTACTTTGATGATAAGTTCGTGTAAGACTTCTTCTGAAAGAAAAGGAACCGGTGTAGGGTTACTTTGATGATAAGTCCATGTAAGACTTCTTCTGGAAGAAAAGGAACCGGTGTAGGGTTACTTTGATGATAAGTCCGTGTAAGACTTCTTCTGGAAGAAAAGGAACCGGTGTAGGGTAAATTTGATGATAAGTCCGTGTAAGACTTCTTCTGAAAGAAAAGGAACCGGTGTAGGGTTACTTTGTGATGGGTCCGTGTAAGACTTCGTCTGAAAATTGAGAAGGAACCGGTGTGGGGTTGCTTGATGATGAGTTCGTGTAAAACTACATCTGAAGTTGAGAAGGAACCAGTGTGGGGTTGCTTCATGATGATCAAGTGGATGATTGTCCTGTCTGGTTTCAGATATTAACCCATGATTAGTCGTCCACAGAATTTTCCTGGCTTGTTACCAATGTTGATCTGGAACTGTAGAGGTAGATGGTAATCATCTTTTGATTGACCTTTTCCTGAAAAGGCAAAGTATTAGTTATATGCAATGTCATGATGCATGAACTGCATGATTTTAAGACGTTCTCAAAAATAAATGAGATTTGTGTTGTATGATGTGTATGCATGCTATAATGTATGAAGATGTGATGTTTATGAATGTATTCTCGTTTGGGAAAATAAATCCTTGACGAATGCTGGGAAGTTGTTGAATCCTGGGCTGATGTTGAAGAGTAGAGTTCTTCATTTCCGCTGGGGATGATGGTTGCAAGAATAAACCGGTAGGAGAAGATGACTCCGTTGGGGAATAATCCTGGTGAAGATATTACTCTGCGGGGAGTCACTCTGTAGGAAGAGATACTTCGTTGAGATTTGATGATAACTCCGCTGGGGATACCGTTGATATGTTATGTTGGGGAATTGATGAACTCCGCTGGGGGTAGGAAGAACTTCGCCGAGGACGATCTTTCCGTGGTAATTAGCTGAGGATAACCCGGTTATAAGTTCTGGTGAGGAATAATCTTTGAATAAAGCCGGGGCGATACGTTCGTACTCTGCAGGGGATAAGCTTCCAGAATCTATTGGGGAGATAAGCTTCCAGAATCTACTGGGGAGATTGATTCAACTTTCCTGGGGAAACTTTTGGACTGTACTGGGGAATGGCTCCACTGGGGTGTCTGGTATTCCGCCGGGGAACAATCTTACATTAAGACTGCCGGGGATGCTTGCTTAGGAACATCTGCATACTGCTGGAGAATATTGAGATTTTATGGGGATACCCAACTTCCTTAAGGCTGACAGGAGACTAACTCTGCTTGGGGAGAGTGTTGCTGACTTGCTGGAGAACAGTGCCTTGTTAGGGCTGACGGGAGCCCAACTCTGCTTGGGGAGAGTATTGCTGAATCTTATCTTACTTCGCGGGGAGTGAAGGTATCTTGGTCACGTTCTTCAGCTGAACCTACCTTAGTACCTTGGTGGACAGAGCAACTAGATCGCTTAGACAACTCATATTGCCCCTATTTCTGTGGGAGAAGATACCTGTGGAGGCGCTTGATGACTGCCGGTTGACAAATCTTCTTCTGGTAGGCAAGTGACGAGATGCCGGGACACAGTTGTACGCTTTGATCCCTAACTTTTGCCTGGACCGCCCTTTCGGGCTTTCAGTCCACCGGGATACCCATTTTTGCCCAAGCCGCATTTTCAGGTTTTCGACTTGCTGGGTGTACAGATTTTTTTCATTTCATCCCTTATTTTTGCCCGAACCCTTTTGGTTCGCCGGGAAGCCCTTATTTTTGCCTAGGTGTGTCAACCTAGCGGGTCTTTGATTATGCGCAATATTTTTTCGACTATGTCCATGCTCTCAGGATGTAGGGAGGCGCCACTGTTAGTAGTGTTGTGTCGTTATACCACCAAAAGATCTTCGTTTGATCGTCCAATGCCCCAAGTGACTCAGGCGGAGATTTTCCCCAAGCTGGTTGGCCTTTTGAGAGATTCTCTGAATCTTGACTTAACTGCCCCAGATAATGGACAATGATCATTCCATGCCCCTTGCTTGGGGGTGCTTTTGTTCATTAGACATTCGTCGTGCGAACTTCTATACTGTTCAAACAAATAGTCATATGCAAGCAATTTTATATTAAAATGCAAAGCTCATGTCTATCTTGAAGTTTTTTGAAAATGTGTTTTTTTCCAGTAAAACCAGTGAATTTTGTAAAACGTGATGTCAACTCAGTATTTCATAGCAAACCTTAAGGATTCAGGATACCTTTCGTAACAGTATGCTTTCGAACCAACCCATGCTTCAGCTAGGACTTTTAAGGGTTGTAACGTGGCCTGGTTCACGGTTTAAGAAACAAAGGATAAAGGCTCAAATTATTTGTACCCACCCGCTCTTCGTGATGTTCTTCAAACCTAAACTCAGCTGATCGTATGTTAGACCTTGTTTGAGTCTTTGTTCTAACATTCCGGTGATGGTTCGGATATTGACAATTTATTTTGAATAAGCAGTCATTTCCTTTTGTGTTGAGGGTTTGTAGGACCTCTTTCTTTTCGATTTTATTATCCATGTTTTTTTGCCTAACTGTTTCTTTTGTGATTACAGTCAGCGGGATGCCCCAGTTTTGTAAGTCTCCTTCATAGGTTTTGACTTATTTGGCTTTAGTTATTTTTGGTAATGACTGCTTGTCTTTATGATTATTCAGGACCATCACTGTCTTTTGTTTTGTAAGGACTTCTTTGGTGCCACTCGTTGTGCACCTGGATCAAACTGAGAGAACTACCCTGCCCCAGGTTATGATTAAGGGTTTTAATTTTCGAAAAGAAAAACTCCTACTTCTTTGGCTCAGAGGGGTTGACGAGGGATTATCTTCCTTATAACTCCAGTGTTTAGGAATTGAAACAATGCCTGTACCTCGTCAGCGGGGTTTGTTTAAAAGCATACTGTAGATTATGGTATCGTTTTCGTCATTCTCCCTCAAGAGGCTTAGAATTTTCAATCGAGAGTTGAACATCAAGAAAAAATAAAAGCAATTTTGAATATAGAGAACATAATTACTTCAAAACAGACACGTGTAATGCATTAATGAAACAATAGAGTTTGACATGATAATTGTTTGAATAAGCATAGAAAAATATAATATCAGAATTTAAATGAACAAGAGTCTCTCAATCCTAGCCATGTTTTGGCAAGGGAGCAGTGATCACATCGGGAGTCTCAGCAGGCTCGAATTCGATCTCTTTGGCGTCAATCATGTTTTGAATCTTGTATTTCAGCGCCCAACAATCCTCAGTATCGTGCCCCGGGCTTCAGGAATGATAAGCACACCTCGCATCTGGGTTGTAGTTTGGAGAAGAGGTCTTGGGATTTGCAGGAGGGTTGATCACCGCAATCAGATTCATTTTCAACATGTGCTGCAATGCTTGTGACAATGGCATGTTGATGTTGGTGAATTGTCTTTTAGGTTCGTCTGGCCTTTGCTGATTTCCCTTTGGCGGTTGTCGGCGTGACGCAGAACCTGAGATCATGACTGCCTCTACGTGTTGGTCACGACGATCCTTCTGACTGTATGCAACGTTGGACTCTTTCTTGAATGGTTTCTTCTCAGCGTTCGAGGAGTCACCCTTTTGTATCTTCCCGGACTTGATACCAGCCTCTATCCTCTCACCAGTTAAGATCAGATCTGTGAACCCAGCAGAAGAATTCCCAATCAGATGGTTGAAGAACGGACCAGACAGGGTCCCTAAGAACATGTCAACGAGCTCACAGTCAGTCAACGGTGGCTGCACCCTGCCAACCAGGTCTCTCCACTTTTGCGCGTACTCCTTAAAACCTTCACCCGTCCCCAGTGACATACCCTGGAGTTGGGTACGCGTAGGAGCGAGGTCGGCATTATACTGATACTGCTTATAAAAAGCGGTTGCGAAGTCCTCCCAGTTACGAATACTGGTTCCATTCAGCTGATAGAACCATTCGAGCTGAGTCCCTGAAAGACTTTCCTGGAAGAAATGGATCCATAGATTCTTGTCTGCCGTGTAGGGCTGGATCTTACTTGCGTATGAACGGAGGTGCAGCTTAGGACAAGAAGCCCCGTCGTACTTTATAAAGGCAGGTGCCTTGAACTTGTGAGGGATCACCACCCAAGAAGATAAACCTAGGTCCCCAAAGTCCAACCCAGGCACACGTTGAATTTCCATAGCATTTAACCGGTCCTCCAGCTGTTTGTACCTATCCTCAGCAAGAGGGTATTGTTCATCATTGAAATCTGTCTCGGTGTCAGAGAATACGGGACTAGGAACCCTTCCCTCCTGGTGACTGCCTTCCCCAACAGATGGAGTAGTCCTCTCAGCTTCATTTTGCAGTGTATTCCCGAGTCTGCGTCCAGTGCTGAACAACACAGTCCTCTTCTTCTTCTTCTTCTTCAGGAGCAAAGCCTTCAACTCCTGTTGTCCCTGGGCTAAGTTCATGACCATCTCTTGAAACTGGGCGTTCTGGGTCTGGAGGGCCTTGATAGCTTGTTCAGTAGTTGGTTCAGGATTCATGATGATTGAGTGCTGAAATAAACAGCGAAGAAGATTAAGAAACCTGTAGAAAAAGAGTACCTGTGATGCAATGATATGTATGTATGCATGCGATGTTTTCAAGGATCTCGCGGGGTAAACAAAGAAACTTGTTAGCATTTGAATTTGGGTAGCTTGATTGAAGGAACTTCATGTTGCTGAGAGTCCTTCTTCAAGAGTCAAGGCTCACCATATCGAGTGGGTCATAGCCCCTGACAACCTTGGCTAGAGGAAAGTAAATCCCCTTTACCCCTTGCTAGACATTTGATTCATCATGACCTGCATCACAGACCCTTAAGATCCTTGAAATGGATTAGTCCTTATGCAGGATGTATGCAATGGTATGATGTTATGCTATGCATGGAGTGATATAAGTAGGCCCTGTTATGAGCCCAGATTAAGGACTGTAAACAAACCCTGTAAGAAATCCATGTGTCAGATAACAAGCATGCAAGTAGTCAAGTTTGAAGGCACACAAGTCACACAGAGAACCCTTAGAGTTTAGGTCAGCATGAAGTTTGGGGTACTACCCTCTTGAAGCTGGTGGGCTCAAAACCTGTCCTATCAAAAGTAACCGAGTTCTAGAGGATCCCAATATCACTGACTACCCTTAATCGGTCATAACTCCAGCGTCGCAATCTTTTCTTGCGGCCAAAACCATCGCGAGAGTTTAGCCTCAATGGGTGTAGCATACTGCTTCTGTTCTATGGCCAAGTTGGGTCACATTAGGGTTCTAAGGTCGGTTGATGCTTAATGACTCCTCAGAAGACCCATATTCTCCTCGTTGCAACACAAGGGATATCGGTACAGACCAAGGTGCCACACCAACGTAGCCACTGCTTCACCCGTGTCGGTCTATGCCGGACAGGTCCCTCACAACTTATGCTACCTAGAAGGGTATCCCCAGATCCGGGTTAGGATCTATGAAACTCCGATGCAATGCCCACAATAATAAAGCAAACAAAACATTCAATTGAAAACATAAGTATGATCTAATCCTAAGGTACACCTCACTTTAAATAACCCCAACAGAGTCGCCAGTTCTGTGATCGGTGGAAATAGAACTGATTGTTTTTGTAAGCTGGTTCACGAAATGTCGCGGTAAGCAAGATTCGCCACCGTCTTTTATGTTCTCCAATATGGAAAGGACAAAAGCATAGAAAAATTCCTTCTTTGAAAATGTTTCTCGGTTCGGGAGGTAGATTTATAGAAAGGGAAGGTGTTAGCACCCTTTCTATCCATGGTTATCCATGGGCTCTTAGGTACTTGCTCTTATGTTTTCAAAAGATTTGTTTGCTTTTCAAGTGTGTGTGGGTTTTGAAAAAGTTTCGTTTGAAAAATTTCTAAGTATCTCTTGTATCTGTCCTCAAGAGTGTATGAAAAATTTGTTTGAAAACTTTTGAAAGTGTAGGTGCGAAAAGTTGTTTTTGTTTGTTTTGAAAAGAGCAAGTACTTAAGAGAAATCTACCTACTCTAAGGAATTAAGCTGTGTAAGAGTCCTTTAGATAGTGCTATCCCACCATTGAGAGGTAGGTAACACCATCGTTGGAGTTATTCAGGTCAATTCGATTAAGGGACATGTGTGGTCACCAAAGCAATGGTAGGATGCCTTAGAAGTAACCCTAATGTCCTAGATTCTTTTATCTGAGGCAACTGTTTCGAGGCAACTGGATCTTTTGGACAGAAGGGCGATCTCTAAGACACCCTATACTTGATGACCACGTTCGAGGCAACCAGTGAGGCGTACCCTAGAAGTGACATGTGCTTGTGTGTTGTTTTTCAGTTAATTTGTCTTTGTATGTTATTTGTGAGCTACGGATTGGTTTTATTTACATACATTCTTTCATGCATTTTTTAATAGTTAGGAGTGCAGAAAGTAAATTGCGGAAATGTAAATCTAGCTATTACAAGGCGCGGGTCTATACATCGCCAAAAAACAAAGACCCGTTTTGGTAAATAAGTGCGAGAAATTAAATAAAGCGGTAAAATTCCTAATTAACTATTACATATCTGGAGACAGTTACATAAATAATCAAAATAAAATAAATGCGCGCGAATAAAAATTTAATCGGGAACGTCCTAAGGGTTTTGACCCTTTTGAGAAAGAAATTGAATTTTGTCCTTTTTTAATGAAATGGAATTAAAACTAATTATTTAATTTATTAAAAGAAAAATGTTTTTGTATTTTTTTATGTTTTTAATGAAATAAAATAAAAGGAATTAAAATTAAAAGTTAATAAAAATCTAATTCTAAATTTATTTTAGTTATTAAGAAAAAAGGTTAAAGTTTCCTAATTAAAACTAATTCAATTTATTAGTATTTATTTACAAAAATAACATGAAATTAATAATAATAATAATATTAGTTCTTTTTTTTTTTCATTGTGAAAGGGTTAAATAATTAATTTTGGTGATAATAATAATAATTAAAAAAAAGTTAATAACTAAATTAGAAAATATAAAAAGGAAAAGAAAAAGAATAAACCAAGGGAGGGGGTCTGGGCCCAATATGGAGGTGAAAATTGGAATCTGAGGCCCATTACTCATGCAGCCACGTTGACTCCTTGGATCAAGTGTTTGTTGGTTGACTGAGTTCATGGTGAGGATCACTTCCTGGCCTTTGGATGCATGCCTGTAGCCACCTGGCGCTTTGGATTTGTGAGGCGCATGATAAGCCTTCTTTGAAGCCTGCACACAAGTACGTAAGAAAAAATAATATGGGATTTTAAGGGGACCTGGGAAAACTTACAGCGCGGTATGATGGACCTTAGGATATGGCAAGGGTTGCTTTAGCTTCAGAGTATGGCAAAGAAGAGAGTCACGTTCTCCTTTTGGCCTGAAAATACTTGCAACACTCCTTTTGATCTCACACTTTTTTTTGACACTTTTTGGATTTTGCTCTGGCCGTTTGTGCACACTCTAGGTTGTAAATGAGGCTTGCAAGGCTTGTATATATAGTAATGAGTGAGAATAAGTCACATTTAGGAGCCTTTAACCATTACAATTAAGCTTTGGATTTTGTCTTAACCACCATTAAAGGCCTTTCAAAGCTTGTTCAAAATTTGAATTTTCATGCCTAAATGAGCTTAGCACGAAATTGGTAGGTTGCAAATGCTTCATGAAGGCTATTCAAACCATAAGATACCATTTAATTAATTTTTTTAGATTTACTTGAATTATTATGGATTAAAATGAATTAAATCCATAAAAATTAAATAAAAATAGAAAAATAATTATTTGGTCTTGAAATTGATCATGGGACACGTGGGTGGCATGACGAGGATGAATCAAGTGGAAAAAAGTGGGCCCTTATGTCAAAAATTGAAGTTTCAAGGATAGTTGACTTTTGCCATTTCACTAAAATTTCCCAACTTCTCCAATGCATATCTTGCTCAATTTTGATCATATGAACATGTTCTTTGACATTTTGGAAAGGTCATGAAGTCCTCTAACCAATGCCTTTGGTCCCATGTCATTTTGATTTACCAATCTCAAGTTATGGTCTTTGACATAAAATGCCTTTTTGTTGACTTTTGAAAATGACCTATAATGTTGAAATTGGCAACTTTTTGTGAGAGAATTCCTTGGATTTGGAATGTGAAGATGAGTTGCAGGAAATGTCAACCCCTTCAAAATGAGAATTGGATGGGATTTTTCTGATGAACCATGAAAAAGTTATGCCCTGGTCAATTTACAGTTGACTTTTCAGCTGTCCAAAAATGGAAACTTTTGCATCTTGATGATTTTTGAGCCATTCTTGTGGAATTATGATCAAGACTTGATCAAATGATGATTGTGTCTTCAAAATAAGATGTTGACCAAAAATTTTGACTTTTGACTGCCAAATGACTATTTTGCCCCTGCAGTTGATTGTGAAGCAATTAGGGTTTTTGACTGTGCAACTTGAACTTGTGAGCCTTGAAACTTGGCATGTAGATGCTTGACAATGTGTATAGGCATATGTGACTTGATTGAGCCCTTGAAAACCTCAACTTCCTTGCAAGAACCAAAACCCTAATTTGACTGGCTTAGGAGGGTGTTTGAACTGTGCAACCCTTGAGTAGACTTGAGCAAATTTAGATGATGCTTGTCAAAACTTTGAAGAATATGGGAGGGAAAATTTTGGGGTACAACAGTGTGTGAAAAGAGAAACATTTCCATTTAAATGAAAACGAAATGGAGCAAAATTTTGAATGCAAAAACTTCCTTTATTTCATGATAAACTTTTTAAAATAAACATGGTGGCCCTACACAAATGATTCACCACGCCTTTGGCAGAGCGTAGGAATTATGATATGATAATAAAAGAAAACAAGAAAATTACTCCTCAGCGCTTGAAACTTGGATAACATCCACAGAAGTCCAATTGTTGAGTGTCTGGCCTGGAATACTTGGACGAATCCAATCTTCGACATTGTAGTCATCAGCCCTATCGTCACCAACTGCATTGATGTGTCCTTCTTGAGTAGCACAAGGGCGGGAATACTTCACAGGAGTAGATAAACTAGATGCTCTGGGAGCTTCACTCTGCTGCCTTGGGCTAAAACCAAGACCAAATTTATCAAATTTCGGGGTGACGTCCAGCACCTGAACCCAACCTTCAGGGTTGCCATTTTCCACCACAACTCTCACATCCTTGAGAGATGACATAACAGTTTCAGGTTTCCTTTTCTGCTCTGGAGGAGGGAAATTGACAGCATGAACTGTCTCAAACGCCTGAAATAGAGTCTCATGTATCTCGACTTCAACTTCAACATAGCGGAATGATGTCAAATGACTCATGATGTACTCTTCCTCGCCACACACAGTTATCAGCTTTCCCTCTGCAGGATACTTGATTTTCTGATGAAGAGTAAAAGTGATTGCCCCTGCTCTATGAATCCACTGTCGCCCCAACAAACAACAATACGTTGGCTGTATATCCATCACAAAAAATGTAGCTGTGAAGGTGCGAGGACCGACCTTGATTGGTAATTCCAACTCTCAAAACACTGACCTTCGAGACCCATCAAACGCCTTCACCATCAAATCACTAGGGCGCAACTCCAACCCAGAATAATCAATTTTCATCAATGCTGACTTCAGTAGTACATTTAAGGACGATCCTGTGTTCACCAAGACCCGGGATAAAGTAGAGCCCCTGTACTCCATTGAAATATGCAACGCTTTGTTATGGTCTCGCCCCTAAGGAGGAAGATCAAAATTTGTGAAGCCCAGACCGTTCCCGGCAGATATGTTAGCACAAACATTCTCAAACTGATTGACAGTTATCTCATGTGGCATGAACGCATTCTTTAACAACTTCATCAAAGCATTTCTGTGAGGTTCTGAATAAATCAACAGAGACAAGATAGACACCGTAGAAGGAGTATGGCTCAGATGATCAATTATGCTATAATCACTCTTTCTGATAATTCGCATTAACTCTTAAACTTCATCGGGAACTGAAGAAACTTCTGGCATCGGAATTGGTTGAGTCACATTGGCTGGCGTAACCCTTGGATTTCCAATCGTCACCTGCTGTTTTCATTTTTCTCTTGCAGAAGCATCTTCCGCATCTTGCACATTGGAAGGACCAAATATTCTCCCGCTTCTAGTCATTCGACCCACACCAGTAAAGTTATGGACTTCCTCTTCATTATCTTCAGCACGTTCTTCCTCAGACGAACGGGTAATTACTTCCTGCTTCACCCCATGGTAATAAACATCAACACCATAATGCCATGGGATGGCTTTCTCACTGGTATACGGCATAGGACTTGGTACCGTAATCATCAAAGGAGGTGCCCTAGATGGGGTAGGAATGCGCACATGGGTGTAAGAAATAGATATCACGACAACATCTTCTTCGGTAACCTTACGGTAGCTCGGTTTTCTATCGAACAACAGGGAACCCTCTTTTATCAACAACTGGATACCGGTTTTTAGATCATCACAGCCCTTCGGTTGCTTTCTACACCTGGCACACTCTGAAGTACAACCCGGGAAAATAGAATTCTCAAGCAAATACCTCTTAACATACCACAACGGAGTAGTTACTTGTTCCACATTCATGATCAAATTCAACATTTCACCATTATCATCAATCATATTAACAACACCTCCTCCATGCCTAGGCATTGGGTTCTGAGTAACATTCAGACCAGTCACTGGGGTACACTCAATTGCCTTAGCATCCAACAAGTCTTGTATTTTGCACTTCAACGCAAAGCAATTGTCAGTAGAATGACCAACTCCTCCTGAATGGAATTCACACCTTGCGTTAGCATCATAGTTAGGAGGAAGTCTTGCGGGTGATGGTGGCATATTTCTCAAACCGATCAACTTTAAATCAAGCAAATGATGGAGTGCTTCAGTAAGAGATACTGCCAAGGGATCAAATTTTCTCGGCTGTCTCTGCTTTTGATTATTATACTGACGGGGAGCATCTTGCTGTCTTTGTTGTTGAGGCACTGTATTCGGTCTCTGCTGCGGAGGAGCATTAACAGGGAAAGAAACAACATTGATTTGTTGGTGCTGACGATCCTCTCTTCTTCCTCTATGGGAGTAAACTGCACTTGCATCGCCTTCCTTTTTCTTAGGGTAAGTGTTGAATGGTTTCTTACTTCCCCCTGATGAGCCACTAGAACCTCCAACTTGAATTTTCCCCAATTTCAAACCTACCTCAATTCTTTCACCAGCCATTACCAAGTCTGCAAATTCTGCCGAAGTACTTCCTATCATGTGCTCATAGAATGGTCCTTGCAGGGTACTCATAAACATATCGACGAGTTCTCTCTCTCTCCATGAGTGGAGGTTAAACCCTCGCAGCCAATTCACGCCACTTCTGAGCATATTCCTTGAAAGATTCTCTTGGTCCATGTGACATGTTTTGTAACTGAGTGCGATTGGGCGCCATATCTACATTGTATTGATAATGTTTGACAAAAGCCCGAGCAAGATCATTCTAGCAACGAATATGGGTTTTCTCCAACTTCATGTACCACTCCAGGGATGCCCTAGATAGGCTATCCTGGAAAAAGTGAATCAAAAGCCCCTGATCCTCAGTATGCACCGACATCTTTCGGAAATAAGCAGTTGCATAAGTAACAGGACATGACGTTCCGTTGTACTTTTCAAATGTAGGAGGCTTGAACTTTGGAGGAACTTTCACCCCAGACACCAACTCGAGAACATTAGCATCCATACCAAGGACTCATTGCCCTTCCACAGCCTTCAAACGTTCTTCCAGCAACCGATACTTCCTATCCTCAACCTGAATTTCCGGCTCTGGACGCCGAACAAAAAACTGATCTTCATCCTGATCAAAGTCATAATCCGGATCCTGATAGTTCCTTACAACGCCCTGATTATCTCTTCTCTTCCCCACAAGACGAGGTCCCTGAGATGGGGGAAACTTCCTTATGTTGCGTACAAAAGGGTTTCCAGGCATCCTGTGAAAATTTCCAGCAGGCTGATCTTGCACATCCCCCAATCCTACAGAAATTTCCTGATAGAGCCCTTGATTTCCACCATCCCCTGGATAGCGGTGCTGGTTGTTGACAATGGCAGCCAGTTCCTCCTGCCAGTGATTCACATTGGTGATGACCTCCATGAACTGAGTCATCTGAGTAGCCATCTGGGCACTCATTTCAGCGAGTTCGGCTTGAACTTATTCCATCTGTCTTGGCAAATTATTTCTGGTGGAATACCGATTAGTATTCGTCTAGAATTATGAATAAGAAAAGAAGAAGAATAAAAAAACCGTCTTGAGATAACCTGTAATGTTATGAAATGCATGATGTGCATGATATGTTTGTCATTTCCAGGTATTCAAGAGTCCTTTTATTCATCAGTCACGGCGCGCAACCAAGAAATAAGCATACAATCAAAGGAAAAAGGTCAAAAAAGACAAACACTTCAATTATTTTCAAACAAAAGAAACAATGTTCAAGTGACTTCGGACATTTTAAGAGTGTAGCGATAAACAACAAAATACGTGTTTCAAAGTAAACTTAATAAAAACTGAATGAATAATAAAAAACAAACCAACGGTCCCTTCCAACAATCCTAGGGGTGACCAAATACACCAAAGGTAAGTAACAAAAACTAAATCTATGGAACAAGACACGCTTCCATGTGTTGACAATACTCTTCAAGCCCGACTTTCTCCTTCAAAAGTTGTGATGCGACTACCTCACTTTATTGAAACTGATCCTCTGTGACACGCTTCTAGGCTACTTCCTTCTTAAGATGAGCATCTTTGTCTTTGAGATGTTTCTCCAAGTTTTGAATCTTCTTCCTATAGCTATTCTCAGATACCTGAAGCTTTCAGCACTCTTGCTGGGTCACTCAACTCTTCTTCCATTTCAGCATGAGATCTCTTCCTAAAACTGGTTGCATCACAAGTTTCCCCTTGAGCTTCTTTGAGTTTGCGAGCTAAGCCGGCCCTTTCTTGATCTACCCAATAAAGTTTCATCCCTACCTCACGGTCTTTTGCACGAAGTTGAATATTCTCAACATGAACCTGGGTGAATACCTCGGTAGGCACCGTGTTACTCAGAATAGTAGGAGGTTGCTTACATATAGGAGCCGACCTTGCAAATGGTAACCGTAAAATCTTAACCCTAGATTTAATCCATTCAAAGTAAGGAACTCTAGAAATAGGAACCTTCTTGCCCAAAGTAGTTCTATCCTTCTTGTGAATTCCCTTCCAAGCACTTGTCACTCTTTTCAACATCACAGGATCACTTTCTCTAACAAAATACACTGATTCAGCCACCTCTTCCACCTTTGGCGGTCCATCCATTGCATATCCCAATTGACGACAAGCAAGCACAGGATTATAGTTGATACACCCCTTAGTTCCTATGAGGGGAACATTAGGGAAATCTCCACAGCTAGTGATAATACTTCGTACTTCCCCCATGTCATAATTCCACCGGATATCAAATGAAGTGAGGTTGACAAGTCTGGATGATCATTGAAGAGAATGTCTGGTATCCACGAAAGGGCCACTTACCGGTAGGTGCAACTTAAACCATTGATACAACATCGAGTGACATAAACTTACATTACCTCCTTTTCCATGCCTGCAATGAATGGTGTAAAGAGTATCTGCCAAGAGTGTCGGTACTGGGTTCTTGTTCTTAAAAACAAAAATACTCGCCAAATCCATAAAATTTCTCTTGTGAGGGAAGAGGATGATCCCGTATATCATGAGAGTAAACAATGAGCTGAAGTCATTCCAATTCCTTTTCTTTGCCCAGTCTTCAGCTTTCTTCGCTAAGAAATCCAAATACAACCCCGTAGTGTCCTCACTTGATTTCCAATTGTCTTTCACCTCTTTCCAACTAAAATGAAGAATTTAAGCAATAACTTCGAACTTCAGCTTCTCTGGCACTTGGACAAAAGGAACTTTATCAGACAACTTGATATTAAGTAAGTACGCGTACTCTTCTAGAGTGGGAACCAGTTGATAATCTTGAAAAGTAAAACACCGTAATTCCTTTTCATAAAATTGGAAGAGGGTAATCAGAGCCATTGGGTCAACTAGAGTGTTAAGGATTAGTAACAAATTTCCATAATTTTTGTTGAAATTATTCAGAACATCACCCTTAAAATAAGAACTCAACCTCTTTAATTCGGACACATCAATAGTAGGAATCTGATAAGAGAATGTATGCCTGGTGGGCTCTTTAACACGAACTAAATCAAACTCTTCTGACGAGAGGCCAACCGTTTATGATGGAAAGAAGACTCTTGAATGTCCCTGGAAGATGACATGCACATGCTAGTTATTTTTTATACATCATTCATTTTTTTTAGAAATAAATATGCTATGATGCAATATGACAGAATCAAAGTTCCACACTGGATAATGGCTGGACCAATACAGAACAACACCACTCAAGATCAAAAGAAAATCCCAAGGCTTCCACAACTATCATGGGAACCTGAGTCACCTTCACAACACAAAGTCACCAACATTACCTGTAAGAAAAGTTTTCCCGCCCCTCTCACGGGTGTAGTCTAGGTCTAGGTAAGGTTAAAAGCCGAATCAGAGTACAAGAGCTCGAATGTCGGTATCATCATACGATAACACCTATCCGAACTACCTCCGAAGTCATGGGTCTCATGGTCAGGTCTACAAAGCATCCGCCTCATAGCTGCCATGGCCACTCTATTCATAGTTCCTATGGAATTCACTCAAATCCTGGATACGAGGCCTTTTACCTCATGGAACAACCCACCCACCAAGAATTCCAGAAACCAAACAGTCCAGCCAAATCCAGTATGCAGAAAGTAAAGCGCACATAGGATGCAATGCAAACAAGTAAATATGCAAAGCGGTAAAAATAAACACACAAGAAGAAAACAACAAGAGCTAGGACCGACTCCGGGATGGACCAACAAAAGGTCAATCTGTCCCCAGTGAAGTCTCCAACTGAAACATGCTGGCCGATCCTATCATCTGATATAAAATCAGTGAAGTCACCACCGAACGTCTTTTATCCCGCCGAAGGGAAAAGGTAAACATCGAGAAAACCTGAAAAGGGAGAAATCATGGTCTTTAGACCGAGAGATCGGGTAAGGGAGTCTGTTACGCGAGGGGAAGGTATTAGTACTCCACACACCCGTAGTACTCTATGGTATCCCCTCTTGTTGTGTAATCTAATGGGTGTGGTCAAAACCTATGTCTATGGCTTAAAGATAAAAAGGGAATGCATGCGAAAGAAAAAGAAAACAATGTAGGGAAAATAAAAGTTGTGCTCGATCGGGCCCTACCCCAATGCCTACGTATCCCTTTTAAGGAATCAGAGCAGCCGTAGTTCGGCTCATATATTTTGGTTGGTTTGTGTTTTTTAGTTAAGACAACAGAAACAGTCAAGATGGAAAAACATCAAATAAAACAACAAACAAATGAGATGGTAAAACACCGACTAAGTAATAACAAAGTAATATGTCAAAGATGGCGAAACATCAATAAAACGGATAGTAAAATATCACACCTAACAACGATATTGAGAATGAAGGTAGGATAACAAACATGTGCGATGGTGAAACATCAGCTTCAAACAAGTGTGTGATTGCGAAACATCGGCTAAAAGGTAACAAGGTATCATGGTAAAGATGGAAAAACATCAATAAATCGGATGACGAAATATCACACCTAACAATGATATTGAGAATCAAAGTAGGATAAAAACATGTGCAATGGCGAAACATCAGGTTCAAACAAGTGTGCAGTGGAGAAACATCGGCTATAAGACAACAAGGAATCATGGTAAAGATGGCAAAACATCAATAAATCGGATGATGAAACATCACACCTAACAATGATATTGAGAATCAAAGTAGGATAACAAACATGTGCAATGGCGAAACATCGGCTAAAAGGTAACAAGATATCATGGTAAAGATGGCAAAACATCAATAAATCGGATGACGAAACATCACACCTAACAATGATATTGAGAATCAAAGTAGGATAACAATCATGTACGATGGCGAAACATCGTCTAAAAGGGTTTAAAAACAAAAACAAGAGGCGCACAAACAATTTGGATTGATTTGTATCTTTTACCTTGAAGAAGGGTTTAAGTTTATTAGAGGTGTATTATGATTTGCCAAGAAAACAGTTTTTGTTTTAAGATGCAAAATGCAAAGGAAGGAAAAACAACTAAAGGGAAACTAGCCTAGCACTATCCCTAGTGTTATCATACAATGATTGATCTTAAGGTTGAGGGTAAAGGAAAACCATACCTTAAACAACATACTAAAGGAAGCTTAACAAAACTATCCTATGGGGAACATGCACTGAGAGCGAAGTCGTGATCTCAATTTCTAAATTGAGTGACTCATCGATCAACAATTAAAGAAGAAAAAATAATAAACATCCTATAGGGAACATGCAATGAGAGCGAACTCGTGATCTCAATTTCTAAATTGAGTGACTCATCGATCAAAAGAAAACACAACACATGCATCAGATAAAACAAAAAAACAAAGGGCCTCCTGACATATATCAGCAACAGAGGTCCCATCATGCAATCATAGAGTTATGCAAAATGAAAATGGAAGAAAGGAAATAGTGCAATACCAAACGGATAACTATCCGTAGCAACTGAGCAAGAATAAAAGAAACCCAAAGAACTTCATGCAAGCTGGCATCAGTAGATAAATCAAGTCAAAATCATGCCATCAGGATGTAGGTAATGAGATAATCAGATATGAACAGATCCCATGGGCAATGTATAGCATTCACAATCACATATACATATACCCTGCATAAATTGTCAAACATGCCAAACACAAGGGCAGTGCCAATACAATAAATTGTGTTCCACAAATAAAGTGAAACACAATAGCCTTAAATCAAGACTGGAAAACCTTTCTCAAAGTACCTCGCACATTCAACAACCAAGTTAGTATTCCCATAAATAGAATGATGATTCACATAAGGGTTGGATGGTGACACCATGATGAAATGAGAAAATATGATAGCCATTATCAAACATTAATCATGATAGACAAAAGGAAACAGGCATATGCACAATTTGGTCAAACGAATCAGAGGAACGTTGCTCCTTTCTATCACCATGTTGAGTTGACAATTGAGTATCAATCAAGGATCATGAGAGCTTAAGAATAATATAATTAGAGACCATGAAGGTCAGTTGCAAACACATTTCAATCATTCTCAATTAAATTATCACAGCTCACAAGCACAATAGGAGAGGGATTCCACACAGTGTATAAAAAAGGTTCAAACATTCAAACATAAGGCAATAGGTGAAAAGCCTTGAGTTTATATGGATAATCAGAACCAACATGATCATTAGGTGCCCAATCATAGGCCTCACTCAAGCTCACTGGCCATCAAACAAATTGCAACAAGATATGCAACATTAATTGGGTACCTTCACTTCAAAAAAACATCAAAAATAGAAACAAGGATCAATAATTCAAACCAAAAATCTCTTAGAATATTTGAAGTGTGTAGAAGTAATAAAGCAATCCTTAAGTTCATGAATGATTGAGGAGGAGATCAAATGAGGCTCATAGTTCAAAACTAGTTGGCGAAACTACCAAAACTAGATGAGTTTTCAAAATAATTCATGGAAAAATATCAAACCAAGTCAAATAATTAAATAAAAATGGTTTTCAGATCCTCAATGCATTCATGAACCATAATCAAGACCTAAGTTCCATTGAAAATCCATGGCATAAGGGTTTTGAAAAAGAAATTTGCACAATAAGCACCAAAACCCTAATTTTTGAGTTCTAATCTTAAATATTGATTAAATAAGATCCAAATTCAAACAAATCATACCAAGATCATAAAAATCACAAAGAAACCCTAAATATCATAATACATATTTTTTCACATTTTTTGAATTAAGGGAAAGTCAAAAACAAAATTAAATCCAAACAATTAATCATTTAAACAAATAATCTCATCTCAAAATAAAATTTAATCAAAATTTCAGAAAAATGTCCAACCAAAATTATATTCAAATATTAGGATTAAAAACACACATCACTGATTTTTTTTTTTGGAATTTTTGAATTAGGGGAAATATTAAAATAAAAATCAAACAAACAATTAACAATTAAACTATTATTTAAGGGAAAAAATGTAAACCCTAGCCAAAAGTCATGAAAAGGTAAAAATAAAAATATATTCATATTCTATGATTAAAAAAAAGCTTGCATGATTTTTGTGAGAATTTTTGAATTAGTGGAAGTATTAAAATAAAAATTATAAGGCAAAAAATAAAAATAAACTTCTCAAATTAAATTCATAATCAAAAATAGAAAAAATGCTAAACAAATTTTAGAATCAAATTCTACATTATTTTATGAGTCTAAAATATTTTTTCTGGAATTTTTAAATTCAAAGAAATATTAAAAAGAAAATAAACACTAAACAAATAATTAAATAATAACACAAATTTTTAAACCAATCAAAACATTTTCAAAAATTATCAAAAAAATGCACAAGGTCAGGAATATTATTTTTAAGTTTCATGAATTTTTTTATAATTTTTCAACAAGTTTTAATCAAGAAAATAAAAATCAGAAAATTAATGAAAATTAAATAACAAAAAACAAGAACAAGGCCAACGAGATGATGCCACGCATCATCTTCAACCTCTAGCCTAGGCAGAATGCTTGTTTCCATCAGCCCCAACATGCTCACTTCAGATCCATCAAACAAGCACGATTCTCAACCAAAATCCATGAAGTTAAGCTCAAATTAAAGCTAATATATCATACAACATCATGCAATTCGAATCAAACTCAAAGATCAAGCCTAGATCAAGAAATCAAGTCTAAAAAACTGGAAAAATACACTTGTAAACATCAAAATCCGAAACACGATTTCACCAAATCTGCTTGAATCAGAGCTCAAACATACATCAATCCTAATGATTGGCCAGCTATAAACACAATGCATATCACAAGACACTTCAATTCATGCTCATATCAAGATTCAGATTCAGTGTGCATACATGCAAAAGTGAAAAATAAATTCACTTGGTGCCTCTGAATTCTAACAAGAAACCCTTCCAAATAGCTTCCTTGTTCTCCAATAAAGGTGTTCGAGTAGAGAAATGAGGACTGGATCAAGAGAAATGAGCTGCTCGATTCAAGTTGAAGAGCAAGAAAAATGACAAAAATCCGAGGAGCTTCTTCCAATGCAGTGCGTGTATGTGTGAAAGGAGAGTTTGAGCAACATATATAGAGTATTTTGAGTGAGGCTAGAGTGGTAATTCAAGCTGAGAGTCGTTGGAGGGTAAAAGTGAATTTTCTGTCAAAACAAAACAAGTGTGATGGCCATCTGCGTTTTGCTTGGCGTTTAGGCAATGCTTGCAGTCGTTTTGAGCAATAGAAGGAGAGTGTGAGTGAGTGAAAAAAGCGTGATGAGGTGAGCTGTCCTCTTTTGCACATTGGACTGATCTGCTTGAGTGAGAAGTTTCCTATTTTGGCAAAAATGTGAGAATGATAGAGGCACGAGGTATGCACTTGGTTTGGCCTTCTTTAGAAACCACATGAGGTGTCCAATTCGTGCCAAGCATGTGCAAGTGGACCTTGAAATGATTGAATCAGAAATAAACCAAAACCTGAAAATTGTCATGGCTAAGCACACACAAAAAATCAGCTGACTTCCAACTGAGGCAATTTCAAATTGGCTCGTGCATTTTCCAAATTTCTTTGAGCCAATTAAAATTCAAATGATAGGCTTCACAATGATCTTTGATTCATCAAAAATTATGGATAAATGAGAGAGATGTGGACATTAGGATTCCTGGGCAAGTCAAGCCATCTTGCCCAAGACCGCGCGCGCTGGGCTGCCCATGTGCCTTCAAAGATCCGTTTTTCCCCCCAACTTTCTCAAATCATAACTTCATCAATTTTAATCCAATTTGAGTGACTCCAAGTTTAATGAGAAGCTTTCATAGCCCTCTTCAAAATGCACTTTTTAATTTTTCAAATTTAGGATTGAGTCACAATAAATTGATTCCTCAAAATGGCATGCCAAGTGTTTGATGAAATTACGCACGTGACTTGCCCAAGAGAAGTCATTTTGACACTTAGAATTTTTTAATTTTTTAAGTTACTTCTTGAACAAGTTACACTCAAATTCACCATTTCTCACGATTCAAAGATGAATTTAGATATGGAATATGAAAAGAGGATGCTTAAATTGATGGTTTACCAAAAGTCCATCTTGGTCAACTCCTGATTTTAACAACTTTGGTCAAAATGACCAAATTGCCCATTTTGATCAATTGAATCAATTCCAATCCAAATCGAACCTCAATTTTTCAGTCATCAATGCTTAATAACATGTGGTGAATCATGGAAACAAGTTTGGGTGAAAAATTCAAAGAAATCCTGATAAAATCCAAAACCCTAGTTTTGTACCATGTGCTAGGAGATAGCTTGATCAAGCTTCAAAACCCTAATTCCACTGAGTATCATGATGGACTCCTTGATCAAATTTGATTCTAATTATGATAATATAATGATGCTTCATGAACTGGCTCATCTAGACCCCAATTACTTCAACTTGGACCAAACCCTAATTTTGACTGATTCCTCAAAGGAGAGTGATGAATCAGCTTCAAAACTTCAAATCCCCTGGACATCTTGGCCAATTTCTTGTACAAAGACTTTCCCAATACCAAAGAGATGTTGTAACTTCCAAATCAAGACCTGTACCTTGATCAATAGGCTTGATCAAACAAAACCGTAATTTGACTGGTGAATCAAAAGAGAGATTCCTCTTATAAACAAACATAAACTTCAATCCTCTGATGATCCAAAGGGATGGATAAAACATCTTAAGATATGAAGAAACTTTTGAGCTGGAAAGATCCAGAGGTTTAGATGATAAGCAACTTGTCAATGTAATCAACCTTCAAAGCTTGAGGAGAACTTGATAACCAAAGTACTTTTATCCCATCACAATGTATGAATGCAATGTAATATGATATTCATGATGAAACATAAACCTAAATCAAGAGGGTAAATTTTGGGGTGCAACACATAATATAATTGTGAATTGAATAAGTGTTGATTTTGTTGTGAATTAATTGTGAAGTGTTGATTCTTGAATTACATTTGATAATTGGACATAAACTTGATTCTTGAGTTGACAAAATCATGAGTTGAATTTTTGAATGTTTTGTGTTTGATAAAAATCTTGAACCATGTTTAATTGAATTTTGAGCACATTTTCATGAGTTTAAATTGAACTATTGAACATATTTGAACCTTGAGTTGTTGAATTTTATGGAAAATTAAAAAAAAGGCATAGGTTGAGCAATTAAATAATTAATGTGAATTTTGTTTTCAATTCGATTCTAATTATTCAAATCTTGAATATCGAATTTGGAGTTCACATGTTAATTATGGAATTATGGTGGAGTTTTTGTGGAGTATTCCTGTTTTGATATAATTTCCAATTCATTTTTGTGAATAAACTCTCATTTTCAATATAAAAAGTTCGGATTCGAAAATTAAATCAACATTTGAATTGTGGTTGAAATTCTCTTTTTGGACATGATTTGGTGCATAAGGTTGCATGTTGTTGATGGTTAATGCTCAATGCACTTGGATTAAATATTTGGACGACATTTATGCAAAGTTTTACCGCATACAGATCGAAATTCCGCATGTTTCTCACGTTTATAGAGTTGCTACCCGAGATTTGGAAGTAGTACCTACGCTTGGAATTAATTCATGGCAACCACTTTTTTGAGTCCGTTGGCACGTTTGTAGCTAACTGTGAAATTTTGAGCCAATTTCGTTCTGACTTTTTGCGTGCTTAATTTTTGAGTTTATTACTTTTTGGTGCTTTTTAGCACATGGTTTGAGTTTAAACTTTCATTTGATGCATGCTTATACTTTATTGTTCATTCATGAACCTTTGTTATTGAGTTTTCTTGGTTCTGAAACATTTTTCGGATTAATTCTTTAAATAAGCGTAGTGCTGTCGCATTTTGCAAAATGCACTCGTATTTGGTTTTAATTGTTGTTTTATGCCTCATTGCATTTGTTTTGGTCATTATAGACATGTGTATCAAGTTGTGTCGGTTTCAGATCGACATTTTGTGCGTTTCTTTGTGTGATGTACATGTTCCCCGAAATTCACTTTTATGTCTCCATTACTTATTGCATTTCACTTTATGCATGATAATATGTCATTTTAACTTGTGATGTCGATTGTTGATTTACATTTTATATCCCTAGTTATTTGCCGACCTTTCTTCTGAGATGGTGCAATTTATGGAAGGTGATTCGTCACGACACATGTGTTCGGATTTTACCATTGGCTTGTGTAGCATGGCTAAATGCAGATATTCACTTGAGGCACATTGCTTGCAATTTATTTTCGCGTTGTATACTGGATGACTATATTGGATATTATTTCTTACCATTTCATTTGTTGATGCTAGCTTGTTCGAAGTTTTCTGGAGTATTTTCGATTTGCTTGCTTGTTGTATAACATAAAATTTATCCGTTTGGTATTACTTCACTGCTTGGTTTATCTTTCCGCATTTTATTGCTTTCTAGATATCATGAGATGTAGGAAATAAAGAGTGTGCACTCGAAGTCGCTGTTTAATGACCCGTAGCAAGCATTTCTCACTTATTTGCTACTTGTGTTTACCTCCTTTGTTGATGATCGATGATGTCACTGAATTGAGAAAATGAATTTGATCTTTACATGTTCCCCATAGGATTTCATGGCTTATTTATTTTGATTATCAATAATGTCACTTAATTAGAATTGAGATAATGACTTCCATCTTTGCATGCTCCCCGTAGGTTTTTATCGTTTTCCTTTATTGACGATCGATGATGTCACTCAATTAGAATTGAGATAACGACTTTGATCTTTGTATGTTCCCTATTGGATAGTTATCCTCACCCTTAGGTTTTTGGTATGCTAACATAGGTAAACATTTCCCTTTCAAACTCGACCTTAGGACCATCATTGTATGATAACATTAGGTATTAGATTTAGGATAGTCTCCCTTAGATGTTTTTCTTTCCCTTTGCATCCTTAAATATAAAACTCTCTTTTCTTGGCAAATGCCTAAAATGTCTAACAACTTTCAAATCCTTTTTCAAGGTAAAAAATATCAACCAATGCAAACTCTTTTTCGCCTCCAGGATCCTTTTCTTTTCTTTCAAACTTTAGAAAAGAACATGTTAATTCACTTTTGTGCTGACGCGTGAGTCTCCAAAGGTTGAGCTGTGGCAAAATGTGGAATTAATATTGTTCATAAAAAACATACAATAAATCGAAACATGTGAGCCAGACTATGGCATTCTGATTCCTTAAAAGGGATACGTAGGCATCTGGTCGCGGGGCTCAGTTGAGCGAAACTTTGTAAATATTTCTTCTTTTCCCCGTGTGTTCTTTTGCATGCATTCCATCATTGAAATTTCCCCTTATCTCTTAAGCTTTAGATTTGAACACACCCTCTGACTAGAACAACAAGAGTGGATCCCGTGGAGTACCACGAACTTGAGGGGGTGCTAATACCTTCCCCTTGTGTAATCAACTCCCTTACCCGTATATCTCAGTCATTTGACCTCGATTTCATTCTTCTCATGTTTACTCCATGTTTACCTTTCCCTTCCTGTGGGATAAAAAACTTTCAATGGCGACTTCTTTGATTTCATCTCGATAATTTGTTCAACCGATTGTTTCAACAGTCCATCCTCCATTTCTAGGGACCGTTCAAACCCAATATAAAATTTCTAAGTTAAAATAACTTTTCACTAATAACCTTCTACCTTGCACATGAACCAGAAAGTATACTCCCAGGATCTCACCCAAAAACATAATAGGATGCCGGCTCTGATACCAATTGAATTTCTGGCTGTCAAATTCTGGATGTCCTAAGAGATGTCGAGACACCGAATCCGACTTCACACACACAAAAAAAGATATATAGGCGAATTAAACAGTGCTGGAAGTAAATAACACAAGTATGTTTACCTAGTTGGGAGCAACTCTCCTACGCTGGGGGAATACCAAGCCAGGTACAAATCCACTATGATAGTATCAATTTGAAGCTAAACTCCCCTGTTTACAACATCTCACTTAATAACTTCCCATGATATATTTCTACATAAGACTTACCTAGGTATAAGGCCTTCCTTAATCCCTCATCAATCACAGATAGAGATTGGACAACAACATAAGAAGACACACTTCCATTATAATATTCCATGTATCCTGCACTGCTTTGTTTCGTGTTGTGTTTATATTTGAGTCAATGTTATGTTTTTTAAGTTTTCCCCTGCATTTTTTAGTTTTTGAGTTGTTTTAAATTATTTTCCCATTTTATGCTTTGGTATGTTATTTTTTATTATCCTCAGGTCTAAGTTGAAGATCCATTGGATGCAGTGTGAGAAAGTGGTGAAAACCCGAGCCGTGGAAAAAACAATTTGGAGGACTAGTTGGGCAACACGGGTGCCGGTGCCACATAACACAACCCGTGTTGTAATACCTGAAGCAAATGAATATTGAAGAGAAATCAAGGGTGCAACACGGGTGGCCGTGTTTCCCGACACGGGCCGTGTTTCTACCCCTAAGGCATTAAATTTAATTTTCCAATATCAAGGGCCAACACGGTCACCTGTTTGCCTAACACAACCCATGTTGGCCAACGACGTTGATTTTTGTGTTTTTATGATTTTGGCCGGACGATTGATCTGCAAGGGTATTTTGGTACTTTCCAACTGTAGTAAAGAGATTTTCACTATATGGATGAGTTTTCATGATGGAAAAGAGGAATTTTGATCAATGAATAATAGTTTACACAATTAAAGATTGGAGAGATAAAGGTTCTTGGAGAGTGGAAGATTCTCATGAGCGAAAGCGATTGAAGATCGAAGTTATCTAAATACCTGTAATGTCTAGTTTTTATCTTGTATTTATTTTGAACAATATGATTAGATAAAACCCCCAATGCTAGGGGGTGTCCCTGATTTGTAAATGTAATGATTTCGAATTCTTGATTTTGATACAATAGTTTCTTTACAATTTAATTGTTCAATGTTCTTATGCTTTTCCTATTGGACAAATAAAGATTGATTCACGGTTATTAATTAGGGATGGACCGCCATTGTGAACGTTTTTGAACTATTAGACTATAGTAGATATTACCTAGGACTAGGGATACCCTATAGTTACCAATAATATCTTGATAAAATAAATGTTTGGTTTCATCATAATTCTCTAAGTACCTATGTATTAGGATGAAGGATCAAAGGTTTTCCCACTAAGGATTCAATAGTTGAAGGTTCTGAACTTGTTGAAGAAATCAAGAGTCATGGCTATTACAGGGGAAAACCACACACTTACCCCTAGCATGCTCCTCATATTAGTGAAAAGCCAATTTATATTTCTGCTAATTGTTAAGTAATAATTTCAAAACCTAAACCTCAGTTCAAGTTTTTGTTTAATTGTACCACAAAATGAACTAGATACCGATACACAGTCCTTGAGATTGATACTTTGGGATTTCCAATTATTACTATATTGGTGAATTAGTACACTTGATAATTTTCCAATCAAGTTTTGGGCGCCGTTGTCGGGGACTGCCAAATTATCAAGTTCAATTTTAGTTCAATTAAAATTTAGTTGCTCTACGACTAAAATTTTCTTTTCTGTAATTTTTTAATTTTTTTGTTATTACTTATTTCTTATAACCTTTGCATGCAAGGATAACCCTCATCTGAATTTCTTTTTAATGCAGAGATAGAAAGAACCTTTCACGTAAGGTGAAGACAAGATCGGCTATCCAGACTAGCCTCCGACAAAGAACATTCTGTTCATACAGACTCAGGTTTAGAATCAAAACCTGAAACTATGGGTGAAAATCCACCACCACCAGAGAGACTTCTTGGGGATTATAGAGGAGAAAATGCTCCGACAGCTAGGTTAACTATCGTGAATCAACTGGTAGTTGTTGCAAATTTTCAACTGCATCCTTCAACCATCCGCTAGCTCGAGAACATATCTTTCACCTGAAAGATAAATGAAGATGCAAATAAACATTTGCAACGGTTTCTCACCATGAGTACTACTTTGAAGATTGAGGGGAATCATGTAGAGGCAAAGAAATTGGGAATGTTTATATTCACACTTTCTGTGGATGCTGAGGAGTGGTTTTACTCATTACCTGTTAAGAGTATTACTACTTGGGAACAAATGAAGAATGCTTTTCTTGATTAATACTTTCTTGCTTCTGTTTACATTCACAAAATATATGAAATTGTGAATTTTAAGCAGAAAAAGGAGAGTCACTTGGTGATGCTTACAAGAGGTTCAAGAGGTTATTGGTAGCTTGTCCCTATCACAATATGGATTAAATTTAGCAAATGCAGATATTTGTAAATGGCCTCAGAATGAAGACAAAACAAGTTATTAACACAATTGCCGGTGGCTCATCCATTTTTACAATAGCCACCGGTATTAAGAAGATCATTTAAGCCATTGGTGTGAATGAACACCTGGAATTGTATGACCGAGTTACAAGAAAACCATATGAAGTTATTGATTTGAAGTAGGAAGCCAGCAAACAACCCAAAATTGAAGAAACTGTTGCGGGAGAAGTGGAGAAAAGGCTGAAGGCAATGAAAATAGGTGCTCAACAGGTACAAAAGGTTGTTTGTGAAATTTTTAGTGGACCACATATTACTGTGCAATGTATTGCAACTCCATAACAAATTGAGGAAATATAATTCTTGAAGCAGAATAACCCACATTCTAACACCTATAATCCTGGGTGGAAGAATCATCCTAACTTCTCCTAGAAAGATCAAAACCAATAAGCTCTTCAGAAGGCAGAGTGGGAGGTGGCTATTGAAAATTTGGCTACCCACACTTCTCAATTTAAAGAAGAGACAAGGAGAATTCACAAAAATACCACAGCTGCTATAAAAAAATCAGAAGTTTAAATGGGACAGATTACACAACAAGTAGCTCTGCAAGCACAAGGAAATCAGAAAAATCATGAAAATATTACTGATGTCACAATAAGGAGTCAGAAAGTTGTTAAAGATAAAGAATATGAGGTAAAGTTTTATGTTGGTATCATAGAAGTAGAGCTAGGAGTGAGAGAGAACAAGAAAGAGCAGGAAGAAGCGATAATGCCATTGAAGCTAATTAAAGAGAAAAGTGAAAAAGAAAGTAAGCCAGTGATTAAGTTGTCATAACCCTCTCGAGTGGAAAAGGACACAAAATAGAAGACTTTGATAAATTTTTTAATTTGTTCAAAAGTTAGAAATCAACATGCCTTTCTTTGAAGCACTCGAAAAAATTCCCATGTACCATAAATTCATGAAGGAGGTGCTTTTGAAAAAGAGATCAATGGGAGAGGGGTAATTACCAATGAATGAGAAAGTGTGTGAAATCTCGCCAGAGAGGAGAATCCAAGTCAAGAAGAGAAGGATCCTGGATCAGTTGCAATACCTTTTACTATAAAAGACATAAGTTTCAAGAGGGGGCTAATGGATTATGTTTCTAGCATGAGCTTAATGCCATTATATATCTTAAAAAATCTTGGTATGGAAAAGATAAGCGGGAGTGGTACGAAATTAAAATTTGTTGATCACACCATCAAGTAGTCATACGGGATAGCAAAGGATGTATTAGTGGAAATTGACAATTTTGTTTTTCCAGTTGGTTCCAGATCATGGATATTCTTGAAGATGAAGAGACTCTTATCATTCTTGGCCGACCATTTTTGCTGACTAGTGATGCAATTTTGATATCAAGACAGATAATCTGACATTAAAATATTTTGATGAGGAGATAACCTTGAAGGTGTTTGGGATCAAGAAGCTAGGAGCGGGTGGAAGAATAAATCTTCAGTCGGTATGATCAATGTAGAAGGAGAAAGAAAAATTGTGAAACCACTCCCATAAGAAGTCTCAGGAAAAATCTCTCAGTTGGCATCAATAAAAACTCCTAAGTTCAGCAAAGAAGTCAAGAAGAGAAAGAAGAAAGAACATCGATGTGAGAAGATGGAAGTTGGAAGTGATTTGAAGAACAAAGTGGTTCATACTTTTGATATAAATAAGTTCTTGGTTACAGAAAGGAAAAGCAGCAACGTGTGGAAGAGGAAGTACCCCCATAATAAAGGGTATGAACCGTTGAGCCATACGACGTTAAACGAAGCGCTTCATGGGAGGCAACCCACACAATTTTGTTCTAACTTTATTCTTTGTATTTGTCGTGTGTCTTAGGTTTTTGTTAGGTATGCACAATACCCTCAATAGAAAGAGTAAGCGTGTGGATATATTAGACATTCATCCTAGCATCAACAAAGGAAGTAGTGAGGGAAGAAATGAGAGAGCAATTTTTTTGAAAGAATGTTATCTTTACAACATGGGTGCCTGTGTCCGGTAACACGGCCCGTGTTTCCCCTTCTGAATTATGCGTATTTTGATTTTTTTTGTAAATAGAGATTCAGTCGCCCAACATGGGCGGGTGTGTGGGGAAACACGACTCGTATTGGGCTTGCGAACTGGATTTTGGATTTAATATTTTAATTTTTATATGTGGTTTCTATCTCTCATTATTTAGGTGTGTCGTGCTATTATCCGCCCCTCCTCCTCAGTAGGCACTATAAGTTACCCCTCTCTATCTTGTTCTGAAACATTAAGGCAAATGTTTAGTTCAGGTGTGGGAGGGTATTTATTGCTTTTATTAGTTTTTGTTGAGTTTCGTTATCACTTGTGTTTTATTACGTTGTATTGTGCAGGATCATGGAGTTGTTGTCAACATAAGTGATGAGCAATGATGATAGTGGATGGGGAGATCATGCCACTTAATGTGCTTCCTGTGAACGACCCCCAAAAGTTGATACCCATAAATAAATGATCGGACGCAAATATCAAGAGCCAACCGCCCAAGGAATCCTATATACCTCGATTTCAGAAAGAAGTTACATCACACTAGTGGCATTATGGAAGCTGTCAGCTTTACCCGACATGGTGAGATCACAAATAGCCAAACACATAATTGTCATCATGAGAGCTTAGTCAGGTATGTCTCTATCACTCTAAGTTTATGTATAGTCTATTTGAATATCATTTCATACTGGCACACACTAAGGAACATTGTTTCTGTTTACCCTTAGCCTTTCAAGCCATCCCATTCATTTTATTATCCTTTGTTAACCCCGTTGATCCTGTAGCCTTTTGTTTATGTATTACCTCATATGTTAACCCTTATCCCAAAATAGGTCCACTACCCTTGCTTAGTTAGGTGTTTGTAACTTGGAGCTGTAAAAGTTGTAAGTTTGGGGTTGAGACTCCGATAATAAAATGGGTAAGTGCATCAAAATGAAAAAAAAGAGAATCGAAAAAAAATAAAGTTGAATGCTAAAAAGAAAATGAAAAAAAATAAAAAGTGCACTTACCTAATGATTAGACTCGACTTAGAAAACAAAGATTCCTACTCAAAGGAATAGTTGAGTTAAATCCGAGAAGTCAAACTAAAAAGGTGTCTGAGTTGTCCCATGTGATAAATACTGAAAAAAATGAAAGTAACAAAGTGAAAGGGATGATAACACTGAGCTGAGCCAAAAAACCCTTTGTTTTCAAATTTATTAGTTTATCCCACCGTACCCTAAGCCTCATTACAAGCCAAAGACCTCGAAAAGTGTGTGGACAGTGTATGTGAAATGAATTTAGATTTTTCTCAAACTTAAGAGTTGATATTGCATGCTTTGAATTGTGAGTGAAAACACTTTAACCCTGAGATACTTGGTGATAATTTAACATAAGGTGGCAGGTGAAGTAGTGCTTTGATGTGGAAGTATGGTAGAACACTTGAGGCGAGGAAGCGAAGAACTTTGGGAGGAAACAGAAAGCAAGTTGTGAAATATCTCGATGATATTGTTGTAAGGTTATTTTGGGGGTGTCAAATTCTTTTTGTCCAGAATATTTCTTAAGGACAATAAATGATCTAAGTTTGGGGTTGTGATCGGACACCATTTTCACAATGTTTTTGTCACTTGTCTGACTACATTCCAGGTATCCTGCACTACTTTGTTTCGTATTATGTTTCCATTTGAGTTAATTTTATGTTTCTTAAGTTTTTCCCTGCATTTTATAGTTTTTTAGTTGTTTCAAGTTATTTTCCCATTTTATGCTTTGGTATATTGTTTTTGATTATCCTTAGGTCTAAGTTGAAGATCCACTGGACACAGTTTGAGAAAGTGGCGAAAACCCGAGTGTTGTACCCCAAAATTTTCCCTCTTCATTTTACCTTACATGGCTTATACTTTACCATACATACTCATGCATTCTCATGATAGGATCAAAGTATCTTGGCTCTTAGTTTCTTCAACATGCTATAAAAGTGATTGTTTGGTCAGTCAGTGCAAATGGGAGTCCCATATCCTCAATCTTTGACTCTTTCAAACCACCAGGGTATCTTTTATTCCCAGACATCTTATTTGTCTCACGTGATCATTTGAAGAGGGAAATTTTAAAAGTTTTGAGGAGAAATTACATATCTACTATTCACCTTTCAAAATTAGGGTTTTGACTAATTGCGGAATTTGAGGCTAAGCAAGAGTAAAATTTGTGAAGCATAACCTTCTCATCATCATATTAATCATCTTTGTTCAAAGGATATCTCAATTTTCCCAGAGAAATGATGGTTTTAAAGATTGATCACTATCTCCTAGAACAAAGGTTTAAATTTAGGGTTTTTTGTTTTAATCAAGAAATATCTGACTTTTGGGGAAATATTTGATCACATGCCTCAGTATATGTTGATAAACACCTATGATTGAAGTTTTGAGTGCCAATTTTGATTGGAAGAAGTTCAATTAATCAAAAGGGGCAAAATAGTCATTTAGACTAAAAGTCAACCAAAGTCAAAGTTGACCAAGTGGAATTTTGGTCAACCATCAATTCAAATATCCTATTTTCATATTTCATGATCATTGATGTCATAAAATCAAAAGAAAAGGTCAAATTGGAGATAACATGTTCAAGAAGTTATTTAGGCACTTAGAAAATTTTCTAAGTCCTTAAGTCCCTATAGTACTGAATTTTGGACATTTAGAACTTTCTCATTTTTTATCCAATGGATGAAAATCCTATATGCTTGGAAACCTTGAGAAAAACCCTACAAGATTGTCAATGTGTGTTCAAGTCCCAAAAGTGAAGCATTTGTCAGATATGGAGCTTAGAAGGTGAAGGCACAAGATTGTCAAAAGTAACAAGTCACACGCATATTAAGCAAGTTATTTCCACAAACATTTGGTGTGCCATTTCATGATTGAATTTATTTTTGTTTCAAGCATAAATTGGAAAATTGGAAAAAAGCATGTTTAATATTGATATGTGAGTCTCATTTAGATTTTAGAATTATACCTATTGAGGCATTATTGAGGAAGATATAGTCAATCAAAGTGAAGACTTCAAAATGGAAATTCTGGCAAACCATGCATGTCCATGCACGTGCGTGCACCTTGACTTGCCAGATTTCTTTTTCCAAATTTCTCATTGAAATGTCTCTCACTTCTAGACATCATTTTCCATAATTCAAAGCTCCATGATGATCTACACTAAGACAGCTTTCCAAATGCCTTCTAAACAAAGAAAATGCACGAGCCATATGGGAACATGCTGAGGGATAAATGAGCAGTTCGATAAGAACATGTATGCATGCAAATATCATCCAGGCTTCTAATTTTGTGTAGCTTCGTCTTTTCCACAAAGAGCATGCTCTTATACATGTACTTGTCTTGCTAAAAAAATGCCAAACAAAGAACGTGACACCAACCTTCACACCTTTCTCATTTTTTACTATATTTAGCAACTTTCTTTTCATTCAAGCTTTCCACCATGTGCTTGTATAAGCCAGATCACTATTTCAAATTTCACTCATCCCTTTCCAAAACGACTGCAAACTAAACTGAGAACAACATGAAACGTTGGGCTCTATTTGCAAGTTGTTATTATACCCCCCAGAAATACCAAAGAGGCCCTTCAACGACTCTCCAAGCAAAAAGTCTTTCATACCCGTAACAAAGCTTCTTCAATACTCTTTCTTGAATCTATATAAGACCACTCCATGATCATTTGCAAAGGGGGGGGGGGAGTTTCTTTAGGAAAATAACATTTTAGTTTTTCAATATTTTCTGTTCTCAAATTTGATTTCTTTCTCCGCTCCAGAACTCTTGTATTCATCCATTTACTTCCATTGAAGCTTAGCATTAAGGATCAGATGGGTTTCATACGAATCCAGAGGCAATAGTTGAATTTATTTTTCAACTCACAAGGTATGATTTCAGATTTAAAGTTTTTCATTCCAGCATGTTTAAATTGTTTCAACACTTGATTATGTGCTCATAGCTGGCCAGGCATTATGCTTGATGTATAAATTTGCTCGAATTTGAAGTGTGGATCAAGTTATAAGTTACTGAAAAATCCGCAAAAATGTGAGTTTCTGTGATGGTTGTGCTTTGATCTCTATTAGATCTCTTTATAATTTTAAATTACGTAAGATGCATGGTGTAGAATGCCAAGAGATATTTGATTTTCACTTTGAATCAAGAGTTTTGGTCAATATTTGAGGGAGAAATCCAGATTTGAAAGTCAAAAATTGGATCTGCATGTTTGATAAATTTGAGATAGTTGTAATTAGTGGTTTTCGCGTGCATTTTTCTCATTGAATCATGGATCATTTTTGTAAATTCTTGTTTCTATGTTATGGACCTCCACGAGATCTTTAATTTAATCAAAGTTTCATGAAATTTCATCAAGAAACAGAGGAGAAATCTCAAGCTGAATCTGGCATGACAAACAGAACAAAAGCATCTTAGGGCATGGTTCAGTGGCAGGGACGATTACGTGGCGCACGCTAATTGAACATGTTTTGAATTTCTTTTACAACGTGTATTCTTAAAAACAGGTGTAATACACGTTGGCATTTTTGAATATTAATTCATTTTTATTTTGTTTCTTTAATTTTGATTTACTATTTTCTATCATTAAAAAATTATCAAAAAAATATATTAGACTCCTTTTTTTTAGTTTTTTTTTCATATTCTAAATTTTATTTTTATCTTATCATTTTTAGAGTAATAAATAAAATAATGAGTTTAATTAGGTTTTTATTACCTTTTAAGTTCTAGAATTTTATTTTTCCAAGTTTCATCAATATAAAAAAAAATCCAAAAAAATACACTGAGCTTCAATTCGAGTCAATTTCATAAAAATAATTTTTGTTTAATTTTTACAAAATTTTGTGATAAGTAAATAAAATCAGTCATTGGTTATATCATGTTATTTTTTACTTGTTTTTTCTACATTGTGTGAATAATTTTTGTTTGACACTTTCCTCCATTAATAAAATTCCACAAAAATATGCTTGCTGACCCTTAGGAATTGAGCCATTTTTCTATAAGTTTTAATTGAATTTACACTTCAATTTTCATTTTTTTTTCTTTCCAAATTTAGGAACTAATATTAGTTTTTTTGAACTCTTTTTTGCTAAAACTAAAAGGGACCTTTGAAACCCTAATTTGCTTTACTCATAAAAATTAAAAGAAATATGTTTTAATTTCTTGGATGACTTAAGATCATAAAAATCATCTTTATTGATTTTTAACTTTTGATTTTACTTTTTTCCACAAATATTTTTCTAAAACCCTTCTAGTTGGATCCTTTTGTCCACTAGTACTAAAATTCTCAATCATTTTCACCTCTTCAAATTAATCCAAGAGATTTAAACCATGTCTTTGATTTTTATAAGTCTTTAGGAAGCTAGGGTCCAATTGTTTTAATTTTTAAAAGTTTTCTTTAATTTTTAACCTAATTTGGATTTAGGGCTTCCCTCCATTTCAACTTGAATATTATCTTATCCACCTCTCTTGGTGTGTTTAAGAGTCTCACTCATAGCTTGTGTTTGTTAAAGATGTTAATCATGCTTGATAATTAGTTTTTCTTGTGTGTTTTTTACCCGATTTTTGCTTGCTATACCATACTCCCCATAAGATCTTCAATTCACTCTTTTTAAAGTGTGAATTTAATAGACCTTAGGCTTATACCCATGTATTTCAATATTAGATAGATATTTCCCTCTTTTATCCTCAACTATAGGATCAATGATGCATGTCAACTCTAGGGTTATTTTGCTAGTCTCCCCTTAGACCTTTATTTCTTCTTTTGCATCTAATTAAAACAAAAACTTCTTTTGTAAAACTTCAAAACACATAAAGATTACTGATGAGAAACATATGTTTGTTGAGTATGGGAGATGACAAGCAAGGTTCTTCTCGATCTTATTGTTCTTCCATTCTAGGATTTGGTGTGATTCAAGTCTCAAAGACTCTTTTCATGAATAAGTATAGAAGTGGTTAATATCTCTCTCTTGAGATCAACTAGCTATTATTCGCAACAAAAAACAACAACCAACACAAACTCTTTTTACCGTCGGGATTTTCTTTCAAACTTTTTTCAAAATAACATGTTAATTCACTTTTATGCTAATGCGTAAGTCTCCAAAGGTCGAGTTGCGGAAGAAGGCGAAATTAATATTGTTCAATAAAAAATACAAAACAAATGGAAACGTTTTAGCCTAAATACGGCGCTCTGATTCCTTAAAAGGGATACATAGGCATTTGGTCACGGGGCTCAACCGAGAGACCTTTGTAATATTTTCTTTCTTTTCCCCGTATTTTCTCTTTTGCATGCATTTCCCATTTGCATCTTTGTTTTACCTCTTGAGCTCTAAACCTAGATTTTATACACCCTTAGATTAGAACAACAAAACTGGATCTTGTGGAGTACCATAGACGTGTGGGGTGCTAATACCTTCCCCTTGTGTAACCGAATTCCTTACCCAATATATACGGTTGCAAGACCATGATTTCACCATTTCATGTTTTCTCAATGTTTACCTTTCCCTTCCCATGGGATAAAAGACATTCGATGGTGACTTCATTGAATTTTACCTTCGATGATTTGTCCAGTTGTTTCAGCTGGCGACTTCACTGGGGACAGATTGACCAAATGCTGGTCCATCCCGGAGTCAGTCCTAGCTCGTGTTTGTCTTCTTTTCCAATGGGTGTTTATTTGTTTATTGCTTTCTAGCTTCAGTTTGTTTATATGTATTAATTTTATGTTTTCATGCATTGACTTTTATTAATAACTATACTCTGGATACTGCTATTGTGCTGTTCTATGGGGTTGGGATGTTACTTTTTAAGGTAAAAGGCCCAGTACCCAGGCCAGAGTTGTGGACTCCTAGGAAACCTAGGAATAGGGTGGGGACATGACGGCTATAGGACGTGGTCCGATTAGTGTAGTCATGTCATATACCATGCTCTAATGAGTTTAAAGTGATGGTACTTTCAATATGCGCGTTTGTGTTGTGATGATTTTACTTTCAGGAAGACCCGTGATTTTTGAGTTACCATTGCCTTACCCTGATCTAGTCTTCACTCGTGAGTGGGGGGCATAATTTCTTACAGGTACAGTTGGTGACCTTGGTCTTGTTGGTGACTCTAATTATGAAAGTGACTTTGGTATATCTGGTTTAGTTTATTGATTCAGGTTGGTTCTACTGGTGACTATTATTAGTGATTGTACCAAACATTTGAACTTATGACTCTACACAGCAGTACAACAATGTCTAGTTTATTGGAAACTCGGGTCCTATCATGTTGCATCATAGAATATTTAATCTTTTAAAAAAATGACATACAAAAAATGATTGACCTGCATATGCATTATCATTTCCAGGATCTTCCAAGAGTTTCCTTTTTCCCCAAGAATGACAAACAACACTGATATCGTCATAAAGACTAAGAGGGATAACTTCAGTTACCGGTTCCGTCCAAGTGTTTGGCCTTTTCTTAAAGATCCTTTAGATCTCATGAATTTCCAAGAGATGGGTTTTTTTGGTGAAATATATGGAAATCTCCTATCTTTATTAGATGCCCAGGTTGATGACAAGGTTGTCCAGACTTTGCTACAATTTTATGATCCAGAGTTGCATTGTTTCACGTTTTAGGATTGTCAGTTGGCACCCACTCTTGAGGAGTATTCTTATCTTATCCACATCCAAATCAATAATAATATTCCATTCATCCAGGTCCCTGTTGAACCTGGCTATGAATTTATTGGTAAGGTTCTTTATTTGAGCCTTAGTGATGTGAAAGGAAAGTGGAAACATAATAAAGTTACTTGCGGTCTGCTGGTAGATTTCTTGGTAGGAAATGATAAAGAAATGCCAGGAAACAGATTGTGGGATGCTTATTATGATTTGATGGTTGCTATCATTTATGGAGTTATTCTCTTCCCCGAGATTAAGGAGATAGCAGATATGGCTGCTTTGTGTGTCTTTATGAAGCAAAAACTTGATACCTTCCTTATTAGTTGATACTTACCATGTCATTAATTCTAGGTATGGGAAGAAGGGAGTTGTAGTATGTTGTGTACCAGTGTTATATAAGTGGTTCATGGCACAATTACCTACGAAGGGGCCATTCAAAGAAGATCCTCGTTCTTGGGCATCCAAAGTGATGACACTCACCTCTTTTGATATTCGGTGGTACAAACTCAAGGTTGATAGCATTGAAGTAATATCTAACTGTGCAGGTTTCTCTAATGTTCCACTCATAGGAACAAAAGTGATTATCAATTACAATCAAGTGCTTGGTCTTTGTCAGTTAGGTTATGCTATGAGATATCCGCCCACAGCTAAAGAAGTTGAAGCTGTATGATGCAAAAACAAAGAAAACCTTGATTTATTGAAGAGAGCAGAAGTATCCTGGGCTCACATTGGTAGGAAAGGGAAATAAGTCTTTGGATTAAATGAGGTATTAGATTTTGATTCTTATGTGGATTGGGTAAAAGAAAGGGTGAAGGTTCTTATGTTGCCTTTTGAGAAAGATGTATCCTTATATCCGCAACCCACTGAGCTACAACATGATGTGCCTAAAGAACGCTTTTACCAGGTGCAGTTAGAGAATAGGGATCTCCGTCAGAACCTTTCAGACAAAAACATGGAAATCTACTTCTTAGTAGAAAAGAAGAAATAACTAGCCCGACAACTAAAAGAATATGAAGGAGAAGGTAGTTCTGGAGGAAGGATTACTAAGAGAAGACCTGGGGTAGAAGAATTTACCATATCTACAGAAGAGTATCAGATTTCCCTTGCTGATGCAGAGAAGAATCGTCAAGAGACCTCGAAATTATTAATGGCCAACAATAAGAACAAGGCAAAAGTCAAATAGATGGGGAAGCAACTCAAAGATGCTGTATTAGAGAGAAACAAAGGAATATTAGATAACCGAGGTAATGAAAGAAAATATCAAACTCCCAGACAAGATAAAAGAGATAGAAGATGCGCCCGTACCTATACCTTTTCCAGAGTTTAAAGAGTGTGATCACTTACTAGAGCAATGTGTGTATTTGGAAGGACAACTATTTCATAAAGATGTGGTGATCGACAGCTTTGCACGTGGACAAAATTGCTAAAATACGAAGAAATTATTCAAGGAAACTAAAGAATGGAGTGAAGGGTATTTCTGGCAAAGGGGGCCATTATACTACACAGAGATTAGAGATCCTCCATACTGATTGTTGTTTTTATTTAATGTCATTTTAATCACCACCAGTTTTGTTGGATGGGATCGTTTACGTTTACTTATGTATTATGGTTTATTCTTGTACGAATTTACTAGCGATCATGAGGGTCATTTTATTATGAATAAAGTCAAATTTCGTTGTTATATCTCTTGTCGTTCTTTATTCATGATTGTTTAATATTCATAGGGGTTGACAAAACTCTTGGATACCCTGGAAATGATAAAAAAATCATCCATTCATGCATATCATGTCATGACAGGTGGTTCCCACAGGTTATCTTATCTTCAATCTAGGTTTATTTTTTCAGAAATTGCTACTACAAACTTGTATCATTATAAAACTCGGAGTACTTTTAAAAGACAAATGGGAAAAATTCAGGCAGATGTTGTTGCTATGGGTGTAAAAATGGACACTCACGTGGACCAATTGATGGAGATTATCCAGAATATGGCCCGACAACAGGAAGAGATGAGAGCCTTGATAGTAAGGCCTGCTGAGACTGTTAATAATGGAAATGAAACTTTAGTTGGAAATCCTCATGGGAATGTTGTTAATATCCCAGTTTGTACTATGGATGGGCAGAATGTGAATAATGCTCAAAATTCGAATAGCAACCAAGTTGCCCATAATTTGAATGGTGGTCAAAATGTGAACGGAAAGCCAGGCGGCGCTCAGATTATGGATCTAAATGCAAATGTTGGTCTGAATCTTTAGAATGGTCAAGCTGTGAATCTTGGTAATCCAATTGGTAATCAAAGCATGTCGGTGGTCCAAGTTATGGGAAATAATCTTTCTCCACCCACTCTCATCCAACAACATGATGGACAACAATTTTTTCAAGCAATACCTGTGCATATTCCCGCTCCATAACTTGAAGAGGAGAATTATGATAACTGGATGTCTCATTCTGATGAGCCAACCAATGCTGACAAAAAGCTACTTATGCAGGAGTTTGAGAATCAGGGTGCTATGGGCTTTGATATGACTTATTTGGGTTTAGTCCCAGGGTGAAGGTTCCTCCAAAATTCAAAGTGCCTGATTTTGTGAAATATAAAGGCACCTATTATCCTAGGAAACATGTCAAATTCTATTACAGGAGGATGTCTGTGTATTCTAATGATGAAAAACTACTTATGCATTTTTTCCAAGACAATTTAGTTGGTGGACCACTTGAGTGGTATATAGAATTGGATGGCACTCGTATCTGTACATGGAGAGTGTTGGATGAAACTTTCGTCCAACATTACCGATACAATACTGATATGGCACCCATAAGAACCCAACTACAAAAATTTATCCCAGAAAGAAAATGAATATTTTAAGGAGTATTGCATGATATTCCTATAATATTTTGCATCTGTTAAATCATAAACTAATCCAATAATTCAGCTCAGCTCAGGCGCGATGTCGTATGCTCCTTCATAGGAGATCTTATTCGACATGTTTTTCCAGATGATAAGAACTTCTCATCTCAACATGTCTCATCATAAGATATGACTTCTTGCTCAACCTGTTCCTGTTAGCAGTTAATGCATCCTATCAAACATAATGCCAATCACATAATTCATAGAATTAACAAAGGATATCATTTTTAAATGGCTTAAAGAATAGAGTTGTATCATTAATCCCTTTAGTAAAATAATTTTTCAAAAGAAAGTTGCTTAGTGTTTCATACCATGTTCTGGGAGCTTGTTTCAGACTATACAATGATTTCTTAAGTTTAAAAACAAAATCATATTTTTTTTGAGTTTCAAACTAGGAGGTTGATGAACATAAACGTTTTTTGTTATGTAACCATTCAAAAAAGGACTCTTGACATCCATCGGATATAAAATTATATTAAAATAATAATAAATGAAATAAGAAGACAAATAGGTTCTATCTCGACCATCGGTATAAAGGTTTCAGTATAGTCAATTCCTTCTTGCTAATTATAGCCTTGTGCAACCCGTCTGGCTTTGTTTCTTACCACATCTCCTTACTTGTTCAACTTTTTCCTGAAAACCCATTTAGTTCTAATCACGTTCTTTCCCTTGGTTTAAGAACTAGATCCCATTCATAATTTATGGATAATTGATTCAATTAATCCCACATTGCTAGAATCCATTTAGTGTCGAGAAGAGCTTCATTGATAGAAGTTGGCTCTATGAGAGACATAAACCCACAAGAGTTTCTTCATCTTATCTGAATGAAGATCTAGTTTTGGTAGGCTCAGAGTTATCTCCAAGAATAATATCTTTAGGATGTGGAATCTGGTGCCTATGCTTTCTCATAGGTGGTGGAGTGTTAGAAGCTTCTGGTTGAGAGGGTTAGGAGTCCTTGAGTTCAAAGTATTTATCTTTAAAATCTCTAGCTTTGGAGTATGAACAAGTGATTTCAAAATCTGCAAAAGTTTTAACTAGCTTTGACTTATCAGTGTCAAGCTTATCGTCAAACTTAACATGAATTGATTCTTCAACAATTTGTGTTTCTATATTGTACACTCTGTAGCCTTTAGAGTGTTCAAAGTATCCTAACATGAGACACTTCTATGCTTTAGAATCAAACTTGTTAAGAGATTTTTTTGTGTTAAGTATAAAACAGGCACACCCAAAAGGATGAAAATAAGAAATATTTTTCTTTTTATTCTTCCATAGTTCATAAGGAGTTCTATTCAGAATTGGTATAATAGAGATTATGTTCTGAATGTAACATATTGTGTTAACTGCCTCTGCCTAGAAGTTCTTAGCCACATTAGTCTCGTTGATCATGGTTCTAACTATTTCTTGTAAAGATTGATTTTTCCTTTCTACAACTTTATTTTGTTGAGGAGTTCTAGGTCAAGAGAAATCATGAGAAATTCTGTATTTACTAAAAAGTTTTTAAAAATTTTAATTTTAAATTCACTGCCATGATTACTTCTGACTTTGATAATTTTGAAATCTTTTTTCATTTTGTTCTTGGGGGCATAAGGTAGCTAACACAGAATGTGACTCATCCTTGTGTCTCAAGAGTTTTACCCATGTCCATCTGATGTACTCATCAATGATGACTAATCCATACTTCTTACCACTGACAGAGGCTGTTTTCACATGCCCAAACAAGTCAATATGTAAGATTTCCATATGTCTAGAGGTGGAAACAACTGAAATTCTGGCACTTTAAAACAAATATCAATATTAATGTCCCAACACCAGAATACAATGTCAGGATAAATGTTAAGACATCAATCTGCTGATTGAAAATACTTGCTAAAACAATAGAATATGCGGAAAGTAAATTGCAAAATGATAGATAACACAATCAGTTGTTAACCCAGTTCGGTGCAACTCACCTACTCTGGGAGCTACCAATCCATGAAGCAAATTCACTATGATAGTATTAGTTCAAATCTAAACAACCCTAGTTTACAACTTATCACATAATCCCCACTTTGTGCAACTTCTACCTAGAAACATTCTAGATATGAGATCCCACTCTCACTTCCCACAATCACCTCGGTGATAAAACCAGTCACAAACCAGTGACAAGAACCAAAACAGAAGATTACACTTCTCATAATCAATACTTAAATATTTGCTTAAAAGCTCATGAGTGGTGGGCAAGTAACAACGAACAACCAGTCTACCGCAATATATCAGAAGATACATGAGTGACATACAAAAACAAACAAAGAACATAAAGTACTCTCAACACCCTAAACCCTTATTTTAACTACACATAATTTTTTTCAATGTAAATTCTTAAGTTTCTAGGTTTAGTAAGTCCCTTCATATAGACTCTTTCAGTATGGGATCAAACTCTTCAATAAAATCCAATCTTCCAGTAGTAAATCACATGCAATATCTTCTCCATAAAAATAGGAAAAAAATCTTCCAAGTTACCTTAAAAGTCTCCTAGATCCTTTTTATGAAACCAAATCAAATATGCATTGTTCTTAAAATATCATTGTTGATTGCGCCTGTTGAGAACTAGAATCATCAAGAATCTCATATTTTAAAATTAAATCTTCAATGATTTAAACAACTATGCTGTTACGATGTTCTGGTATAATGATAAATGGTTTTTACACCTTTGTTTACCGTTATTTCTATTTAATTTTGTCATTGTTTTTAAGTGCTTTATTTCCCTTTTTCTGCATTTTATGTTTTGGTTGTATCTCTTTAACGTTTTCAGGTTCAAATAGATATTCAAGAAGGATCCAAGCGAAAATCAAGAACAATTGCGAGAATTCAGAAAAGTTTCAGGCACACTCCAGAATGTCTGCTACCTCCACCCGTAGCAGCTACTACTAGCAGTACAGGCAAGCAACATAAGCCCTCCTTTTCAACAATTATAAAATCAGGAAGCCAGAGGTGTGCAAAAGAGCGATACAGACGTCCGTACCACCAGTTACAACCCATAACGTCTTGTAATGTTTCTAGTGCCGTCTCTGTCGGACAAACAAAGATTGATTTATGATTAACAATTAGGCAGGACCGCCATAGTTAGTTCTTTTATTATATTATGTTATAGTAGATATCTCCTTGGACTAGGGATACCCTATAGAAACCGGATATTCTTGATAATGTAAATGCTTAATTTCACCGGTAAGTTCCTTTGGACTTAAGGCTTAGGATGAACGATTGAAGTTTTCCTCTCTAAGGACTTAAGAGTAAACACCCTTAAGAAATGGTAATTGATTATTTAAAATAAGTTGTTGCAATATAACTTCAAAGTTTTTACAAGAATAAACCACACACTTTCCTTAGCATGTTACTCATATCTGTGAAACTGCTCTCCGCCGCCTTTTACTTTATTAGAAATTATTTTATTTTAGTAAATCAAACCCAAACTCTAGTTTTTTCTTTATTGAGAAACAATTAGAACTCCATATTTGCACGTAACCCTTGAGACTGACATTTGGGGAACTTTCCTCATTATTACTACAGAGGCAAAATAGTACACTTGCTATTTTACCGGTCAAGATTTTGGCGTTGTTGCTAGGGATTTCCAAAATTTAGAGTTTTAATTTAAGTTCAATTGAAATTTTTTTGCTCTACAATTAAAATTTAATTTCTGTTATTTTAAATTATTCATTTTAGTTATTAATCTGTCTCTAATTTTTTTATGCAAGGAGATCCTTCAGCTGAATTTGCTTTTGACACAGAAATCGAAAGAACTTTTCACGCAAGGCGTATACAAGCTCGATTAGCCAGACTGGCATCCAACAATGAAGATATCTCAGTTCATTCAGAGTCATAGTTAGAGGAAGAACCTGAAACTATGGCTGAAGATCCACCAGCACCTGAAGACTCTTTGGTGACTATGGTAGGGAAAATGCACTGGGTGGTAGGTTGACAATTGTAAACACACCGGTGAATGTGCCAAATTTTCAACTGCATTCGAGTACAATCACTCAACTAGAGAGGATATCTTTCACTGAAAAGGTCAATGAAGATGCTAAGAAACACCTGCAAAGGTTTATGACAATGAGAACAACCTTGAAGATTGATGGGCACATTGATGAAGCAAAGAAGTTAAGAATGTTTCTTTTTTACTTTAACTGAAGAAGTAGAAGATTGGTTTTATTCTCTTCCAACTAGCAACATTACTTTGTGGGAAGAGATGGAAACTTCTTTGTTGAACGAGTATTTTCCAGTGTCAGTGTTCTTAAGAAAAAGATAAGATATCCTGAACATTAAGTAGAAAAAGGGTGAGTCATTGGGTAGATGCTTACAAAAAATTTAAAAGAATCCTAGTGGCTTTTCATATTCATAATATGGATCAGACTGAGCAGATGCAAATGTTTGTAAATGATCTTAGAATTAAGACCAAATAGTTAATTGATACTGCAACCGGTGGCTCAACTAATTTCTCAACAGCCACTGGTATCAAGAAGATCATAGAAGTGATAGCTGCAAATGAGCATTTTTAATTGTATGATAGGTGTGCAAGCAAGCCTGAAGAAGTTATTAATTTGAAGTTGGAAACTAACAAAATAATGATAAAAGACACAATTGCTGCTGAAGTAGAAAATAAACTTAAGGTAATGAATATAGGCACTGATTGGGGATTCCGCAAGTGCAAGAACCTATTGAAGTAATATAAAAGATTTGTCGAACCCACATAGACCAATTGTCGAACCCATCGTTACTAATTATTACAATGTTTAGCTAAGGAAATTGAATTAAGGATAAGAATGATAAAGTAAATAACCTTAATAAATTTAGATGAATAACAATAGTGAAATGTAATTTAGAACTGAATCAATTTAACGAGAATTGTCGCTTTCGAGTATTCAGAACTGAATTTACACTCTAATTAATTCCCTCCGTTGTCACTTATGGAAGGTGCCTGTCACATTAAAGTAGTAAACCTACTTTTAAGAAATTAAACTCTTAACTCAGTTGAAAAGTGATTTTGATTGGAAAGTCTAACTTAAAAGGGTTTCTGGTTTCACTCAAAGATATTAAACCTATAAACAACGCGCTTTCGTAAATAGTTTTAGAATCATTTTCTAGAAATATTAGACTCCCTAACTAATTAATAATGTGCTTTCACGATATTTGTTAATTAAAAACAAACCAATTTTAGTCTTTAGTGTTAGACGACGTTCAATCTTACCCGACGTTTTCACTGTGTCACTTTCGTGGAGGCAGATTAAAATAAGTTCAAAAAAATTGCTTTTAATTCAAAACAGCCCACAAAGGTAATCCTAAAGAGACAACATGTAGAGCACCTTCTGTTGACGATCCTCACATCCCAACACTAATAATTTAGCCAGACATGTTTAATAATACGTAAATGGTTTTAAGTGCGAAAGTAAACATAAGACAGAGAGAAGTAAATACAAGTTATATAAGACAGGAATGTAAAGGTAAGATAAATAAAACATAAATGCGGAAACAATTAAAGACATGCTCCAAACGAAGACTTAAATCTGGTACAAACTTGATATTAACTTGACTTGAAAGTAAAATGGAGGCAAGATTAAATCTCCTATCTACCATGGTCCAACTCGATTATAACCATGGTGCGATAATCCATCAATGTGACGAATTATCGCTTTTACAGAGTAAGTTTATGCCTAATGTTGCAACTAAGAGTGAATGATTTGAAATGAAACTAGGAATGCCTATTTATAGAGAAAACATAATTCTTGGGAATACAAAACTACCCCCTAACTCCTTTTGGGCAGGATAGGAGTTACTGAAGATGGCGTCCGCGATCTACCCTTGGCGTCTGCCATGTGTGTAATTGGTGGTTATAGGCACTTTCTCTAACCGTCAATGACTAACCCAATTTTTGGGAATATGTCGCCCTCCATCTCTTACACGGCGCCCTCCATATGTACCCATAATGTAGATCTCTGTGTTAGTTTTCCAACACTTCGAATGGGGCGTCATTCTGATTTACGGATCAAAAGTTATGGCCAGAATCGTTGAACAACATCTCATGTGCAAATTGCTCCATTTCTTCCTTTTTTTGTTTGTTTTTCTTTGTTTCTTTACAAAAGGATCTCCAACTACTAAATAAATTAAAAAAGCAAAACACCAACATAATAGGAAAATAGTAAACTAAAACAACAATAAAACATGCACAAATCGAGTCAAATAAATAGTGTAATTTCGTGCTATTAGGCACCCAACACGTAGCCCTACTTCAATTTGCTTAAACTGTGAGTTGTGAAATTTGTAGGGGACCTCACTATGCGGTGTATTTTCTTGCAACTCCACAAAAACTTGAAGAAATAAAATAGTTGAAGCAGAATAATCCCCACTTAAATACTTACAATCTTGGGTGGAAGATTAAGGTAGAGAAAAACACAAGAATGGGGGTTTGAGTTGGGTTTTTAAAATCTTTTGCAAAACTGTTTTAGCTACTCATCACACAATAGAATACTAAGTATAATGAAAGCAAAAAAGAACACAGTTATTTTTATACAAGTTCACCTTAAGAATAAGGTTATGTCTTTTCCACCCGCCAATGTGATTTTTCATTTGAAAAGTACTTAAACCACTAATCTTGAAAGATTACAAACAACCTCTAAGAGCTAGAAAGACACCTTAGCCTTCTCAAGTATTCAGACTAGAAAGTTACTTAAGGAAAACATTTGTTTGATAAATAAAATGAAAATTTTATAGCTTGCTTCTTGATAAGCAGGATAAAAACAAATTAAAACTATATAAGAACACTAAAAATATAACTTTTGCTTTTGTTCTTTACGCTCTTGTTTTTCTTCTCAGTTTCGTAATCTTGGGGTGATGATGACATGCTCTTTATATAGGATTTCAAAATGAATCTGTTGGAACACATAATGAAGGAGCATTAAAAATATTCCTTTTATGTTTCACCATTAATGAGGGAGAATATGTGCCTTTAATGATGCTCATCATTGCATAAGAAGCGTATTTACTAAGTACTATCTATTTGTTAGAAACACTATTGAGATAACTTGGTGTTTTCTTTGTAGACACGTATTGATGTTTCTGATACTTTTGATATCAGTTTGATATAGATTCTTTGATGCTTCTGATAATTTTATGTCTCTGGAGTCAACGCTCAATGGTGCGTCTTGTCCTTCCTTTCTGAAGTACTACATAAAAGTTTTTGATCTGTTAACAAAACATTTTTGATGATGTCATTCACCATTGATAAGACATAAACATTTTTTTGCACATCATAAACTTGGAACACAAATAATTTCATTTAATATATTTTTGCTATCATTAAAACAAATATTTATCTAGAAATATTTCTTTTTCTAACATAAGAATCATCCAAATTTCTCCTGGAAAGATCAACAGGGAAATGTTCAAAATCAACAACAAGCTCCGCAGAAGGCAGATTGGGAGGTAGCTTTTGAAAATTAGGCTGCCCAAACTTCCCAATTCCAAGAAGAGACAAGGAACAATCAAATAAACACCATAGTATCAATCAAGAATTTGAAGTTCAAGTGGGACAGATTGTGCAACAATTGTCTCTGCAAACACCTTTCCGAGCTTCACACTGACAAATCTAATAAATCATGAGAATGTTAATATTGTCACAACAAGAATTCAGAAGGTGTAAGAATATGAAGAAGAGAAGGCAAAAAAGGATGACTATCTCGTAGAGGTAGATCTGAAAGTGAGATAAAACAAGAAAAAGTAGGAAGAAGTGACACCACCTCTTGAGTAGCAAAGAAATACCCAAAAGAGAAAGACTTTGAGAAATTTGCTACATTGTTAAAAAAGTTAGAGATCAATATGTCATTCTTTGAAGCACTCGAGAAAATCCCCATGTACTAGAAATTCATGAAGGAGGTACTATAAATAAGAGACCAATAGGAGATGTATTGGTACCCAGTGATGATAAATTGTGTGCAGTCTAACCAAAGAAGAGAATCCCAAACAAGCAGAAGGATCTTGGATCGGTTGCAATACCTTGCACTATAAAAGAAATTTTTTTCAAGAAGCTTCTAATTTGTTTGGGTGCTAGTGTGATCTTAGTTACATTATCTATCTTCCAAAATCTTGGTATTGGATAGTTAAGCGAGTCATGGACAAATTTAAAATTTGTTGATCATACCATCAAGCATTCATATGCGGTATTTGAATATGTATTGGTGGAAATTGACAAATTTATCTATCCAGTTGATTTTGAGATCATGGACATTCTAAAATATTAAGAGACTCCTCTCATTCTTAGTCAACCATTATTGTTTACTAGTCGATGCAATGCTAATACTGAAAAAGGTACTCTGAACTTGAAATCTTTTAATGAGGAAATAACTTTGAAAGTGTTGGAAATAAAGAAGTAATGTGAAGGTGAAGATAATCAATCTTACGTTGGCATGATCAAACTAGAGGGAGAAAGCAAAAGTTCAAAACCACCTCCAAAAAAAATATCAGGCATAATCTCTCAAGTGGCATCATCTCATTCATCTATAACACATATCAAACCCCCAAAGTTCATTCAAGAAATCAAGAAGAGAAAGAAAAAGGAACATAAAGGAAAGGATATGGAAGTTGGAGGTGACTTAAGGCACAAAGTAGTACCTATCTCTGAACCATACCATCTCTTTATTGTGGAAAGGACAAGCAACAAGGGGTGGGAGCTGAAATACCCCCCATAACAATGAGTAGTGAGCCTTCGAACCATGCAACGTTAAACGAAGTGCTATGTGGAAGGCAAACCAAACTTTTAATGACTAAGTATTTTTTGTTTGTTGCTTGTTTTGTTTCTTCTTCAGGTAATAAACAAGGCCTTATAGGTACAAGCTATTATGCAACAGTTGGTGTTGCATTACCCTCCACTTCATCATTAAGGATCTATGTTAGTCCCCCTTCTCGCTCTTGTTTTAAAACATATGGGCAATTTTTAGTTCAAGCTTGGGGGAGTTTTCTTTTGTTATGTTTGTTTGTTTTATGTTATTTTGTTCATTCTGAACCACGCTTCAAAGTTCTCCCCGAATATTAATAAAAAAAATTTGTTTTGCGCAAGAGCTTTTATTTCAAAGAGATCAAGAATAGTATATAGAGATAAAAGAATGATTGTTTAAGGGTGGGAAATTTGTAATAATGTGATACAAAAGGGTTTGTTTGAACACCCTAGGTTCCCTAAAAAGTTATATGAGTCTAACGTGTAGATTTGTACTATACTTCTCGAATCCTAAGAAGTACTTCTTGAGTAGTTTATCTTGACAATTTGGCATAATTTAGATTCACATGCATGTATGATTGGTTGGGAAATAAATTAACTTTGGTACCAAATGATGAAAATCAGTAAAATTAAACCGGCCCGCTAAGTTGGGTAACCCTCACTCGGTTATTCATCCCAAAGGAGATTGATCCCCAAATGTCTTCCAAATTAGAATAATATATAAACTGAAAAGTTTTGAAAAGTTCATCGATAATTAAAAATAGCAATTGCTTCTTATTTGGTGCCTAAACTAAAATCCTTGATTAGTCTTGCGCATGTGACGATCATCATAATTCTCATTGCCTTAATTTTGTTGTCCGGATGAAAATAAGAAAAAAAACTGAAGTACAAAGCATAGTTAGAGAGGTATCCGAAATTGAAGTTTAGGTTTCTCATAAAATCTCTTGGCGTCATGTGAATACCGAACGAACTACATATTGACCAATGTGAATGAAAGTCTCGTGTATGAGTACCAATACACTTTGCATTTGATGAGCTCTTCTCTTTGTTGCTTGAGGTCAAGCAACGGTCTAAGTTTGGGGAAGTTTGATCTCTAGTTTTTACACCTTTGTTTACCATTAATTCTAGTTAATTTTGTCATGGTATATAGGCGCTTTATTTCGATTTTTATGCATTTTATACTTTGGTTATGTCTCTTTAATTTTCCAGGTTCAGATGAATATTCAAGAAGGATCAAAGCGAAAACTAGGAAAAATCGCGAGAATTCAAAAAAGTTTCCCGCATGCTCTAGGAGGTATGCTACGGTCGCTCGTAGCAGCTGCTAATGGTCGCAGCAGGCAAGCAACATAAGCCTTCCTTATCAGCAATTTTTAAATCAAAAAGCTAGAGGTGTGCTATGGGCACCCATAGCAGCTGCTACAGGCGGTAGCAAAAGACCTAGGACTAAGAAAAAAATGGCAAATGCATAAGGGCACTACGGGCACCCGTAGCACCTGCTACGACCCGTAGCGGCTTGTGGCATTGATTTCACTATTTTATTTTATTTTGCTCATGTTTTGGTCTGTAAGGGTGTTTTGGGTATTTCCAACTGGTTACAAAGGATCTTTTCTATTTAAGCGAGTTTTTTAGAAGGATTAGAGGACTCTTTTGGAGGCAAGTGGAGAATTTCAGGATAAAAGATTGGAGAAGACAAGGGTTTTGTTAGGAAGGAGATTTTTATGGACGGAAGCAAATGAAGATCAAATTTCTCCCTAATACTTGTTATGTCTACACTTTATCTTTTGTTTTCCTTGAATATTATGAGTAGCTAAACCCCTAATTCTAGGGGGTGTCCCTGATTAGATTCTTGTAATGGATTTGAATTTCATATTGCAATAACATTATTGTTTTCATCATTAATTTAATCTTATAATGTTTCTTGTGCTTTCTCTATCGGACATACAAGGATTGATTTATGATTAACAATTAAGCTGCATCACCATTGTTAGTGCTTTTATTAGATTATGTTATACTAGATATCACCTAGGACTATGGATACCTTATAGCAATCAAATATTATTAATAATATAAATGCTTAATTTCATCGATAAGTTCCTTTTGACTTAGGGATTAGGATGAATGATAGAAGGTTTCCTGTCTAAGGACTTAAGAGTAAACACCCTTAAGAACTGGTAATCGATTATTTAAAATAAGTTGTTGCAATATTAATTCAAATTTGATACAAGAATAAATCACACACTTTCCTTAGCATGTTACTCATATATGTTGAAACTATTTACTAGCTCCATTTACTTTATTAGCAGTTATTTTATTTTAGCAAATCAAACCCAAACTCTAGTTTTTATTTAATTGAGCAGCAATTCGAACTCCATATTTCCATGCAGTCCTTGAGATTGACATTTGGGGAACTTTCCTCATTATTACTACAGAGGAAAAATAGTACACTTTCTATTTTAACGATCAAGTTTTTGGCGCCGCTACTAGGGATTGCTAAAAGTTAGAATTTTAATTTAAGTTCAACTGAAATTTTGTTGCTTTGCAAATAAAATTTAATTTTTGATCATATAACATGTTATAACATTTTGTCAAAAATAGTAACAGCAGACTCTGCTATACCAGTTAGTTAAGATGTCATGCCATCTTTCTCAACATCAGGCTGTGATACATGTTTTCAACTTGAAACAAGTTTTACCAAAATTGTTTCCAATCATAGAATCACATACCTAACAATCTCCCCCTTTAGCAAATTTTAGCTAAAACAACCTTTGCACAATAATTCTGGAGAGATAAATAAAACCACAAACGCGCAACACAAGCTACATGAAAACATGTAAACTTTGTACAAAATGCAAACAAAACATATATCAGAGATACATTGCAGTTACATATTACCATCTTCAATACTCTAGAAGTCAGATGTCTAGACATGTGGTCTAACATAACACAACATAGCTCCAACATAACACAAGAGCTTATTCAATTAGACATGTCCAGTACTCCCCCTGTCACACATAATCAAACCTCCCCCTCATGGGGAAAACCCAAATCCCAAGAAAAATCAAAATTACCAAACGAATATGAGCTATCCAAGTTCAAACATACAAGGCATATGCAATAGAAGATAGAACATCCTCACAAATAGAAAACAACTACACAAAGTTTTCCCAAATACTTCAGGAAAGATGTCATGACATGTGGTAAGACATCATGCACATATACCATAATCATTAGTAGCAACAACAGATGTACCAATAAGCATGACAAAATATCATGCTCCCCCTAAATATTTTCATATAGCAAGCTACCACATTAAATACTCTCCCCTTAGCAGTAATACAGTCCTATCAACATGCTAATCATCATGTCAAGAACCGTGACATATCATCGGGACAAGCAAAACCACTAGCTCTTTACTCCCTCTTTTTAGCCAAAAATTGACAAAAATAGAGTAAATGTAAAAAAATTGGAAGCACACATTACGCACAGATGGAACACATATTAGTAATGGAAACACAAAATCTTAGATGGAAACACATAAACTCAGATGGAAACAAACATATTCTTGAACATCTTCAGGTGGTTTTCTACCTCTTTCCCCTGTTAAAGATCCTTCTACATTCCTTGCTGTTTTCACATGTTTTAAGAGTGCTGACATTGAAATTCCTTACCACAGCCTTAGAACATGTCTCCTTCAAACCAGCCTTTAGTACTTGCAAATAGCTTTTGTTCCATCCTTTAACACTGGCAATTAACTTAGGCATATCATGCCTCATAACATAGAGGAAAGACAAAGTATTTGCTGCATTCCTCCATACCTGTAATTGCTACTATTCCTCAATAGTGCAGGCTCCTAGCCCACTTCTCATGTATTCAACTTGGTTTTTATATAATCCTTTGGTAAGTATTACCAGTCTGTGTTTCTTAAATTCCACATGCACAAGAGTAACAACTTTCCCATCAGCAGGAAAATATAAAGTCATGACTGTTTGACATTATACATCTCCAACATCTGTTTCATCCATATTAGTTGAGATCAATTAATTTTTTTTCACTATGTTCATCTATAGCTATCAACCAAGAAGCATATTTTTTCCATCCATCAACACTACTATCCCTCTTTGTGTTGCAAAAATCCTTTATCAAGAAGTTTATGCTCTGAGAACATAGTACACCATAAACACTTTTACCTATGATACATTTCACAACTCTCTTTTCTTGAATAATAGGACTTATCATCAATTAAATTTTAGAGATAAATCATAAATTTGGTATTTCCTCATTGGATCCAGTGGTGTTCACTTGTTCAATGTGTTCTGTAATGAGTTCCTTGGATTGATCTATCTGACCTCTAGTAGAGATAGATCTTTGTTGGCTTAAGAACTCACTAATTTAGTGCTTTTGAATTCAAAAATTACATCCTTTATTGCTGAAACAATTGGTTGAACAAATCACCGAGATGTAATCAATGAAGTCACCATCGAACATTTTTTATCCCATAGGAAGGGAAAGGTAAACATCGAGAAAACTTGAGAAGGGTGAAATCAAGGTCAAATGACTGAGATACCGGGTAAGGGAGTCTATTACACGAGGGGAAGGTATTAGCACCCCACACGCCCATAATAATCTATGGTATCCACTCTTACTGTTCTAATCAAATGGTGTATTCAAATCTAAAGCTTACGAGCTAAAAAGAAAATGCAAAGAGGGAATGCTTGGAAAAGAAAACAAGGCGAAAAGAAGGAAATATTTATAAAGTTTCACTTACCTGATCCACGTGACCAGATGTCTACATATCCCTTTTAAGGAATCAGAGCACCGTAGTTCGACTCACAATTTTGGTTTGTTGTATGTTTTTTAATGAACAATATCAATTTCGCCTTTTGCCGCAACTCGACCTTTGGAGACTCACGCGTCAGCATAAAAGTGAATTAACATGTTCTTTCTAAAAGTTTGAAAGAAAATAAAATGAGCCGGAAGGAGAAAAATTGTTTGCATTGGTTGATATTTTTTACCTAAAAGAGCAGGCACAACTCCGAAGCATCGTGATGTGTCACGAGCTAAGGATGGCACAGACGAAATGCGGGGGTTGATTGTGAACCCTCTCCACTTGCCTCCTTTTGAGGACTTTAATAGGGGATGGGGTTAAAGCACCTCTTTTGAGGTATTTAGACACAAATATAAACACACATGCGGAATACCTACCCTATTCCAAGGTAGAATTTTTAAATAAACACAATTAGCACACAAATGCGGAATTGGCTTAAATTGGTCTTAAAATAAACCAAGGGGACTCCTGACATAATGCATAATGTATGTCCCTGTCATACATCTCTATCCTACTTATCCTGGTATTAGAAAGCTGTAAAGTGCGGAAAAGAGAAACCATGATCAGAGTGATACCAAACAAACAATAGTTCATAGCACAATAAAAAAAGCAGACAAACCCGGAAAACTTAGAGTAAGCTTCACAAAGCAATAAATAAGAGTCAGAAAACGAATGCTTGGAATAAGTTTCAAAGCATCATTGATGTGAAAATAAATCACAATCGAAATCTCAAGCGCAATCGTGTATCACGTAATAAGTCTGCATGCGACTCAAATCTCAACAAACAAAGGTGAATCGCAAGTCTCGGGCAATCGGATAATCATGAGTTAATCCGTAAAATCAAATTAAAAAAATCTACCAAATTGATATTTAATTTTGTAATTTTTTTATCATGTGGAAAAAGTTCTAAAACAAATCTTAACAATTCATATTTTTTTAAAAAGAAATTACTAATAGAATAATCTCAGGGGGTGTAAGCCAGTAATGCAGGGGGGTGTGAGCTAGTCATAGGCGCTAAGCCCAAGAAATGGTCCAGTAGGCTTGTTTTTGTGTGTAATGCGATCCACTTGTACACAAAAAATGTCCACGGGCTTGCTGCAAGCATGATTTAACCCAGGGCTCATTCAATCACCCATCTAAAGCAAATAGCCTTGCTTATCGTTCAATATTTGTCAACACTTGAAAAATCAAAATAACAATAATAAATAAAGGGAAAGATGGTAAAACATTGTATTTTACTTGAGAGGATAGGGTTCAAGTCATTGTGGCTTTTTATCTTCCACTTAACTACTTCTTCACACTCAAACGGAGGCGCGACCTTCTTCTTCTGATTTCTCCGCTGTCGTGGAGATCAACAGGTTCGTCTCATCTACAACTTTCTTCTTTGACGACACCTCAAAATTCTCTCGGATATAAATATTTAATTCACGCCCTTTCCTGTCTCAGAGATAGGAAAAAACCTAGCTCTTGTAGAATCAAGAAGGAGAAAAAAGGATGAACACGAAGGCCTACCTTCGGCAACAACAAGGTGATGTTGATTATGACGGTGGATACACTTCAGGTTAGCTTTTCTTTTCTTCTTCTCCTTGTGGAGTTTTGGATTTTTATGTGCGTTATCCTATGAGTTTTCTATTACGAGATGTAATCTTGACTTCCGTGTTTTGATGTTGATCTTGTGAATTCCCTTGATACTAAAATTGTGTGTTGCTGAAAAGGTGGAAAAAAATATTTTATGAACAGTGACTTAAGAATATGAAAGCTATGAACATCGTTTGCACGTGATTATTTAGTGAATTGAAAACTTTCTCTCTTAGTCTTCAAGCCTATATATAACCAATAAAATAATATATCTGTTAGGGGTACTCTTGGGATTTCCAGAAACATTGGCAGCTTGAACAATAACGTGGGGGGACAAGATTGTGCAACGCATTCGTCGTTTCATGGTAGTGGAATTAAACATTGATTGTACCATATAATATTTGTACCAAGTTAACATTATCTTCTTTCCTTCTTCACTTTAGAGGCTTATGCAAGCATGAGTTTAGAAGCGGGAACATAACATCAGTTTATCGGAACTTCAAGTCTTCAGAGTCTTCAGAGTCTTTAGAATTATGTCTTTAGAGTCTTCAACACTTGGTTGTGAGAACCTTTCCTTGGAACCTTGGGTCTTTAGAACTTCAAGTCTTTGGAATATTTAGAACTTATATCTTTAGAGTCTTCAACACTTGGTCTTCAGAACCCTTACCTTTAGAATCTTGTCATTAGAAACACAAGTCTTCAGCATCTGGACTTCAGTAGAAACTTTGTCTTCACATCTTCTAAAATTTTTTCTTTGGAACATGTTGTCTTTAGAAGCTTGATTCTTTAGCATCTGGACGTAAGTAGAAACTTCAATCTTCAGATCTTATGACTGTTTTCTTTATACAAACATCGAATCTTACACTTCAGAGCCTTCTGGAGTGTCTTGCTACTATTTAACAAAACTTGTGTAGCATAGAAGCGGAATTAATTCTCTTCTAATGTCTTGGCCACGCCATCCATCCGAAGCAGAACCTGTTTGTTAAGTACTCAACAATAACAAACCTTAGAGTATCAAAATTGTTCATACAAACATACTCACTTGTTATCATCTAAAATCAGAGATAATATTGCAGAACCAAATCTTGTTCTTACAATATCCCCCTTTTTAAAGATGACAAAACTATGTATTTTGATGACATAATTTTTTTCTTATAATCAGAAGAAGTGAAGATAGAAAGGAAATGAATACTTATCCTTTTTATGATTCTCCCCCTGTAACAATGATTTAATGAATATCGATTATCCTAATTCTGAACCATTTGAGTAAAACTCCCTATGGTTCCAATAGATCAGATATCGAGATCTTGAGATTTTTGATTTTATATGCCAATGGACAAATTGAGATCTTGATGCCAATCGAACAACTGAGATCTTGATTTCAAAATACTTCTTCTCATTGATCTTGACTTTAGATGCCAACTAGAATGAAATCAAATTGAAATCTTTGAAACTTTAATGTCACCAAGATAGCTTCCAGATTCTCAATTTTTGAGTCTGATTCCAGATTTCACTTCTTGAAGTCTGATTATAAATTGTAAAACATCTTCAAATTATGAAGCCAACAGTCGTCTGAAGCCAACATGTTAGACATAAGCCTTGAATAATGATTTTAGATCTTTGTCTTTTATCAGAGTTCTAATTTCCTGAAAAAGAAAACTATTCTAACAGAAACATAAGTTTAATTGGGTTAGAATGTAAGCAGCTCTTTTCAGAGAAAATTTTATAGAACTTGATTATTTAAATCAAAATTATGTTCATTTAATTACTCCCACTTTTTGTCATAATCAAAAAGGTAATTATGTGTGAAAAACAAAAAAACCAGAAGAAATAATAGAAAAAGATAAGAAGATTCATTGATATGTCAAAAGAAAACTTCATCAAATTTAACAGTCACATGAAATTTAAGTTGAAGGGAGTAGAACAAACCAATATCCAAAAAGATAAGTTTTGCATACATCAAATAAGCATAGTCCTGTGGTTTATAATCAAAAGGAAAAAGAAAATCCTAGAGCCTAAGATTCAGAAGCAGTGTAACAAATCCTTGCAGAACAGCTGTAGCATGTTTTGAACATTCTCATTAACAACCTTTTGTTTAATGATACTTTCTCTAAACACCTATTGTTCGCCTTTAATTTCACCAATTACTTTTTCCAGTTGCACAATGGCAGAATCAGAGGATGAGGCACCCGCAACATCTTCTTTAGCCTTAGAAACTTCTACTCCCAATCTTGCTTCTTCAGCTTTTTTGGCTTCTTCGGCCTCTTGGGCCTTAAGTCTGGCTTCCTCTACTTCTTTTAACGCTATGGCTTCTTCTTCTCTTTGTTTTGCTGCAATTAGTTCAACATATCTAGCTTTTAGTCTTGTTTTTTTTCTTTCCATTCCCATTTCAACATCCCTAATTTTGGATGCTTCAGCAAAAGAATTTATTCTTTCAACTTCAGAAGACATGCACTTCTGAAACTTCTTCCAAGAACCATCCATATCTTGAGGCTCAATACTTGTACATTCCTCTACTTTTAACTTAGAAATCCTTTTCTTAGCCTTGATTCTAAAAATGTTAATGCATTAATCTAAGGTTTTTGGAACATATTTTTCGAAAGGCATGAATTCAGAAGTGATAGGTTTAGTTTGATTGAGTTGTCCAGTTAGATTGAAAAGATCAGACATAGAGCAGGATTCAGTTGTTGGGTTTGCAAAGGTTTCAAAACCATCAGAGGTTGTTCTCTCAGAAATTTCCGGAACAAAGGGAGAAATTTGATTAGGATGGACGATAGATGAGTCATGAAAAGTGGTTTCTTTATTAAAGAAGGAGAAATGAAGATTGGTATCAAAAGTTGATAAATCAGACCTTTGTAGAAGTAATTGAGATGAGTTTAATAGATATGTAGAGGTGTGTATTGGTTCTGATGGAATGAAGGTAGTGAGATATTGAATATGATTTGAAACACTAAGACTTTCTATTGAAGGTTGAGATGGATCATTTCGTGGTAACAATGAGACGTGTGGGGAGGGGAAGGTAGAGATGGGTTGCGACGGTATGGGTGTAGAGATGAATTAAAGTAAGTTGGGAATGTGTGTGCTTGATGCAGTTGTAATATCGAAAATGGTTGTGATGTTTTGAGTAGAAGCAATTGTTATTTCAGGTAAAGTTATAAATATAGTATTGGAAACAAAATTTTTGGTAGTTACGGGAACAAGATCAAAAACAGGGATAATTGTGGTAGATGAATGAAGAATAATAATTTGTGCAGGGGAGGTTGTGGATGAACATTCATTAACAAAATTAGATGTAGACAAAGAGACAAGTACAAATATAGAAGCAACATACTTACTTGTTGTTTCTGAATAAGCAACTAGAGTCTCAATCTTAGAAGTTCTGGACTTCTTCTTCTTCTTATTCTTTCTGGGTTTAGAAGCTTCTAAACTCTTCTTCCTTTTACCTCTGGAAGAGTCAACATACTCTTGAGTAGGAGGTAAATCATAATAGTTGAAACTGGACATATCACATCCTTCTTCTTTTATCATTTTAACGTAGATAACAATGCTAGACATGTTATCTACCTTGGTAAACAAAGGGTAGTCATTCATAGGAATTCTTGTGATCTTGATAATTTCAAAGGAAAAAATGATAGGTTTAGCCACGACTTCCTCTATCAGCCTCATATTCTTCAGAGTCTATCTATTGAAGGACTTTGCAAGACAAGAAGCCAAATCCTCTGTAAACTTAGCTTCTTATACCAATGTTTTCACCAAGCAACTTTCTACCAGGATGTTAGTGATGAGATGTCCAAAAGGAATACAGTTAGAAACCTTCTTTTTGGGATCATCAATGGTTCTGATTTTTGAAATAGAGTCTCTCAAATAATGAAACAGAAGAGTTGGAAGACATATCTTCTGATGAGTCATCAAATAGTACAACAGGTACTTCTGATTAATGTTAAAGTAGTCAGAAAAACTAGACGGAGGTTTGGGGTTGATACAATTTAGAATGATTTTGTGCCATATTCTAAGTTCGTCTTGGATATCTTTACTTTTATACTCATTTTTATCAGGAGATTAGTTCTTGAAGAGGGCTTTGTTAATCGTATCCTCCACAAATGTATATTTTCTATTCATCTTATAAATTTGTTTTCCTTCAAGGTGTTGCATTCCTAGAAGATCAGCAATAGACTTTTCGGTAATGATAATTTTAAGACCCAGCACATGAGCAACTACATGAAGATTGTCACAACCGCTTGAATCCAGAAATCCTTAACCAAGGAATCATAAATATGACCATGAAGACGCATGAAATTATGCTCCCATCCATGAGCATTCAAGTCATCAATTAGGTTTGGACCATTTTCAGAAAGGTTATTGAAGTCCACCATGTATTCATAAGTAACATGTAATTCATGTGGTTTTAGATTACAGTGAACTTGAATAGATTTCTCTGTTATCTGGTGTTTATTAATAATTGATAGATAAGATGAACCAATTACCATAGGGGAAGAAGAAATTGTTTGAATAGTTGAATAAGATGGTCCATAAGGATTTAGGGCTTGTTCCATTTCTTGGGCAAACTGAGTATCTTCTTATAGTTGAGCATTCATCATGTTGTAGAATATGAAGGTTGTTGACAAGGGTGATTATTTTAAATGAAGAGTGTTTATGAAGATAATGAACACAAAGAAATTGTTGAATGGTTGAGGGAAAAATAGGGTTTAGGGGTTTTAAAGTGTGGAAATGAAGTGAACGTGTGTAATTTATAGTGTTTGAGAAATGAGAGAAAATACAAATAAAACTGAATTTTATTAAACATAATAATTAGGAGCAATAAATGAAAGTAGTGAATATGATATCAATCAAATTCCAAGTAATACACACACTACTCATGGAATATCTAAGATAGCGTGTGATGATTAAGCATAACCAAGGGTTACACATGTTAATCAATACATCTAACTAAGTGACACGTTTGATATCCTCAGAGTCTGGAGAACCAAAAAGTTTCCATCTAATTAAAGATATTTTTTACTGAAACATATTCTAATTATTGAGGTTCTGAAAGAAATAGCAGTACTAGAATTTATAGAGAATAGAAACATTACTCATAGAGGTCTGATAGTCTATTTGTTGATTCTTTAGACAATTTTCAGAATCCAGACTTTATTCAGAAGAGAGCTAGCACAAGCAAGATCACTAAGGCTCAAAATTATTTCTCCATAAGATTTAAAGTTTGGTCTTATTCTCACAATAGAATCTTGGATTATACGAGTTTCAAATCCAATAATTTTTCTTTTCTGGTCGCTTATGAAACTGTTCATGTTTCCAGACTTAAGTTCCAAATCTTGGAACTTATGCCTTTTACCCGTAATGTGTCGCGAGCATCCACTATCCAGGTACCATGACTGGTGTTTCAGTGGCACCATCAAAGAAATCTGCAATGTAGATTATATGATACTTAGGTACCCATTTCCTGGGTCCTCTTTTGTTAGGAGTTCCAGAGGTTCTGACATCTTTGGACTTTTGTCAAACATGATAATTATGTGAAATTTGTGCATGATACTTTGGTTTAAAATTTTTCTTCTGTGTATGTGTTCATGCTGTAGTAGTATCAAAACCTTCTTATTCTGGACATTTCAAATCTGTTCCAGCAAGCACAAAATGTTCAGAAAGAGCTTTTGGTTTGACATTCAGAGTCTCATCAATTTTCTTTGATGATCCTGAATACCCCAAGCCTCTGCTTCCATTTATACTAACACCTTAGATCATTGAAGTCAATTTACTTCTATCTATTCTTTTAGCAAGAAAGTGTTGAAAATTTCTATCATATATGATTACTTTGTCAGTAACAGATGTGTTAGAGAAAATATCTTCTTCTAATCTAGACACTTTACTTTTAAGAGCAATGTTTGATTTTTGTAAAACAAATTGTTTTTCATTTAAATCAGAAATATTTTGCTCATCTATAGTAGTGTTTTTAAAAGTATCTACAAAACTCTTTTTCAAGATTTTGTGTTTACTTAGAAGAGATTGATACCTTTTCATTAATTCAGATAAACTAATTTCAAGTTCAGAACGAGATAAAGACAAAAGTACCTCTTTTTCGTCATTAGAGTCTGACTCATAGTTAATTGTCAGTTTGTCTTCTGATGCTTCTTCTCTCTTGCTGGTCTGGCCATGGATGCCATGTTTGCATGCTCTTCATCAAAATCTTCATCTTCTGATTCTGAATCATCCCATGTTTCCGTGAGACCCTTCTTAGCTTTATAAGCCTTTTTAGGCTTCTTGTGTTTATTGAGCTTTGGAAAATCATTTTTATAATGTCCAGGATCGTTGCATTCAAAGAAATAATTTCTTTTCCAAAAGCATTCCTCTGACCGAAAATGGATTAACCTCTTCCATATATCCTCTGTTGACCTCTGAACTTGCTTTGTCTGTGCTTCCAGATATGACTTATTCTTCTAGATATCAGAGAGAGTTCATCATCATCTGAATCTTCTCTAGATTCTTCCTTAGCTTGCGAAGCCTTGGTTTTCCCAGCAGTAGACTTTAGAGCAACTTGTTTTACCCTCTTATGAGGTTAATATTGTTCTAACTCTATTTCATGACTTCTTAAAGTGCTAATCAGCTCCTCAAGTGAGGTGTTGTTCATATCCTTTACTAATTTTAAAGCAGTTACCATTGGTCTCCATTTGAGAGGCAGACTTCTGATAATCTTTTTAATATGATCTATGGTGGAGTAACCTTTATTCAGAAACTTAAGTCCTGCCACAAGAGTCTGAAATATTGAAAACATTGTTTCCACATATTCATCGTCTTCCATCTTGAAGGCTTCATACTTTTGAATTAAGGCCAGAGCCTTTGTTTCTTTTACATGTATGTTTCCTTCATGTTTCATCTGGAGAGAATCAAAAATAGACTCTACAGTGTCTTTATCTATGATTTTATCATATTCATTATATGAAATAGCACTTAGAAGAATGGTTCTTTCTTTGTAGTGATTTCTACATACTTTCTTCCGTGCCTCTGTCATTGCACTTCTTGCAATCTTATTACCTTTATCATCTACTGGGTTAGTGTAGCCATCAACTGCCAAGTCCCACAAGTCTAAGTCATATGCCAGAAAATAACTTTCTATTCTATCCTTCCAATAGTCAAATTTCTCCTATCAAATATAGGAGGTTTTGAACTATAGTGATCATTATCATTATCCATATTATCAATAGTGGAATTAGATGTAGCCATTGGTTTTTCACATACACTGATCGGTACTTGACACTGTTAAGTGTTGATAAAAACTTAAAATTTTTATCTCCTCAGAACCGGAGCTCTGATGCCAATTTAAGGTGTCAAGAACACAAGAAAGAAAGGTTTGAATTGAGTTTTTAAAACAAAACTATTATTTTAAAATTATTCCCCTTTAAGTTAAAATGCTATTTCCTTCACTCTAGATAATAACAATAAGTAAGAACAGGAAGTAAAGAACAATGTATGTTTATACTAGTTCACTTGAAAATTATCAAGCTAGTCTAGTCCATCCGCTAAGGTGATTTCTCCTACCTCAATCGAGGAATTAATTCACTATAAGAAAACTTATTACAATTTTCCCAAGCTACCCGCAAGTGACTAATAACCTCTAAGACTCGTAAGCCCTAGACTTCTTAAGGATTCAGACCTATCCGATCCCTTAAGGAATATCAAACAATAATTAACCATATTATTACAATGCAAAAGCTTCCCGTAAGTGACTAACAACTTCTAAAACTCGCAATTCCTTGACTTCTTAAGAATATAGACCTACCCGATCCCTTAAGGAATATCAAACAACAGTTTGAATACAAGTTTGGTTTTTAAGAGTATTTCTTCTAAAAATCTGAATATGTAAACTATTTTATGAACAATGACTTAAGAATATGAAAGCTATGAATAGAGTTTGTGCGTGATTATTCAGTGAATTTGCAGCTTTCTCTCTTAGTCTTCAAGCCTTTATATATCCAATAAAACAATATATCCGTTGAGCGGTACTCTTGGGATTTCCAGAAACATTGGCAGCTTGAACAGTAACATGGGGGAAAATATTGTGCGACTCGTCCGTCCTTTCATGGTAGTGGAATGAAACGTTGATTATACAATGTACTATTCGTACCATATTAACGCTATCTTCTTTCCTTATGCACTTCAGAGGCTTATGCAAGCATGATTTTAGAAGTAATATAACACCAGGTTATCAGAACTTCAAGTCTTCAGAGTCTTCATAATTTTGTCTTTAGAGTCTTCAACACTTGGTTGTTAGAAACTTTTTTTGGAACCGTGGGTCTTTAGAAGTTCAAGTCTTTAGAATCTTTAGAACTTCTATCTTTAGAGTCATCAACACTTGGTCTACATAACCCTTACCTTTATAACCTTTTCATTATAAACACAAGCCTTCAGGATCTGGACTTCAGTAGAAACTTTGTCTTCAAATCTTATAATTTTGTTTCTTTGGAACACGCTGTCTTTAGAAGCTTGAGTCTTTAGCATCTGGACGTAAGTAGAAACTTCTGTATTCAGATCTTCTGACTAGATTCTTTAGACAAACATTAGAGCTTACACTTTAGAGCCTTCTAGCGTGTCTTTCTACTGTTCAACAGAACTTGTGTAGCATAGAAGAGGAATTAATTCTCTTCTAATGTCTTGGCCACGCCATCTATTAGAAGCATAACCTGTTTGTTAAGTACTCAACAATAACAAAAATTAGATTATAAAAATTGTTCATAAAAACATACTCATTTGTTATTATCAAAACTCAGAGATAATATTGCAGAACCAAATCTTATGTTTACAGGTTTATCTCCCTTATACCTCTAGTGTTTGGGAATTTTAAATAATGCATGTACATCGTCAGCACGGTTTTACTCAAAAACTTACCGTTTGAGATTATAGGTATATTTCTCATCATCCTCCCTCCAGAGGTATTTTTCTCTATTTAAAAAGAGTTAAGTATGAAAACACAAAGAAAAATATTAATGAGTGAATACAAATGGATTAATTCAAGACAATCATATTCAATGCATTATGATTAATGTTCAACAATAAGCAAGTTTTGCATACAAGAAAGTATTGAACCAAACAAGAAAGATTACAAATGATAATTAAAATGTAATTTGAAATTTCCATGTTGAGGAGACTATTATCCATATGGACTTGTTGCTTCAGACGATACTCTTCCAGTCTTGACATTTAATGAGTCAAATGAGACTTCAAATCTGACCGGCTGGTACGAAATTGACGACCTTTGCACTAAGAATGCCTTACACTTCATCTTTGAATGGTTTACAACCTCCAGTTGAATGTCCAGGTTCCCCAGCATGGTATTCATAAAGGATATTCCCTCAAAATATGTGATGAATTCTTTATCAAGCGAACTTGCATAAAATGCATCACAGAGTATCTTCTACCACAGAGAAGAAATGCCAACCATCTTCTACTACAAAAAAGCAATATTCAGAAACTATAATAAAGAATCTTCTACTACACAAAATAAAATACACTATGAATGTATAATTCGACCTTTTAGGTATTTTTCTTCTACACAACAGCAAATGTCTAAGAACTCGATATCTTATACTTCTTCTTCAGAGAAGCATCACCCCATCTTCTACTACACAGAAGAAGCACTCAGTTGAGGAGAAAGAGTCTAAAACGATTTGTCGACCATGGGGTGGACTTTAGAAAATGATCCAGCCAAGTGAATGACTTTATACTTCAACCTCTTACATTTTTCAATATCATAAATAGGTTCCCCAGAATGGGAGACACATCTAGTATTTGCATCGAAATCAGGAAAGAGGTTTGTGGGAGGAGGACCCAAAGCACGAAGCTTAATCAACTAAATTTCCAACAGCCGAAGAAGTAATTTGATGTAAGACATTGGGATTGTACCAACATGCTTCCCAGGCTTCTTCTGTCTCTGCTGGTAAGCCTTTTCCTATGGGTTCACTTAGAAATTTGAAACTAGCCGCTGACGAGAAAATTCGAGAACACAAAGTTATGGATGAGACCCACAAAATATCTCATGATTTCAAAAATGTTCCCTATGATGGGGATGAATAATAACTTATGTTTCAAGTACATATATAAGATCATTTTTCTTTGCTGACACTGCCTTCAGAACTTCCTTACCCGACTCAACTGAGTCTCCAACTGGTTATTTTTTCCTCCCTTAAGAATTTATTATCACATTCCATTTCTTCCATGTCAACCATACATAACCCCATTTGTCCTTTCATCTCATCCAATTCCCCACGAAGTCGTTCAATGGCATTTTTCATATAACAGTATGGTGAGAAGACAAGATTCACAGTTTTGAAAAATAATATCAGGCCTGAATAAGAATAAGAATTTCCCCACTCTGAGTACCTATAATGAATGCATGAAGATACATGAGGTGAATTAGTAAATGCAATGCCATGTTCAATCATTTTCAAGGAACCCGCATGCTTTTAGTTTTGATTTTGATCCAATAAGAAATGGACAAACACAACATAATGTTCACAAGCACGATTCCTTGCAAATAGAAAGAACATGTGTGTTATCTTTTTTTCCATGCATAAATATTTTACACATTTCTCTTTTTATGAAAATAAATATGCTATGATGCAGGTGCAATACTCATGGGATCAAGGTTTCCAACATCAAAAAATTTTTGTACTGGCTCTGGATGTGCCGAAAACACCAAGATCAACAGTATGAAGCATAACCAAAGAACCATAGTCACTAATAGAAAAATATGGTCACCATATGTACCTGTAATAATAATCCCTTCCCACTCACATGTAAAACCTAGGTCAGGGTAGGCAAAAGTGACTTGGAAGCATGGGTCCTCTTGAGACTACCATCATCGTTATAAAAGACGTGTGTGACGATAACAACTTATTTGAACCTCAACTCATTGTAGACCACATGACCGTGCTAGTATCGACCTGGGTCTAGTAGCAGTCATGCTCTGCTCTATTCCCAGTGTTCCTATTATGCATTGCTCCGACATGGGCACCTGGCCTTTTACCTCATGGTAACACCCACCCAACATGGAAAACCAGATTCCAGCAGAACATATAACCAATATTAAAAGCGGTAAAATGCAATGTAAACATATGCTCAGATAATCATGTACAAATAAAAAACTATGAAGCACAAAAATAATTACCCAATGAAAATAAAACAAGAGCTAGGAGAGACTTTGGGATGGACCAACAATTGGTTAACCTGTCCCCAGTGAAGTCGGTAGCTGAAATAACCGGTTGAACAAATCATTAAGATAAAATCAATGAAGTCGCCATCGAACATTTATTATCCCACGGGAAGGGAAAGGTAAACATCGAGTAAACATGAGAAGGGTGAAATCAAAGTCAAATGAACAATATGTTACATGAGGGGAAGGTATTAGAACCCCACACGCTCGTAGTACTCTACGGTATCCACTCTTATTGTTCTAATCAAATGGTGTGTTCAAATCTAAAGCTTACAAGCTAAAAAGAAAATGCAAAGAGGGAATGCATGCAAAATAAAACGCATGAAAAAGAAAGAAATATTTACAAGGTTTTGCTTGGCTGAGCCCCATGACCAGATTCCTACGTATCCCTTTTAAGGAATTAGAGCGTCGTAGTTTGACTCATATGTTTTGGTTTGTTGTATGTTTTTAATGAACAATAACAATTTTGCCTTCTCCCGCAACTCGACCTTTGGAGACTCACATGTCAGCACATAATGAATTAACATATTATTTTTGAAAGTTTGAAAGAAAAGAAAAGGAGTCCGACGATGAAAAAGAGTTTGCATTGGTTAATATTTTTTACCTTAAAAAAGGATTTGAAAGTTGTTAGATGTTTTATACATTTTCCAAGAAAAAGGTTTTAGTTTTAAGGACGCAAAAGAAAAAAAAACTAAACGAGTCTAAACTATTTCTAATCCCCAATGTTATCATACAATTATGGCCCCTATGGTCGAGGATGAAAAGGGGAAATCTCTACATACATTGGCGTGCATGGATACCAATCCTAATGTCTAGTTCGAAAGCTACTCTAACCGAGCGATCCTAAGGGAACATACAACGGTTCAAAGCCTAAGGGAACGTGCTATATAGAAATATAAAAACAAACAAACTATTTGCAGGTTCAAGATAGCACTCATATGTCATGCGAAGCGCACACTAGCTCAAGTCACAAAGGCATAACCAAAATATTGCGCATCGAGGTATAAAATGAGAAGCTTTAGCCAAGGGGCCATATCAATTGAGGGAAACAAGTGGGATATGATACGAGAAGCTTTAGGAAGGGGTCATATCTAATGAGGCAAACAAGTGGGGTAGGATACATGAAGGTTTAGCCAAGGGGTCATATCATTCGAGGCAGACAAGCTATCCGTGGGAATATAAGTGTCTATACCATGGTATCATATTACAAGACAAGAAGAGTAAGGGGGAAAGTGATAAACACAAAGAATAAACATCGACCAACGTGAGCTCAAGACAAAGTGTACGAGATCAATTACAAATCCCTTTTCCATCTAACTGACTCGATAACAAGAGCAGTCATAAATCAGAAGCATCATGGTGATTTACGAGCTAAGGATGACACAGACGAAATGCGGGGGTTGATTATGAACCCTCTCCACTCGCCTCCTTATGAGGACTTCAATGGGGGATGGGGGTAAGGTGCCTCTTTTGAGGTCTTTATGCACAAATATAAACACACCTGCAAAATACCTACCATATTCCAAGGTAGAATTTTAAATAAACACAATTAGCACACAAATGCAAAATTGCCTTAAACAAGTCTTTAAATAAACCATAGGGACTCCTAACATAATCCACCACAGATGTTTGTCATACATCTCTATCATACTTCTCATGGTATCAGAAAGTTGTAAAGTGCGGAAAAGATAAACTAGGATCAGAGTGATAACGAATGTACAGTAGTTCGTAGTACAACAAGCAAAGCAGAGAAACCCAAAAAACTTCGAGTAAGCTTCACCAAGCAATAAATAAGAGTCAGAAATCAAATTCTTAGAATAAGTGTCGAAGCATCATCGCTGTGAAAATAAATCACAATCAAAATCACAAGCACATCCACATATCATACAATAAACATGTATAAGACTCAAATCTCAACAAACAAAGGTGAATCTCAAGTCTCGGGAAATCAGATAATCATAAATTAATCGCTAAAATCAAATATAAAAAAAAACTACCAAATTTATATTTGATTTTGTAATTTTTTTAGCATGTGGAAAAAGTTTAAAAACAAATCTAAACAATTCACAAATTTTTTAAAAGAAATTACTAATAGAATAATCTCGGGGGGTGCAAGCTAGTAATCTAGGGAGTGTGAGCTAGTAACACGCGCTGAGCCTAAACAATGGTCAAGTAGGCCTATTTTTGTGTGTAGAGCAATCGACTTGTACACAAAAAAAAGTCCACGGGCTTGCTGCAAGCATGATTCATCGCAGGGCCCATTCAATCACCCATCCAAAGCAAATATCCATGTTGATCGTTCAATATTTGTCAACACTGGAAAAATAAAAATAACAATAATAAACAAAGGGAAAGATGGTAAAACGGTGCGTTTTGCTTGAGGGGATATGGTTCAAGTCATTATGGATTTTCATCTTCCACGTAACTCCTTCATCACTCTCAAACGGGGGCGCAACCTTCTTCTACTTTCTTCGAGCACACTCCAACACAACCTTCCGCTGCTGTGGAGTTCAACAGATTTGTCTCTTCTTTGACTTTATTCTTTGACGACACCTCAAACATCTCTCTGATACAAATATCTAGTTCACATCATCTCTTATATCCAATTTCGAAAATAACCTAGATCTTATAGTATCAAGAAGGAGCAAAAAGGATGAACACGAAGGCCTACATCCGGCAACAACGAGGTGGCGTTGATTATGACAGTGAATACACTTCAGGTTATCATTGTCCCATAATTCTTGTAATATGAAATGTTATCTTGACTTACACTTGTTGATGTTGATCTTGCCAATTCTATTAATACTTAAATTATGTGTTACTGTATTGATGAATATGTTTATAGAGAAAGGTGGAAACAATTTACAGCTATGAGACAATGAAGATGATGAAGATTGAAGGTGGAGGTTTCATAGATTTGAAGTTGTTGATAATTCGTTGATGATTGAAAAAGATCAATGTTCAGAGAAGAAGAAGGTTGAAGATTCTATGTGAACGTGAATATATGAAGCAGTGAAGTTTGTTGATGGAAGGTGGAGTGAAAGAGATGAAGAACGAGGTTCAGAATGGGGTGAGAGAGGTGAAGATTGCAGAGAGAGATTGGTAAGTTGAATCAGAGAGAGAGAGAGAGAGAGAGAGAGAGAGAGAGAGAGAGAGAAATTTGTTGTGGTTTTCTGTGATTTTTCTCAAGTGATTGAAGAATGAATCGTATCTGGTGAGAATTCTCTTTTTATCTTTCTGTTAGAGTTTGTAGATATTATTTTATGATTTAATTAAATTTGAGCCTTACGATCTTGAGAGTTTGTTATAGAATAGATGGTGAGATTGAGATACTTGAGAGTTGCGGAGCTGTAAAATTGTTCTCTCATTTTTATTACCTAATTATTCTGATTTAACTCTTTTCCTCATATACTGAGCTGGAATATCCCTCCATATGTACTAATTTTCTGTTATGCTAAGTTATTATTCTGATTTGTGATTTAATTCGTTTTTTAGTTTTCTTTTTCTATTGAACTTGTTTTTACTTCTCACCGTTTTTTTTATTTTCTCCTGGTTTATTGTGGGATGAACTTGTATATGCTACTTTCTATGCAAGGTAATTTTTTGTTGAAACAGGGTAGCAATGCGCTTTATTGTATATGTTTGTACAATTTGGATATTAATCAGTTTTTTTGTTTGTATATTTGGATACAAATTTCTGGTTTGATAATTTGAGTATGATGCAGGTAGAAACTATGCAGGGCTAAGGTATTTTGGACAGGTTTTGAGAAAGTTTGCAAGTTTGGCAAGGAAGGATGAGTTGATTTTGAAGATTGGATTCATAGCATCGAACAATTTGGAGCATGAAGGATTTTTATATTTAAGTTTATGCTAGGTATTGATGTAATGAATGATGGTGTAATGGCTTCATGATTCTTGTAATTTTAATGTAATAGGATCATGTGATGTTCTATATCAGAGTGGTTCCTTATGATCCTGCATATTAACAAGCAGCTTGTATAAACCTTGATGTTTAACAAAATTTTCCTTTTCTGAACCATTATATTTCATTTCTTTTGACATGCCATTCTTCAAGTGCAACTCGAATCAATAACACGTATTAGATGAAAGCTCAAGTGTGACCTTGGTCCAAAAGTTAACTTTTCAAAGTTTACTTTGACCGAAGTCAAAATATCTTATCCATGTATCTTGACCTTAGACCATAATTATGCATCTCAATCCCTTATAATAACTTGTAAGCCAACAACTGGGTATGCCATTTTTGAATCAATATGGATCCATAATTCATGCTTGAACTCAGATCTTAAATGAGTTTGAAAATAATAACTTGTGTCATAATTCCTTGAACCTCAAACCATAATCGATTGGAGAGAATACTTGCATCATAATGTACAAACCCTAATTTATTGACTTAGGAATAGAGTAATTCAATTTAACAATACCATAATCAGTAACGTGTAGACTAAGCAACACATGCATCTTGGATTGATGAAAAATCGATCCTTGAGAGAAATATTAATACAACTCTTGGCATTGATAAAACCTTGACCAAGTGATATGCACAATAATGGTAGCAATTAGCTTCCATCGTCAACTAATAATAAACTGCTCACAAGATCTTTCTATCCATAGCATGTCCATTTGTATGTGTTCCAATAGTGCCTTCATGGATTTCTCTCATAAGTATATCTTCTTCATGTTTCTCCATGCACCTGAGTAACACCATATCATAGTTTCTTTTGTACAATATGTTGCCATTCAAAAAGAGATTTGAAGCTAGATAACCCACAGTTCATTTGTCAATTACAGAGGAATTTTCTGAATATTCTTGTTTCTCGAGATACCTTTGGATGTCAAAGAACCAAGGCTTATTGTCTGGTCCTTCTTCAATAGCAAGGAAATGTGTCGGTTCTTCAAAATGTCTGATCTTAATGCGTGGTTCATGGTTTGGCCAAGTTACCTTAAACATGGATGATAAAGTGCCCAAGGCGTCTGCCATCTAATTTTCTTCTTGTGGAATATGGCTGAAGGTAATCTCTGTAAATTCCAAAGCTAGCTTTAAAACATGATTCAAATATGGAATCAATCTAGGATGTTTAGTGTCCCATTCACCGTTGACTTGATATATGACTAACATTGAGTCTCCAAACACTTTGAGATATTTAATTCTTAGATTGATAGTTGCTTCCAGACCAAAGATACAAGCTTCGTATCCAACGATATTGTTGCTGCAGTCAAAAGATAACCTAGTAGTATAAGGCTTGTAAGAATTCTTAGAAGAAGTCAAAACTTCTCCAATTTCGTGCCCTAGTTCATTTGAAGCCCCGTCAAACATGAGTGTCCAACGTGCCTCTGGTTCAGGTCCTACATCAGGCCCTGGTATTTCATAGTCACCTATAGCCATGACATCCTCGTCTGGAAATTCGAACTTCATTAGTTGAAATTATGCCAATGGCTGATGAGTGAGATAGTCCGTTAGTACACTACTCTTGATGGCCTTTTGAGTGATATATTGGATGTCGTACTCTCATAGCTGGTTTTTTAACACATACTTTAAAGGATTCATTCTTGATATTAACCACCTGGTGTGGGTTACCATGTACTGCCTCAATCTTTTAGTAGCCCAAGCCAATGTACAACAAGTCTTCTCAAGAAGTGAGTACCTGGTTTTGCAGTTGTTGAATTTCTTGTTGAGCTAGTAGATTGCATGCTCTTTTCTACCTATTTCATCGTGTTGGCGTAATACATATCCCATTGACCCTTCAAGCATTGTTAGATACCTGATGAGTGACCTGCCGGGAATTAGTGGCATCAAGATTGGTGGCTCTTGAAAATATTGCTTTATTGTCTTGAAGGTTGTATGACAATCACCGTTCCACACCACTGTCTGATCTTTTCAAAGTTATTTGAATATAGGCTCGCATGTAGCAATTAGGTGCGATATGAACCTTGAAATATAATTCAATCGTCCTAAGAGGGCAACTTTTAGGGTGCAACAACTGCCTCATCAGTCTTCTCAGTGGATGTTCCAACATTATCTTTAACATCCATCATTTGTTCAGTAATTGAATCATCAATTACAATAATAATAGATTAGTTATGGAGTTAAAAACTCCATGAGCTCTGCTGCTTGAAGAGTAACCCAGAAATATCCCTTCATTACTTATGAGATCCTTCTTACCCTTTTGATCTTTGTTAATCAAAACATAGCATTTACTTCCAAAGGTATTAAAGTAGTTGGATTTAGGCTTCCTTCCTTTCCATAACTCATAGAGAGTAGTTGAAGTACCTTCTCTCAAAGTGACCATGTTATGAATGTAGCATGTAGTATTCACAACTTCAGCCCAAACTCCAAAGGCAATTGCTTAGTAGCAGCATTACTGATGAGCGCTAAATTGTTGTGAATTTGAGTGTGAATAATTAGAATTCATCGGCTCAATTTGTTTTCTTTTTGTCAATAAACCTCGACTGTAATATATATTCAATATAATTTACATTATAGTATATATATTGTGTTATCATTTAAATATCATTGAGTTTAATTGTTTTTATCACAATTTTGTAGGTATTCAAGCATTGATATTTAGTCCTTGTTAGAAAGAGAATAAAACAAGGTTTCCACAATTTCAAACCGTGCGAAAATCAGAGTTAAGGTTCTCAAGTTATGGCGAAAACAATGTTGACTTTTCCAATTTCCTTTCAGGCTCGCCCAAAGCTAGTCGGGCGACACAGAGGTGAGGCATAACACCCAGAAGCGTGAAAAAAGGTTGTTATTAGTCCTAGGCTCGCGCCGGGCTTGCAAGGCGAGACTCTCTGGGAATAATTTTATTATAAAGGGGTAAAAACACATTTTTTAGGTTATGTTTTAGGGCATTTGTTCACAAATTATCAACCAGCATTTCTTTGGTTCTAGAGAGCTTAAAAATCAACAATGGAGCTTGCATCTGGAGGATTTGAGGTCGAATTTCTCATCGATTAGTGTTGACAAACCAATAAATGTTTGGTTCCTCTTCTTCTCTAATATTTCTAATCTTTATTTTTTGGAGTTTGTATGTATATTTATCTAGATTATATGTATATTTATTGCTCATGGTGTTGTATGAAACTAATTTTACAAATTAATGTTGATGATTGCTTTCTTTATTTGGGTTTGGGTTGTTGCAGAAATGGACGGTTCAAATAAGAATTTAGGATAAACATCTATTGGGTTTTAATTCTAGAAATAGATTAAGCCTTAATATTCATTTGGGTGTCAGAGCTTAATGATTTCGTGTTGTTTGTACTACGTTGAGAGATCGCCGAAGCGAGTTATACGATTGTTGTCTCATCCTGTATTAGAGATAACCTCTCTGTGAGAGATAGAGGATAAAATTGAACAGTGATTAATGTTTAGTACAACTGTGTAGTAAATTTAAGTATGTAATATGGTAGATGAAATGTAATCCCCAGAGTTCTCTACTCTCCATAGAATGAATTCTTTTTCTCTTAATAACTTTAATTCCCACATTTACCTTTTATACAAACCAACCTAATTTAACCCCAAACTCATAAACGCGATAAATTATCGAACGACAATTCAGTAGCACTAATCCTTGTAGAGAAGATATGATATAACCTAGAAAAATATTTACTTTTGCTTGTCACTTTACTGCTTCAGCAAGATGGCAGTATAAATAACAAGCGTCAAGCTTACAGCGTAAAACAAGCATGTTTTATTGTTTTTAGTTTCCTTATTGTTTTTATTGTATTACTATAGGTAGTGTGGTGAATTGGTTAAACAAGTTGAAATTGGACCAATTCTTAAAATTCTCAAATATTAACTTTTCAACTTGTTTTATTAAATTTCACCCGGTGTTTTAGCACATATTAGTATTTACTAATTCTTTTGTTTGTTGTTTGGACTCCAAGTTTGGTCTGATATCTTGTGGAATTTTGAGGTGATTTTCGAAGTTTGATTGTTTCAACTTGCAGATGTATGTTAATGATATTGTTTGAAGTTGGGACTCACAAGGTACTCTTTTATGGCTTTCTAGAACATACCATGTTTATGAAACTTTCCTTTTGTACAAAAGTTCATGTCATTTATTATTTTACCATACTTGTTCATTCTTGAAACACTTTAGGAATAAATCATTTTTGTGAGATTGCTTCCATTGTTTACTATATGCAGGAGACCAACTTTCTTGGTAACTCGATTTTATTATGTTTAATCTTGTAATTGTATTGAATGTGTATGAAAGCATGAAAAATATCAATACATTGATTGAATTTCAGCATAATCACCTTCTAAAGGTATTTTACCCCGTGAGTGTGTGCGCATTTGTTAGCCCTTTGAGGCTTAATATCATGATCCATATTTGTAGAGAAAATGTTGAAATTGTAACTAACTAACTAGTTCTTCATTTATTTTTTTATGGATCTTGAATTTGTTTCTTGAAACACTTGACCCTTCAACTTTACTTTGTGGTTTGTTTTGTTTTTCTTGCCTTACAACATTAGGGAGAATTCACACTTCATGTTTGGTTGTATCAAAGTTGGGGAGAGCACTTGTTTGGTTGCTCATGTGTTATTTGATTTGTGGTTTGAAAAGAAATAAGTGGTTGGAAAAAGAAAAAGAAAAGAAAAAAAGTGAAAAAGGAAAATAAAAGAAAAAGAAAAGAGAAAGAAAAATAAAATGAAAAAAGAAAGAAAGTGTGATTGATTAAAATCAAGGTTGTACCAATGAGCAAAGTGAGAGGGTGAATAGAAATAATTTTTGATTGTTTGTATTTGTATGATTAAATGATCCCATCTATTTAGGAAATTTCGTTTATTTATCCTTAAGATCAACCCTTCTTTGTTAACTGAGCTAACTTACAACCCTTGAAATGTCCTCTTGATTCTTGCTTTTATATTGTTCAATATTAGTTTTTCTCGATGAGTGTATAATTTGACTTGTTTTTAACTTGATTGTTGAGTGAGAGTAAAAGCACCCCCTTGTTTTTGTTATTCATGTACCGATGACTTGTGTGCTAGAAGTGATTCATTTTTGAACTTTGTATTGTTTTGGAATTTTTGACATGTGTTTTGTATTTAAGAGATATTTCATTTTCATGCTATTGTTGTAGTTTAGTGGTAAGTGTTTACTTTGATCCTCATATACCGGACTCAAAACTATTTGGCTTGACATAATGATAAATGAAAGTGAATTAAACATAATAGTTGCAATTAAGAACGACATGGTAATCAAATTAACAATGATGAACGATAATAATAATAATAATAATAATAATAATAATAATAATAATAATAATAATAATAGTAATAATAATAATGATGATGATAATAATAATAAGAAAATGATAAAGAACCTGTAAATGTAAGAAATAGAGAACTTGAAATAAAACTGAAATAAATCTTCAATAATCCAGCAAGCTTATGATCCAAGCGTACAAATGAAAGGTCCTAAAACTAATGGTGTGGTAGTTCCTCGATGTGAGAAACTACCACTTTTACATACTGTGTATTCTTTCTAAAACTACTAACAGTTCTTCCGCTTATAAACTTGGATGTATCAAACTAATTTCTAAGATCCTATATATAAAGAAATAAAATGGAAGTTACAACTTTATGTGAGAAGTAGTGGATATAATGCAGAAAGTGGAGAAAGAAGTGGAAAATTGGAAGTTGGAAAAATCATGGGGTGATAATGGGAAGTTGGGCTTCTGAGTGGTTACATGAAGAAGACGTGGAAAAGACTTCGTGTTTAACACTGAAATTAGCATGTGACGATTGGCACACAATGTGTGTCGTGGGGCACACATATCTTCATCCTGTGCCGATTTCCATGGATTGTATGCTGAGTGGCACACACATTTTTGGGTTGTGCCAAGCGGGACATGTTGTGTGCCGAGGGGAACACTAATGTAACTTGTGGCGGGAGACATATGGCTGTGACGGGCGGCATGGCTTTCTGTCATGATATTTTTCGCATTTTCTGCAAATTTGACTCTTTTCTTCTTCATTTATTCCTCTTTTCTCATGCGAGCGTTGTCAAATGTAAATACCTGAAATTAAATAGAAATACTGGCATAACAAGATAAACTGAATGAAAAATAATATAAAAGTGCATATGAATCAAGTCAAAAATATGATATAATTTCGTGTTATCAAATACCCCCAAGCTTAAACCATTGCTTGTCCTTAAACAATCGACCAACATGGTAAAAGAAATGATTAAGCGCAATTTGAAACAAGGGCATGACACGAATCTAAATCATACATGGTTTCTAGGCTAATGTTTGATCAATAGGTACTTACTGTTCAATACCAAGGATACCGTAACGACGCAATGTTCAAAGACTCCCTCTTTATTCAAATCAATTCGAATCATGCCATTATAGCTCAACCTATATCTCTCATTTTTCTTTCACTCTTTTCATTCAAGCGCAATCACATTAAGCCCGTTGTCTGTACACAGACATAGTAGGGAAATTGGTTAGCGACTATGATCCTTTGTCTCGAGGTTAAGGTACATAAGTTTGGTAACCCCTTTTACTTAACCATTCGTAGTTGCGGGAGATCAGACCATAGTCCGCCCTACCAAGTTCACCATTAGACACCTCTGAACCAACTGACGACATGTTCTTTTATAATATTTTGGAAGGTTCCACAACCGTTGAATTAAGTGACCGGTTGAGGTTCACCTAACTTAATAGGTGTGTTCCCTATTTTAAATTTATTAAGGCAACTAATTTTTTTTAAAAGAATTTTTGGGATCATTCACTTATATTCATCGATTCCCTACATAGTTTGTGCTTAAGATGGTGCTGACATCTAATATAAACTAATTAAGAGCTACTTTGAAAACTCGAGCCCACGTTCTTGACATAATGGGTACCCAAATCGATATCACATAAAGAGGGGGTTTATGGTGTCATAACGGTATCGATTTTATTGAAAATTTCCTAAGTCTCTCTAACACATCCTAAAGTGTGAAAACCTATATACTTTCAGAGTGTGTGTGTGCCATACATCAACAAGAAAATTGTTGTTGGAGGTCAAAATTTTAAAAATTTGGGGAAATTCAGTAACAATTGAAAAACAGGCATACAGACTTGACATCACATGTAATGACTCGACCAAATATTGGAAATAGATAAAATCCTAAAAATATGAAATAAACTAGAAAAAAGTAAATCAAAATAAGAAGCGATAAATGGAAACCGGTAAAGTTCCTCCCCCACACTTAAACCAAACATTATCCTCAATGTTTCAGTAAAAAGTGGGAAAAGGAATAAGAACGTGATCAATGCTCACCTCGATAATTTCCTACATGCAACTAATAGCTACCAAGCGACTGATATCTTTATTTTCTGCAAAGTCAAACAAAAGAAACAACATTAAATTGAAACTCGTGGGTTGCCTCCCATGCAGCGCTTCTTTTAACGTCAGTAGCTCAACGACTCAAGAGTGTTAGTACTCATGGTGATTTTCTCGATAATGACTCCTCTATCAAATTTTTAATCGTCTTTGGTTTCCAATGCCACTTATCAAGCCATCTCAGATATCCCCCACCTTTTCTTTTCTTTCTTCTGTGGGGTGGTTCATTCTTTTGAACTTGTGGTGGTGGTTCAGGATCTATCCTGAGTTTCATCTTTTCAAGTTTCGGCTTAGTTATTTCATCCACCATCTTTAATGTTACCCTTCCCTTCTTAATGCTAATGATTTCCATAGTTTCACGGTCCTCGAATTTTCTATTTTTATGCGGGACCTCAAACAAAGGTGTGTTGGCATGGATATTCTCCATATACTTATCGGATTGGGCATATACATTAGCTTCCACAAATATTTTTAGAAAAGTTATAGGCGGGTAATAGGGAGGAGGAACAATAATAGATGTTTCCTTCTCTACCTCTTCGACAACCTCCCTTTCAGATGTCGTTAATGTATTTTTATTAATCTCTACTCTTTCCTCATCAGAACTCTTCTTAACCTCATTATTACTCTCTTTAACCTCATTATCACTCTCCTTAGGATTTTTGATTTATTCTTCAGTAGCGGTTTTTACAACATCCACATGCTCCTCAGGGAAGGGTCCTAGAGGTTTTTGTTCAAGCAGGGAGATTTGAGTCTCTAAGACCATGTTGTGGGTCGCAAGGGACTCAACCACATTATTCAACTGCCTAAGGGTTTCATTATTTTGAAGACTTTGATTTCTTATCTCTTCATTTTAGACAAATTGTGTCTCTATAAAGTTCTCTATCACAGATTCTAGCCTAGTGTGAGTTAGCGTTGCATCAAAATCCTCCATTGATGTTGCAAGGCTGAAATTATGGGATTCCTGCAGTTCCTCAAAGTGAGTTAGCATCGCGTTTTCTGTTTCCACAAAGTTCTCCATCATCATGGTTTCTAGCCTAGAGCAATTTAGTGTTGTAGTCATATCCTCCATTAATATTTTGAGAGTAGAATTTTGGGATTCTTGTGACTCTTCAAAATATTAGGCATGGTGATTGTAGAGGAAAATTGGTTGAGGATAAGTTAGAGTCGCATTGTAATCCTCCAGTAATATTTCGAGATCGAATTTATAAGATTCTTGCGACTCCTCAAAATGTTGGGATTGGTAATTGTAGAGGTAATTTGAGTGAGAGTGAGTTAGTGAAGCATTGAAATCTTCCATCAGTATTTCGAGGTCGGATTTATGGAATTCTTATGATTCCTCAAAATAATGAGAATGGGAGTTGTAGAAAAAATATTGATTGTTGGTCCCCGGCAACGGCACCAAAAACTTGATGCATCCGCAAGTGCACAGAAATATCGAAGTAATATAAAAGGTTGTCAAACCCACAGAGACCAATGTCAACCTACTGTAATCTATTGTCTTTTTATAAAATTAAGGCTAATTAATGATTGGATTTAGGGAAACTAAGAACTAAAACTGAAATAAAATAAATATTAAGGAAATATATATGAAAAGAGAGACTGAAATGTGTATTCCACGTACCTCAGAGATTCTGTAACTTGTTGGCTTATACTGATGTTAAAAACGTGTTTAGTAGAAAATATCAATTTAAAGACTAAACATCACACTCTCGTGGTTTTGAATAAAGCCACGCTCCTTAACCGTAGGATTTTTCTCTCGCTCGCCCACTTGAATCAAGGAACGCGTTTTGAAAACTGAACAATTTCTAATCAATCCTCAAGCGCTCTCGCTGTGTTTATAATTAATGCCTAGTTTCTACTATCTAGTTTGACCCCCACGCTCTTGCAGTGCCGACTTGAACCTTAGTTAATTTCCCACTCTCGTTGCAAAATCGTGTTAAGTAACCTTTCACTCTCGTGAAAAGGCTATTTAAATTAAGTTTAATAATAATAATAATAATAGTAATAATAATAATAGTAATAATAAAAATAAAAATAATAATAATAATAGTAGTAGTAATAATAATAATAATAATAATAATATTGTTAATAATAATAATAATAATAATAATAATAATAAGAAATAAGATAAAAAACATGTAAATGCGAGAAATAGAGAACTCGAAATAAAACTGAAATTAATCTTCAATAATCTAGCAAGCTTATGATCCAAGTGTACAAATGTAAGGTCCTAAGACTAATGGTATGGTAGTTCATCGACGTGAGAAACTACCACTTTTACATACTGAGTTTTCTTCCTAAAACTACAAACAGTGCTTCCGCGTATAAACTTGGATGACTCAAACTAATTTCTAAGATCATATATATAGAGAAATAAAACATAAGTTACAACTTTATGTGAGAAGTAGTGGAGATAATGGAGAAAATGGAGAAAGAAGTGGGAAAATGGGAAGATGGAAAGATCATGGGGTGATAATGGGAAGTTGGGATTCTGAGTGGTTACATGAAGAAGATGTGGAGAAGACTTCAAGTTTAACACTGAAATTAGCCTGTGACGAGTGGAATGAAATGTTTGTCGTGGGGAACACATATGTTCATCCTGTACCGATTTCCATGGATTGTGTGCCGAGTGGCACACAAACTTTTGGGCTATGCCGAGCGGGACATGTTATGTTCTGAGGGGCACACTAATGTAACTTGTGGTGGGCGGTATATGGCTATGACTGGTGGCATGGCTTTCTGTCATGATATTTTCTGCATTTTCTACAATTTTGACTCTTTTCTTATTCATTTCTTCCTCTTTTCGTATGCGAGCCTTATGAAATATAGATACCTGAAATTAAATAGAAATATAGGCATAACAAGATAAAATTAATGAAATACGATATAAAAGTGCATGTGAATCAATTCGAAAATATGATATAATTTTGTGTTATCAAATGTTCATTTGGGTATCAGAGCTTAATGCTTTTGTGTTGTTTGTGTTGTGCTGAGAGATTTCCCACGCGAGAAATATGGTCGTTGTCTCACTTTGTATTAGAGAAAACCTCTCTATGAGAGATATAGGATAATATTGACAAGTGATTAAGGTTGAGTACAACTGGGTAGTAAGTTTAAGTATTTGATATGGTAGGTGAAATGTAAACCCCAGAGTTCTCTACTCTCTGTAGAGAATGAATTCTTTTTCTGTTAATAACTTTAATTCCAATATTTACCTTTTATACAAACAAACCTAATTCAACCCCAAACTCATAAACACGAGAAATTGTCGAACGACAATTCAGTACACTAATTCCCGTGGAGACGATATGATATAACCTATAAAAATATTTACTTTTGCTTGCCACTTTACCGCTTCAACAAGATGGCGCCATTACAGGGGATTGGTGAAACAACCGGCTGAAAAAATCATCGAAATGAAATCAATGAAGTCACCATCGAACTTTTTTTATTCCACAGGAAGGGAAAGGTAAACATAGAGTAAATCTGAGAAAAGTGAAATCGCGATCAAACGACTGAGAGATCGGGTAAGGGATCCTATTATGCGAGAGGAAGGTATTAGAATCCCACACGCCCGTAGTACTCTATTGTATCCACTCTTGTTATTATAATCTAATGGGTGTGTAAGAATCTATATCTAAGTTTTAAAGTAAAAAGAAAGAAGGAATGCATGCAAAAGAAAAGAGAAAAGAAAGTGCAGGGAAAATACAGTTGTGCTCGTTCGGGCCCTACCCCAATGCTTACGTATCCCTTTTAAGAAATCAGAGCAGCCATAGTTCGCCTTCAATATTTTGGTTGGTTTTTTTTTAATGGAACAACATCAATTTCACATTCTACATGTAGCTCGACCTTTGGAGACTCACGCATCTGGAGTAAAGGGAACTAATGTGCTCAAAAAAGTTCCCAGAGGCAAATAATGCTAAAATCATAACTCGTCCTAAGTAGACATGGTGCAACCCAACCTTTGGGGAATTATGCATCGTATTGCATAGAGAGGGAAAATGACACATCCAGTTTGAAAGTTCTAAAGAAAGGCCTGAAGGCGGAAAAAAGTTTGTATTGGTTGATATCTTTAACTTTAAATAAGGATTTGAGATTTTGTTAAATGTTTTATGCATTTTTCAAGAAAAAAGGGTTTTAGTCTTAATGCAAGGATGCAAAAGAAAGAAAAACATCTAAGGGAGACTACCTAGTTCTAACCCTAATGTTATCATACAATGATTGATCCTAAGGTCGAGGATGAAAAGGGAAATCTCTACCCTATGTTAGCATGCATGGATAACTATCCTAATGTCTAGCTTGAAAGCTACTCTAATGGAGTGATCCTAAGGGGATCATGGCATAGCAAACAAATAAGAAAACAAGTGCTTTGGAAAAAAACATACAATTTGGGTGTACTGACTCGGGGATGGGGATAACAAGATAAATTCTTTAGCTAAGGGGAGCGGATCACCCGAAGCAAACAAGCGGGAGACTAAGATGAAATAAAAAAGAAAAGGATTACTTTAGCTAAGGGGAGCGGATCACCCGAAGCAAATAAGTGGTTAGAAAAGTGTCAGCAATGACCATTGGGAACTCTTGACAAAGTGTGGGGGCTTGATCGCAGAACCCTTTTCCACTTGACCGACTTGATACACATGATTTTCACAAACCCAAAGCATCGACATAAAACGTGAGCTAAGGATGACACTGGAGAAATGCGGGGGTCGATTGCAAACCCTTTTCATTCGCCTCCTTTTGAGGACTTAATGTTATGGGGGAATATGAGAGCACAAATGTAAACACACGTGCGGAATACCTACTTAAAAGGTAGGATTTTAAACCAACACAAGTAGCACACATAATGCACATAATGCAGAATTTCCTTAAGCAGGTCTTTAAATAAACTAGAAGGATTCCTGACAAATATCTACAATGGAAATCTTCGTCATACATCTCTATTCCTACTTGACATAGTAAGGAAAGCAGTAAAAGCCCTACTTCTCATGATCTCTAGAAAGCAATAAGATACGAAAAGGAAAATAGAAGGGAAATGTACCAAATGCATTGAGACACATGTCTGGTAACCGTTTTAAGTATCTTTCTCAAATCCCCCAAAATCAGCAAGCATTAAATGAAAGTAATCATGTTTTTAAAACGTAATCATGATTTTATTCTTTTTTATTGAAAACGTTTACAATTTCAAAATATTTTGAACCCTATTTAAACACGTTAACCTCTCACTTTAATCTTTTACAGTTTCTCATTATTTCTCAAAGTATTCTCTGCATTTTTCTGTGTTCATCTCTTGCAAACTCTTTTTTCTCAGTTTTTCTCAAAATCCCTAAGTGTGAACATGGCAACCTCCAGCAGTGCTTCTGCAGGTTCTCAGAAGAAAGCATCATCTGAACAGTATCAAGTGCCATTCAGAACACTCCTCACTCCTGTGAAGAATCTTGAAGTATTATCTGAATTGATCATTGATTTTGGAAGCCTGAAGGAAAACAGTTTTGATTTAACAGAAGAAGTTAGGGCACAGAAATGGGAAAGGTATTTTGACAGGTTGGTTGGACCAACATTCCCTATGTTAGTCAAGGAGTTTTGGATTCATGAAACGGCTTCAATGCATCAAGTCACCTACTACATTATAGGGAAGAAGATTGTGATCACTGAGGATCACATAGCAAGGTTAATTGGTTACAGTGGCGGTGGCGTCCGCTGTATTGATATGGCTGAGAGATGTGCTGACATGGGCGTCATAGCTGGAAAGATTTTCACCCATGGGGTGCCCAGCAGCAAGATCAAAGATCTGAAGGATTATCACAGAGTTTGGGCGAAGATAATTCTGGGGTGTTTTAATCATAGGAAGCCAACTAGTTCCCCTGATTACATAAATGTGGATCAGCAGTTTCTGATCTACTTTATCAATCAGAAGGTAAAACTCAACTTGGCTCATCTTCTGTTCAATCACCTCAGAACAAGCGTGAAGGAAACCAGGGAAGAAGAAAGAACAAAGAGGGATTGGATACCCTTTGGAAGGTTGATATCAGATATTCTGACTGAGAATAGGTTGAGAGAGCATCTGATAGAAGCTCAAGAGTTAAGCACCATTGAACCAACGGTTGGGAAGCCTCTGAACGCGAAGAACTTGAAGAAAATGAAGTTGATAGAGAATATCAAAAAGGAACCCAGCGCTACTCCTATTGCTGATATCTCCAGCAGAAGAGTTCCACTGAGTGACTTTCCTTTATTTTCTGAGATAGAATCTAAACCAGAGGTGGTTCTCAAATACTTAGACGCGTGCAAGGCAGATGGTACAGATCCCAATCTGAATATCAAAGATCTGCACAAACCTCAACCAGAAGTGACTCTGAAGAAGACGAAGAAAAGGAAGGCACCTTCAGAAGGATCATCCCAGCAGACACCCAAGAAAAGAGGTAATTTATCTGCTGCTTCTGTTTTAAATTCTTCTACTATTCCAGCATCAATTCCACCTCCAACCTCTTATAGAATCTCAATCCCCATCCCAACAATAGATGAAACTGAACCAGAAGATGACCCTTCTGAGGCATTACAACTCAGAAGACCCCGAACTAAACATCCAAAACCAACAATCTCAACAACATCAGCAATTGACAAAGTGCTGTCTGACATTGATCAACACACTTCTGATCACTCCTCCATTAATCCAAACTCTGAACCACAAATTGCCCTTTCTCCTCAACCAGAACAACAGCAAGCTGCTGAAGAACCAGAACAACAACAACCTCTCTCATCCATTCCAGAAGAACCTCTTATCCCTGAACAACCAGAAATTCCAACAACTTCTCCACAACCAGCAATTCCGTCTCCCTCTCCTCAACCAGAAATTCATCCACCATCACCTCAACCTGAGTTTCATCACTCTGAAACTCCAACTCCTCCACCTTCTGAACCTCATTCACCTCAACCATCACCTCTGGCAATCCAGCTACCATGTGGAACAACAGTCACAATGGCCCAGCTGCCATCCTCACCAGAATCTACACCACTAAATACTCCCAAAACACCAAACAGTCCAATCATAATTTCTGATTCTCCCACTCCATCTCCAAAACAAACAGCTCCCAAGCAAACCACCGAAAACCCCAGCAGGACATTCATAGACTTAACAATCCTTGACCGTCTTGCTGATCTGAAAAATAAGATAGCCATTCCAAAATCAAAACAACCAGATGTTGGCTCTGGTATTATGAATTTTGAAACAGGTTTGCAGCAGTGGATTGCTTCTCTAAAGCAAGTCTGTCCTAGAATGATTGACCCAGCTGCCTCTGACCAGCTCTGGTCACAATTCAGAATTTGGGTACGTGCTGAAGCCCTCAAGTTGCAGGATATCAACTATGAGCAGGCACAACAGAACTTCAGCAAGCTGCAGAAGGAAGTTGAAAGTCAGCTGCCACAGGAAGACGTGCTCCCTCTGGATAGTGAGCCATGGTTTGAGAAACAACTAGCTTCAAAGGTGCAACCAGAAGAAGACAAGACTATTCAAGATGAAGCAAGTCAAGCAGAAGATGGTGCAGAAAGCTCTCAGAAGCTCCCTGCTTCTGATGTTTCTCAAGCTGCCTCGGACAGGCAGACTCTGGAAGAGCTGAAGCTGAATGACATGCGTCTGCAGCAAAGGATGGATGAAAATGACCAGAAGATGAAAGAAAGGATGGATGTGCAGGATAGCAAGATTGACACAGTTGTCAGCATGGTACACAAGTAGAATGAGACTGCTGATCAGATCAAAGCCATGCTGGAGAACCTGTTCACACGCTTTCCTCCCCAACCTTAGTTTTTTCATTCATTTCATTTTCATGTTTTCTTTGATTATCTGTTGTACTATTTTGTCTGATTCTGAACTTTTTAATATGACAAGTTTTTCTGCCTTAAATGTGTTAGCACATCACTTACACTTTTTGATTGCTGACAAAAAGGGGGAGAACAAGAATGATATTTTAAATAATAACGGATTACTAAGACAGAAATTCTCGAACATTCTTGAAATTCTGGCTGCAGATACTCAATGTCACGTTCAATGTTATGACACCGTATCTGACTTACTATATGACAATAAATACAAAAGCAATAAAGAACACAGTCAATTGTTTACCCAGTTCAGTGTGCAACAACACCTACTCTGGGGGCTACCAAGCCAGGGAGGAAATCCACTATAAGAGATTTTAATTCAGGAATAAACCAACCAGTTTATCTCCTTCACTTAAGACCTACCCAATGCAATTCCAATCTAAGTACAACTTAAACCTGAGTTCCTACTCATTTCCCCTCAATCACAGCAGTGATACATAAACCAATTTGACTTAAGAATTGATGAAGACACTCTTCAAAAACAAACACTTGATTAAGCTTCACAGCTTTTTAGTCAAGCAACACAATCACTGGTGCTTCACAGCTTTGAGTGATGCACACAACTAACTTGACTCTGCTTCACAGGTTTAGTCAAGGAACATTCAAACACTCTTGCTTCAAAGCTTTGAGTGCTACACAACCCCTTACAATTAGAAACCTATTCCAAGGCACTTATCACAATGATAATTGCTTGGAGTACAATAAATCAAATCTATACAGATTACAAATGATCTTCTAATCAAAAAATCCATCCTTGAAAAACAGCAGCTCTGTTGAATATATAGCAGCTGCAACTTCAGTTAGGGTTTCCAAAAACCTAGGGTTAATTCCGTTTGACCTAAAGACCAGGTCACAGGACTTTATTAACCAGGTTAGGGTTGAGCTAGGTTACCCCTCAGAAAACGCAGGATTCTGTTCAGGAAGGACTGAGTTATTTCCTGAAAAAACTCAGACTTATCCAATCCTGCAATCCTGTTAGTTCAGAACAGGATATCATAACATCTGTTATGACATCTGAGAAAACCTGTCTACTGATTTAGCAAAATGTGATCATTTTGCAAAATGCTCAGATACACACTTATAAACATCAGTATTTGAATTACAATATTTTTCTGCAAAGGTACCTAATGAGTCAGTACAAACTGAACTAGAATGTTATGACATCAGTCATGACATTCACACATACACTTGGGATTTACCAAAAATGCAAGCCAATACCTAAACACCTACAAACTCCCCCTTTGGCAGATTTTTGGCTAAAGACCCTAAACAATCAAAGATAGATAGCAGCAGAAATAAGTGACAGCAGAAAAATAGAATGTCAAGTACTAATTAAGTAAGTACCAAAATATTCTCCCCCTCTTTAGCCACAAATGGGCCAAAGATACATGTTCATAAAATTATACAGTTATCCAAAGCAAAATAATAAGAGCAGCAGCAGAAAACAACTGAATACACTTCCAAACTCCACCAAATATCAGCACCAACCAGCAACACCACCAAACAGCAATCAACCTTCAAGCACTGTCATCAGACTCAGAGGAGCTAGTTTCTTCAATGTTGAGATGTCCTTCAGCTTCTACACCTTCTTCCCTTCTGTTTTCTTCAGCTTCCTCCTTTTCTAGCCTGGCAATTAGAATTTCTAGGGTCCTTTTTCTAGCATCCAGCTCTTTGCAAGTTTCTTTTAAAACAGCTATGACATCTGATGTCTTGGACTGGGTCTTTACAGACGATGTCTCAGCTGATGTTATGACAATGTCTGGAGCATGAGATCCCTGAAATAGTTTGTAGTGCAGGCCAAGGGCAGGAGCTCTTTTGCAGACTGTATCTCTTGCCACAAGGATATCAGGGTATTGTGCAAGGATGATTCCACAAAGGAGGGAGGGAAAGGCAATTGGTCCTTTGAAAGCATAACTGCCAGCATGCTTTAAAGTTTGTTCAAAGATGTACCTCCCATAGTCAAAAGCAGTCTTGGTTCCCACAGCATATATAAATCTCCCCAATCCTGTGGAGATAGTTGATTTGTGATTTGTAGGCACCCAGTTGGCTGCACCTATTTTATGCAAGATGGCAAATTTCATGCTGAGTTTACTAGCATTCAGCTTCCCTTTCAAGGGCCAGCACTTTACTTGTCTGGCTGTGATGGTTAGACAAACTTTATTGTCAGTTGCCTCTAGATCAGGACAGTCCTCATTTGTTCTTCCAAGAAACTTGTTGATTTCTGATGGAGAGAACTTGACCCTTCTTCCTCTAACAAAAACACTTTCAAAGTCAGCTGACCTTCCATCAGCACAATCATTTGACAAGTTCACTACAAACTCCTTGACCAGATTTTCATAACATTTGTTAAACTTTATCACTGTCTTCATTAGCCCAGCATTCTTGATCAGGTCCATGATGTCTTTGCACTCCAAGGCATCATTGTTGAGTTCTCTCTCTAAGGCTATTCTCTTTAAGCAAACATACTTCCATCTGTTTGCATTGTCAGGATGATGAAAAGAGATGTTGTCTGTTGGCACTTCAGGCACTCTAGCAATCTTGCTGGAGGGGAGCTTCCTTCTGATGGGAGTTTCTTCAATATCAATCTCAAATTCTGATTCCTCATCAGAATCAGAAGTTTCAGGTTCTTTACTCTTCTTAGAGATTGGTTGTCTAGCAGTATGTACCTGGGCCTTCTTCCCTTTTGTCTGAATACTTTTCTCAGCCATGCCTTCAGCCTTGGATTTCTTAGCATCAGGTTTATCATTCTGACTACTCTTTCTTTTCATCAATCTCCTAGCTATGCTAGGGTTCACATTAGCAATCAGTTCATTATCTGAGTAATCTTCATCCACATCAATGATAGGTGGATCAGCAGCCTTTTCAGAGGGGTTCTGAATGTTGTCTTTTGGTGTCACAACATTCTCAGTGACATCTACATTTTCAGAAACTTCCACATTTGGACTTTCTGATTGATTTAAAGGGATAGAAATCCCCGGTACAGATTGGTTGCCACTCAATATACTAGTAACCAGCCTAGCAATAGCTTGGTGAACTTGAACTGATCCTTCTCTATTAGGTACAGAAGACGAAGGATGAGAAGAATTACCAGAGGCTGTAGCTTGAGCTCTTCCTGCATGTCTGGTTCTGAGCTTTTTGACTCTGGCTGGGTCAGTTGCCATCTCCCTGAGAGGAGTGACCTCAAGAACTTCAGATTCTATGCATGTAGTGATTGCCCTAGAATCCTGGTCAGATGATGACGATGATGAGGAAGACGAAGTCGCCATGGTTGAAGACGATGTCTGAGACATTTTGATTGACTTTGAGTAATGGTAGCAGTTTGAGAAAAATCTTTGATTGGGAGGAGGAAACAGGTTGCAAGGATGAGAGAGGTAGGGGGTAAAAGGGAGTCTCTTCAACTTCTTAAAGCTTTTGAAGGAATTGTGAAAGAATATGATTAACCCACTAAATATAGACTTAACAAAATTAATCCCTTCAACCCTTGTTTTAAGCAAAATTAATTGCTATAATTTCTCATGTTGGTGAATACCCAACCTGTCCCTCAAATTTTCAAGTTTATTTCCAACAAGAGCCTTGGTAGAAGAATCAGTCAGCTGAAGCTTAGAGAACCTATGTTCCAGTTTAAATGACTTCTTCTCTTCAAAGTCAATAGGGTTCAAGGAAATGTTGATTGTTTTCAGATTGTCACAACACAATGTCACAACATCTTGTGTAACATTGTACTCAGGGAGCATCTGTTTTGACCAGATGTTTTGAGAACAGAATTTATTAGACTTGTTATTTCCAACATCCTTGTCAAGATGACTTAAGGTTCTGACAACACATTCTTCTTCAAGTTTATTTGCCACATCACAGATATTATCAACCTGTAGTTTTGGAGTTCTTCTGACAGCTTCCATAGAAATAGCTCTTTTCATTCTTCTTAGATGAAGGAGACCAAGCTTATGCTGCCACAGTTTCATCTCTTTTTCTTCTTTGATGATTTGACACATAGTGGAGATATCAGTGTTCTCAGGCTGCCACACGTAACAGTTATCTTTGGATTTGATTCCTCTCATTACAACTTCTAGTTTTTCATTGATTACTAGACATTCAGATCTTGAGAAGTTGACTTTGAATCCTAGATCACATAATTGACTGATACTAATGATATTAGCAGTCAACCCTTTTACCAGCAGTACTTTATTCAAACTTGGAACTCCAGGGCAGTCCAAATTACCAACTCCTTTGACTTCACCTTTAGCACCATCTCCAAAGGTCACAAAACTGGTGGTGTGAGGCATAACATTATTGAGGAGATTTTTGAAACCAGTCATGTGTCTGGAACATCCACTGTCAAAGTACCAATTTTCCTTTGCAGAGACCCTCAGGGAAGTGTGAGCTATCAGTGCAGTAGCCTTTTTCTTCCATTTAGGAGCATGAGGTACCTTTTTAGACTTAGGTTTGACACCTGAGTTCTGATTAGGATATCCATGTAGTCTGAAGCAGAAGGGCTTTATGTGACCATATCTCCCACAATGATGACATTTCCATCTTTGGTACCTTTTCTTCATATGTCTCTGTTCCTGATGTTGAGAGTTGTGTTGAGACATCCGTTTTGACATTTGCTTACCAGTACCAGATTTCTTTGCTTCCATAAATCCTAGTCCAGATTTATTTCCCACATTTTGTCCAACCTGAAGGATCTCTTCCAATTTGTCTGTTCCATTGGTCAACATCTTGACAGATTTGGTCATTTGATTCAGTTGTGAGTTCAGCAATTGAACTTCTCCTTCTAGATGACTTATAGTTTCAAGATTTGCCCTTTTTTCAGCCTCCAGCTTTATAATGAGTTTTGATTGTTTCTCATTCTGCACACAGACTTCAGCACTTCTGATACACAATTTCTTGTAGGTATCAGCCAGTTCTTCAAATGTCACTTCTTCATCACTAGTGTCACTTTCAGAAGTACAAACACTAGTTAGGGCAGTAACTAGTTTGGAAGATTCTTCTTCAGAATTACTTTCTGAATCATAGTCAGACCAAGTAACAGTCATTCCTTTCTTTTGCTTCTTAAGAAAGGTAGGACATTCAGCTCGAATATGTCCATATCCTTCACATCCATGGCATTGAATACATCTGCCTTGGTTTCCCTTATCTTCTGACCTTGGTCTTCTGCTGGAACTGTCAATGTCAGAGGGAATGTTATGAACATTAGACCTTGACTTTGGGTCCATTCTTTTGATGAGCCTGTTGAACTGTCTTCCAAGCATGGCAATAACTTCTGATATGTTTTCTTCTTCATCCTCCTTGTATTCAACATCAGTGTTGGATACAAGTGCTATGCTTTTGTTCTTCTTGTCACCATTATCAGTGATCCCCATCTCAAAAGTCTGAAGAGACCCAATAAGTTCATCCACTTTCAATTTGCTAATGTCTTGGGCTTCCTCTATGGCAGTTACCTTCATTGCAAATCTTTTAGGCAAGGATCTGAGAATCTTCCTCACCAGTTTTTCTTCTGACATCTTTTCTCCCAGTGCTCCTGAGGTGTTGGCAATCTCCAAGATGTTCATGTAAAACTCATGAATGGTTTCATCTTCCATCATTTTTAGATTCTCAAATTTGGTAGTCAACATCTGAAGCCTTGACATTTTTACTTTGGAAGTGCCCTCATGAGTAGTTTTGAGAGTGTCCCAAACTTCCTTGGCCAGTTCATATTGATGTACTAGTCTGAAAATGTTTCTATCAATTCCATTGAACAAGGCATTTAAAGCTTTTGAATTTCCCAGAGCTAACTCATCTTCTTCTTTACTCCAATCTTCCTCAGGCTTCAGGCTGATTGTCCCATCTATCTCAGTTATGGTGGGATGAATCCATCCTTTGTCAGCAGCTCTCCAAGCCTTTTTGTCCAGAGATTTTAGGAAGGCAATCATACGAGGTTTCCAGTAGTCATAATTGGTTCCGTCCAGAATGGGTGGTCTATTTCCAAAAACTCCTTCTTTGTCCATAGTGCCAGAAAGTGATATCCCTAGATCTCACCCAGTAATACAGGCAGGGTGCCTGCTCTGATGCCAATTGAAATTCTGGCTGCAGATACTCAATGTCACGTTCAATGTTATGACACCGTATCTGACTTACTATATGACAGTAAATACAAAAGCAATAAAGAACACAGTCAATTGTTTACCCAGTTCAGTGTGCAACAACACCTACTCTGGGGGCTACCAAGCCAGGGAGGAAATCCACTATAAGAGATTTTAATTCAGGAATAAACCAACCAGTTTATCTCCTTCACTTAAGACCTACCCAATGCAATTCCAATCTAAGTACAACTTAAACCTGAGTTCCTACTCACTCCCCCTCAATCACAGCAGTGATACATAAACCAATTTGACTTAAGAATTGATGAAGACACTCTTCTAAAACAAACACTTGATTAAGCTTCACAGCTTTTTAATCAAGCAACACAATCACTCGTGCTTCACAGCTTTGAGTGATGCACACAACTAACTTGACTCTGCTTCACAGCTTTAGTCAAGGAACATTCAAACACTCTTGCTTCAAAGCTTTGAGTGCTACACAACCCCTTACAATTAGAAACCTATTCCAAGGCACTTATCACAATGATAATTGCTTGGAGTACAATAAATCAAATCTATACAGATTACAAATGATCTTCTAATCAAAAAATCCATCCTTGAAAAACAGCAGCTCTGTTGAATATATAGCAGCTGCAACTTCAGTTAGGGTTTCCAAAAACCTAGGGTTAATTCCGTTTGACCTAAAGACCAGGTCACAGGACTTTATTAACCAGGTTAGGGTTGAGCTAGGTTACCCCTCAGAAAACACAGGATTCTGTTCAGGAAGGACTGAGTTATTTCCTGAAAAAACTCAGACTTATCCAATCCTGCAATCCTGTTAGTTCAGAACAGGATGTCATAACATCTGTTATGACATCTGAGAAAACCTGTCTACTGATTTAGCAAAATGTGATCATTTTGCAAAATGCTCAGATACACACTTATAAACATCAGTATTTGAATTACAATATTTTTCTGCAAAGGTACCTAATGAGTCAGTACAAACTGAACTAGAATGTTATGACATCAGTCATGACATTCACACATACACTTGGGATTTACCAAAAATGCAAGCCAATACCTAAACACCTACAATTCTAACTCTGATATACTTGAATATGTTTTCTGTTTTGCTTAAGTCTACAGGTACAAGAAAGCTCAATGATACTCTGAAGACTAAAGCTCTAATACTCTGACCCGCTCTGATACTCTGACCCAAAGCAAAGCTCTAACAAGAAAAAGCTCTGATACGCTGATCTGAAGCTCTGCTCTGATATGCTGATCTAAAGCTTCTGATAGTCAAAGACTCTGATACTCTGATGTTCAAAGAAAGGCAAAAAGATCTGATCCTGAAGAACTCTTGGAATCAAAAGGGAAGTAATAAACTCAGGGGGAGTATCTCTCAACTCTGATCCCTTATCTTTGATAACTTCTTATTCTGATACATCTTATCATTTAGTTACCTCTGATACTTTTTCACGTTATTTTCAATTAAAAATATCTAGTTTTTGTCATCATCAAAAAGGGGGAGATTGTTAGAACAAAGTTTGAATCTACTACCCTATGTTTAAGTTTTGATGATAACAAAATGAAAAGATATATTATTTATATGATTCATGTATGAACTATTTGCTACCTAAAAATATTACGTTCTGCTTTGCAGAAACTCTGATAGGTATCAGCAAGAGCACACTTAATCAGCATCAGAAGTTGCTATATCAGAAGATCAACTCCCGTGTATGCTGAAGCTTGATGAACAGAACTGCGCTCAACACTCTGATAAAGAAAACAACAGTTCATCAGCAGTTAAGCAGAGTCAGAATGAGCCAAGCCAGAACATGCATTAAGTAAGCAACGGTATTGTGCATTGAAAGCAAATTATTACCAACGGCCTCATTCCAGACAAGATCTGCTCAATAAGGAAAGTTTGTTATTAGCATTGAATCAAGAATATTGCTCCAACGTTCATCAATCTCAGTGCTATATAAACAAGACTATGAAGATTGAATTGGCTAATGCTCTCCAACATTTTACACGCCTAAAAGCTAATCATAATCTTCCTTCTCTCAGTTTGCTAAACGCTACATATCTCCTTACTCGATCATTGTTTAGCAATCTAGTTTCATAAGCTTAAGTTGTGTATACATCACAGTTGTGATACAGTTTTGTTGAAAACATTCACACACTTAGATTTATCTTCTTTGTAAGAAAGTGTTTCCTTGACAAACCAGGTTGTGGTTTGCATCAAGAAGGCTTTAGCAGTTGTTAAAGCAGTTTGTAATATTCAGTTGAATATAGTGAATTAAGACCTCGTTGGAGAGAGGCGAAATCACCTTGACGGGTGGACTGGAGTAGTTTGAGATCAAACAAACCAGGATAAAAATATCTTGTTCATTGCATTGATTTTCAGTTTTACAATTCAACCCCCCCTTCTTGTGTTTTTCACTTCTTCATTGTCTTCCTGTCCCCTTCACACCCTCTATATAAAGAATTCACAAATGCTGACAGAGATAGAGAGGAAAAAGATACAGAAAAATAGAGAACTTGGAGAGACGCTGCCCAGAATTTTCCAAGCTAAATCTGCCACCCAGCGAACGCCTCCCCCCTCAGAACCACAAGTCGAAGCAACTTTGTTTGGTAAAAGAAAAATCTAATCTCAAGCTCACTCACAAATTCATTTCGATTGCATATTCATATTTTTATTTCTGTTTGTGAATGATTTAATGTGCTTCACGTGAGCTACAGTGCAGAGTTGAGATTGTGCCATTGCTTGGGCACAATCTGAGCTTATCCTTCGAATCCCAGGATAAAACAAACCCAGACCCAGGTTCAGCAGGTGCGAATAAGAGGATATTCAAACCAGGGGGGTTAAGTCCCCCCTGGACTTTTAATATGTGTTTCGTTTTGCAGGAACCTCATGCTCAACTTCTTGTTCAGAGCTTCGAAGCTCAACAGTTTAGCTTCGAATTAGACCCAGGACTTCCAGCTCGAAGGATGACATGTCCAGATTGAACCCCCTCAGAGTGCAGCCCCTCATGCACCTTCGATCCAGCCTCTTCACTGGGTCAAAAGAAAGCCTGCCTCTCTTTCGACCAAGGCCTCCAGAATTACTTTTTTTCTTCTTATTTTGCTGCCTGGCCCATTTGTACTCTGTTTATTTTGTTTCCGTTTATTCCTTTTAGTTTTAGTTCTAATTAAAAATCATAAAAATAAACAACTTAGAATTAGGATTTAATTTAATTAATCATTTTAACTTATTTTCTCCAATTTTAAAATCGGTAGACTTAGGTTTTATTCAAATTCAATCTTTTTTTTCATAAACAAAAATACAAAAATTATTAGGTTTGTTTTAGAATAAATTTTAATCAGTATTTTTTTTAATTAATTAAATTTGACTTAACTGAATATTTAGCATTTTCTCAAAAAAATAAAATAAAACAACAAAAAGATTATATGCTAGGTTTTTTTAAGTTTCATGCGCGTTTATTTTATCGTAACTGCTTATTATTCCCCCAATTTTGGACATGTAAATAATCCCCTCCCCGAAGCCTTGTAATAGTGTAGTATTTACAGTTTCTGCAATTTAAATTCATGTACATATATTAACTGCTTAGATGTATGCTAACTAGGATTGTATGACAAGATCTAAAAACAAATGGTAGAACACCTAAAAATACAAAGATAATATAAACTGAAAATTGACACACTTGCACATGCCACTCCTAGGGTACACCTCATTTGGTTGCCTCAAATATGGTCATTAAGTATAGGATGTTTTAGAGGTCGTCCTTTTTGTCCCAAGATCATAAGTTGCCTCGAAATGATTGCCTCGATAAAAATGATCTAAGACATTAGGATTACCACTAAAGTGTCCTAACGTTGCTTTAGTTACCACAAGTCCCTTAAATCGAATTGACCCGAAAAACTCCAACAACAGTGCTACCTACTCCTCAATAGTGGGATAGCACTGTCTAAAGGACAGTTGCACAGTTTAATTCCTTTTCGAGTAGGTAGATGTTCTTAAGTACTTGCTCTCTTTTAAAACAAAACAAAAACTTTTCGCACTTACACTTTCATCAAAAACAAAACTCTTTTCAAAACCCACAATCACAAAGAAAAGCAAACCTTTTAAAAACATAGTGAGCAAGTACCTAAGAGCCCGTGGATAACCACGGATAGAAAGGGTGCTAATACCTTCCCTTTCTATAATCTACCTCCCGAACCCGAGAAACAATCTCGAAAAGGAATTTTTTATGTGCTTTTGTCCTTTCCCTTGTTGGATAAAATAAAAGACGGTGGTGACTCTTACTTACCGCGACACTTTGCAAAAACAAACGCAAACGCGAACCAGTATATTAAAAAACAGTCAGTTCTCGTTCCCACCGATCACAGAACTGGCGACTCTGCTGGGGATTGATAATAAGTGAGGTGTACCTTAGGATTAGATCACTTGTGTTTTCATTTGTATTGCTTTGTATGCTTTTAATTTTGTGGGCTTGTATCGGAGATCTATAAATCCTCCACCCGGATTTTGGGAAACATTCATAGATAGCAATACGTTGTGGAAACTGTGTGGGGTATACCAACACGGTTGAAGCAATAGCTATATTAGTGCGACATATTTGTGAGTACCGGTAGCCTTTGAGTCAATCAAAGAGAATACGGGGCCGCTGAGTGATGTCACTAAGCACTAATGACCTAGAACCTTACTTGACCATCTTGGCCTTTTTAGGGGTAGTGAGATGACCGACTTTGGTGCAGTCTGAAGTTGGTAGATACTCGATACTACACTCATTGAGGATTGTTTTCTCGGAATATTTTGGTCGCCAGTTAAGTGGCTAAACCGAAACGATGAACATAGAAAACAATCCAATGATATTGAGCTCCTTAGAACCCGATTACTATTTATAGGACAGGTTTTTGAGCCAACTACACTCAAGAGGGTACTTGCCTATGAAACCTCCTGCAAGCCTGAAACTAGGGTTTTTGTGTGACTTGCTTGTACATGTGTTTTTGCATACATCATAAAGCATCATATGCATCTGCTAACCATTTCAAGGATTTAGATTTTCATCTTTGTTCTTGTTTTGTAGGACATGGAGTCTCTCCGCAGGAAAACAATTCAAGTCAACCTTGTAAGGGTCCCTCTTCAACTCAAAGAGCTTACATCCAGGATTCCCGAAAATTCTCTCTTCAGTGAAAGACATGGTAGACTCCTCAGCTTGGTCAACACCAACATTAAAGAAGACATGATGAAAGTTCTCTTCCAGTTCTTTGACCCCCAACACCACTGTTTGACATTCCCTGATTATCAATTGGTGCCTACTTTGGAGGAATTTTCTCAACTCCTGAGAATTCCTATTCTTAGTCAACTACCCTACAACGGTACGGAAAAGGAACCAAAACTTGAAGATGTTGCTCAAGCATTACGCTTACAACCATCTGACATCAAGGGGAATTGGGAAACCAAAAGTGGTATCAAAGGATTCTTGGCAAAGTTTCTGATTGAGAAGGCACGAGAATGCTGGAAATCTCTTGATCTGCAAGCCTTTGAAGATATTGTGGCACTCCTTATCTATGGTTTGGTTTTGTTCCCAAATCCTGATCAACTTATAGATATGAATGCTGTCAAGATTTTCATATCCAGGAATCCCATACCTACATTGCTTGGGGACATCCTCCACTCATTTTACACACGAACAATGAGGAAAAAAGGTGTTCTCATGTGCTGTACTCCTCTCTTAGCAAGGTGGTTTATTTCTCACCTTCCACAATCATTTTTGAAGAATGAACAGGGTTTAAGGTGGTAACAACGATTGATGATCCTCACACATTCTGATGTACATTGATGTTCTCGGTCCAGAGAAAATGTCACTATCATTGATCGTTGTGGAGAATTTCCTAATGTTCCGTTACTTGGAATTAGGGGAGGCATTACCTACAACCCCTGTCTAGCTTTGAGACAATTTGGACATGCTCGGAGGGATGGCCCTCATGACATGTTGATCCCTGACCTAATTTTTGACTTTGACAACGATACGCAAGGACTTCGACAAAGGTTCATCAGAGCTTGGAGGATGCCTAACAAAGTGGATAGTAAGACACTGGGGCACAAGAATTCCATCCCCCTTGAGCCTTACCTCAAGTGGGTACGAACCCGCTCCCAGAATCTTATGATGCCATATCCTCACATTCTCCCCTTGATCAAAGAGCCTGTTATGGAAGGAGAGGTTCCATACGCCATCCTACATCCTGACATGCCAACATCATGGGAAGAAATGCAAAAGAGTTGGATCCAACTCAAGGAAGAGCAGAATACTTTTGAAGCCAACTTCTATGCCAGTGAAAAGAAGGTTTTGGAGCTTACCCGCCGACTTCACGAGGAGGAGACCCTCAACACTTACATCGCTCCAAAGAGGATGCGCAATGTATTTTTACATTAAGAATGTTGTAATATTTCGCCCATGGGGCACTTATGTACTAACAAATTACTTCTTAATGTGACGTGTGTTCTTTTTGTCTACAACAAATTTGAATTTTTTAACCCTTGAATGCATTACATAGCATACCATTCATCATATGCATAACAGGTACCCTTTTACAGGTCTCTTATCTTCTTCGCTATTTATTTCAGCAATCATCATGTCTGCTGAAACTTCCACTGAGCAAGCTATAAAGGCCCTCCAGGCCCAGAATGCCCTATTTCAAGAGTTGGTCATGAATCTAGCTAAGGGTCAGCAGGACCTGAAGACCCTGCTCCTGAAAAAGAAGAAGAATAAGAGGACCGTCCTGTTCAATACTGGACGCAGGTTTGGAAACGGGCTGCAGAATGAAATTGATCTGGCCACCCCGTCTGGAGAGAAAGACAGACCACAAGAAAGGAGGGCTCCTAGCCCTGAGGTCTCCGACAACGAGACAGACTATGATGAAGAACAATATCCTCCTACTGAGGATAAATACAAACAGCTGGAGGACCGTTTGAACGCCATGGAAGTACAGAAGGTGCCCGGTCTGGATTTCATAGATTTGGGTTTATCATCTGGGGTGGTGATTCCCCACAAGTTCAAGGCACCTGCCTTTGCCAAATATGACGGAGCTTCATGTCCCAAGCTGCACCTCCGGTCATATGTGAGGAAGATCCAACCATACACTACTGATAAGAATTTATGGATCCATTTCTTCCAGGACAGTCTCTCAGGGACTCAGCTTGAGTGGTTCTATCAGTTGGATGGAGCCAGTATCCGCAGCTGGGAGGATTTGGCTGTTGCATTCTTTAAGCATTATCAGTATAATTCCGACCTTGCTCCTACACGTATCCAACTCCAGGGTATGTCAATAGGGACGGGCGAAGGATTTAAAGAGTATGCTCAAAAATGGAGGGACCTGGCCGGAAGGGTGCAACCACATTTGGCTGATCGTGAACTGGTTGATATGTTTCTGGGGACCCTGTCTGGTCCATTCTTTAACCATTTGATTGGAAGTTCTTCAGCCAGGTTCACAGACCTTATCTTGACTGGTGAGAGGATTGAAGCTGGCATTAAGGTTGGGAAGATACAGAAGGGTTCCTCATCGAGCACCGAGAAAAGACCGTTTAAGAAAGAGTCCAGTGCGGTCTACAGTTCAAGAAGAAAGAGCAGACCTGAACACCGCCAAGCTGTCAAAGCGGTTTTTTATCTCAAAACCTACCGGTGCTCCTCAGCATCACAACCAACGAAGGGACGAGAGACCTCAAAGGCAATTCACTCGTCTCAGCATGACCTTGTCTCAGATTCTGCCACAATTGCTGAAGACCAATCCGGTGACCCTAAAAGAAGCTCCAAAGAATCCAAATACAATTTCACCAAGGTACAACCCTAATTCCCGCTGTGCTTTTCACTCTGATAGCCCGGGGCATAATACAGACGATTGTTGGGTTTTGAAGAACAAGGTGCAGGACTTAATTAATGCAAAGGAGATTGAGTTCGAGGCGCACGAGAGGCCTAATGTTGTAACTGCTCCCATGCCCAGGCATGGAGTGAATGCTGTAGAGGAAGACTTGTTTGTAGTGTCTGTGGATGATGTTGTTACCCCTCTGATGACTATCAAGAAGAACCTGTTGCTAGCCGGTTTATTTCCAGGCTATGGTGAAGGTTGCCCTATGTGTTCTGCTTTACCTACTGGTTTCCCATCTCTGAAGTCAGGTATCCAGAACCTGATGGATAGTAAAGAGATTCTTTTTGAGAAGACTGTTGTTCCACCCGTTCATTCTGAAGAAGTTTCCATCATTACCATTTTCAACAATTCTTCCAAGGCTCCCTAGAGGACGCCTGTTAGAATTACATCTGTTCCGAAGACCGCACCTATAATCATCACTGTTCTGAGGCCCATCCCCTACACCTCTGACAAAGTTGTCCCTTGGCACTATGGGGCATATGTTTATGTTCTCAGAGTCAAGCAAGAGTTTGATGCTGATACCGGCATCGGCAACATTACAGGGCCTGCCAAAGTCACCCGTAGTGGTAGACTTTTCTCACCTGATATTACTCCGCCAGCTGTCCGAAGACCTGTTGTCATTAAGCCTGCAAGTATACCTACTGTTGTTCCTGATAAAACTCCTATCCTTCCCCCTGTCGCCGAGTCATCTGACGCTCGGGGAAAAGGAATCACCACTGATATGCCTGCCCAGACGGAGGCGCCAAAGACAATCAGTGTTGAACCTTCCAAACAGGAGATGGAAGAGATTCTGAAGATCATTAAGAAGAGTGATTATAATGTGGTTGAGCAACTGGGGAAAACCCCATCCAAAATTTCTATGTTATCACTGCTGTTGTGTTCAGAGGCCCATGCCAAGGCTCTGATTACCTTCCTAAAGACGGCCCACGTGCCACAAGTGAAATCGGCTGATCAATTTACCGATTGTATGGCCAATTTAACTGCTGATAATGGTTTGGGTTTCTCCGACGCTGATCTGACTGCTAAAGGGAAGAACCATAATGATGCACTGCATGTCTCCATTGAATGCAGAGGCACTACTCTTGCACATGTGTTGGTTGACACTGGTTCCTCGTTGAACGTCTTGCCAAAGAAAGCTTTAGACATGCTGGATTGCGAAGGTTTAGAGCTAAAGCCGAGTAACATTGTTGTCCGGGCCTTTGATGGATCTAAGAGGATGGTGCAAGGTGAGGTTGACATTCCAATCAAAGTTGGTTCTCAGGTCTTCAACTCTACATTTTACGTGATGGACATTCGGCTGTCCTATTCTTGTTTACTGGGTCGTCCATGGATCCAGAAAGCTGGAGCCGTAACCTCAACACTCCACCAGAATTTGAAGTATCCGGTCAGAGGGAAGATTGTAACAGTTCAAGGGGAGGAGGAGTATATGGTCAGCCACCTCAACTCGTTCCGTTACGTAGAGATGGATAGGGAGTTCATTGAGACCCTATTTCAACACTTTGAAGAGGTTCCTCAGACATTGGCATCGGCAGAGACTGTGATGGAAGATTCTCCCATGAAGATGGCTTCCTTAAAGGATGCCCGGGCTGTTATTGAGAAGGGTGAGCATACAAACTTGGGCCGACTTCTTGATTTCACCCTGAAGACTAACAAGTTCGGTTTGGGTTTCACTGCAGAAGCTCAGAGGGCTGTTCGAAGTGCAAGGATTGGAAGACCTCCTGTGTTCATCAGCAACTCGGGAGTAAATGCCATCGAAGATGACGTGGAGGAGTCTGAATTCGACAGCTGGATCTATCCTACGACCGGCGGTGGACCAAAAACCTGGACAGCAAAGGACTTCATCCCTATTACTTTTATTACTCAGTAATGAGCTCTTTGTTTCGAATTTGTAACAGACAATGTTTTGAAACTTTATGGCCTGGTGTCTTACCCAAGGCACCGTGGCTTCATTCGTGAGGGCTTTTGTATGCCATTTTCATATATCATTAATAAAAGCATTGGACGTTTTCGCATTTCAAATTTTGTGCTCCTTGTCTTTCTTTATTACATATTGCAAAAACAACTATTTTACACACACTAACATGTACAGGTCCCAATCCACTCTGGATCTCACTGGTAACGACTCTGCTACTGCCAGTTATGACTTCGAAAATCCAATCAACTTAGCCGAAGACGAAGGTGAAGATGATTGCGAAGTGCCTGGTGAGCTTGCAAGACTACTACTCCAGGAAGAGAGGGCCATTCAGCCACATGAAGAGCCGGTGGAAACAGTAAATCTGGGTACCGAGACAGACAAGAAGGAAGTCAAGATCGGTGCAAACCTGGAGCTTAGTGTGAAACAGCGGTTGATTCAGATGCTGCATGACTACGTGGAGATCTTTGCCCGGTCTTACAAAGATATGCCTGGGTTGGATACTGACAATGTGGTTCATCGCCTGCCTACCAAGGAAGAATGTCCTCCCGTAAAACAGAAAGTTCGCCGTATGCGCCCAGAGATGTCCGAGAAAATCAAGGCTGAGGTTATGAAACAATTTGACGCCGGTTTTCTAGCATTAACTTCTTACCCTCAGTGGGTCGCCAATGTGGTTCCAGTACCGAAGAAAGATGGTAAGGTCAGAATGTGTGTTGATTACAGAGATTTGAACAGGGAAAGCCCTAAGGATGACTTCCCTCTGCCTCACATTGACGTTCTAGTCGACAATACTGCTCAGCACAAGGTATTCTCCTTTATGGACGGCTTCTCCGGTTATAATCAGATCAAGATGGCTCCTGAAGACATGGAGAAGACCACTTTTGTTACTCAGTGGGGTACCTTTTGTTACAAGGTCATGCCTTTTGGGTTGAAGAATGCTGGGGCAACATATCAGCGTGCCATGGTTGCTTTATTTCATGACATGATCCATCATGATATTGAAGTATATGTCGACGATATGATTGCGAGGTCCCAAACTGAGGAGGAACACCTTGATCATCTACAGAAACTGTTTGACAGGTTGAAGTTATACAAGCTGAGATTGAACCCAAGCAAATGTACCTTCGGGGTGAGGTCTTGCAAATTGCTAGGTTTCGTCGTGAGCGACAAAGGTATTCAAGTGGACCCTGCCAAGGTTAAAGCCATACAAGAGATGTCAGCTCCCAAGACAGAGAAAGAGGTCAGAGGTTTTCTAGGACGTCTGAACTACATTGCCTGATTCATCTCGCATCTAACTTCTACTTGTGAGTCGATCTTCAAACTGTTGAAGAAATATCAAGTGGTACGTTGGAACGATGAATGCCAGGCCGCTTTCGAAAGAATTAAGGAGTATCTCCAGGAGCCACTCATTCTGATGCCACCAGTGGAAGGGAGACCTCTAATCTTATACTTGACAGTGCTTGACAACTCAATGGGGTGTGTGCTGGGGCAGCATGACGAGTCTGGCCGAAAAGAGCATGCCATTTATTACCTTAGCAAAAAGTTTACCGACTATGAGACCCGATACTCACTGCTCGAGAAAACTTGTTGCGCTTTGGCATGGGCTGCTCGCCAGCTGAGACAGTATATGTTGACTCACACTACTCTTTTGATTTCAAAAATGGATCCCATCAAATATATCTTCAAAAAGCCTGCCTTGTCTGGAAGAATAGCAAGATGGCAGATGATCCTGACTGAGTATGACATCCAGTACACAACTCAAAAAGCAATCAAGGGAAGTGTATTGGCAGAACATTTGGCACATCAGGCAGTGGATGATTACCAGTCCATGAAATTTGAATTCCCAGACGAGAATATCATGTTCATAACTGATTGTGAAACACCTGGACCGGATGAAGGACCTGAGGAAGGATCTCGATGGTCTATGCACTTTGATGGAGCTTCAAACGCTTTGGGTAACGGCATTGGCGCTGTGATCATATCTCCTAAAGGATCTCATATTCCATATATCGCCCGACTATGTTTCAACTGCACCAACAACATGGCGGAGTATGAAGCATGCATTATGGGTCTCCGAGCTGCAATTGACCTAAGGATTAAGTTTCTGAGTGTCTTCGGAGATTCCACTCTTGTGATCAGTCAGATGAAAGGAGAGTGGGATACGAAACACCCAAATCTTATTCCTTACAAGGAGTATGTATTGACGTTGCTTCCCCATTTCGAGGAGATAACCTTTGAACACTTCCCAAGAGAGGAGAATCAGTTGGCGGACGCGTTAGCTACGATGTCTTCTATGTTCAAAGTCAAGTGGGACAACGAGGCTCCCCAGATCATTATTTAGAAATTGGATGAACCTTCACATTGCTGTGATCTTGAGACCGAAGAGGCAACAGAAAAGCCTTGGTATCATGAAGTGAAGAGATACCTTGAAGCTCAAGAATACCCCGAGGGTGCATCTGTTAATGACAAGAAGTTTCTGAGAAGGTTCGCGGCAAAGTTCTTCATCAGCAATGGCATTCTTTACAAACGTAACCATGATTCAACCTTACTGCGTTGTGTGGATAAGATTGAAGAAGAAAGGATCATGGCGGAGCTGCATGAAGGTACCATCGAAACTCATTCCAGTGGACATACCTTGGCAAAGAAAATCCTTCGGGCAGGATATTACTGGTCCACAATGGAAGCCGACTGTTATCAGCATTCTTGGACATGTCACAAGTGCCAGGTCTATGCTGATAAGGTGCATATTCATCCAGTTCCTCTGAATGTTTTGACAACACCTTGGCCCTTTGCAATGTGGGGAATTGATATGATCGGCGAGATCAGACCTACGGCATCCAACAGACATCGTTTCATCCTGGTAGCGATTGATTACTTTACCAAGTGGGTTGAAGCAGCTTCCTTTGCTACCGTAACCAAGAACGTCGTGGCACGGTTCATTCGGCATAACTTGATCTGTCGATACGGTGTACCAGAGAGGATTATTATGGATAATGGTACCAATCTTAACAACAATATGATCACTGAGCTCTACGAACAATTCAAGATACAGCATCATAACTCTTCTCCTTACCGGCCGAAGATGAATGGGGCTGTAGAAGCAGCTAATAAGAACATTAAGAAGATTGTGCAGAAGATGACAGTGACATATAAAGACTGGCATGAGATGTTACCATTTGCTCTTCATGGGTACCGTACCTCAGCACGTACGTCAACAGGGGCAACACCCTATTCCTTGGTTTATGGCATGGAGGCAGTCTTGCACATTGAAGTTCAGATACCCTCTCTTTGGATCATGAAGGATGCAGGTTTGAGCGAAGACGATTGGATCCAGACCCGACTTGATCAATTGAATCTAATCGACGAAAAGAGACTTACTGCTATTTGTCATGGCCAGGCGTACCAAAAACGAATGATCAAGGCATTTAACAAGAAAGTCAGACGACAAGAGTATCAAGTTGGAGACCTGGTAATCAAGCGCATTATTCTACCTCAAGGTGATCCCAGGGGAAAATGGACTCCTACTTACGAAGGGCCATTTGTGGTTAAGAAAATCTTCTCAGGAGGAGCGATGATTTTAACCACCATGGATGGTGACGATCTTCCTCACCCCGTCAATGCAGACATAGTAAAAAGATACTACGCATAACCAAAGACCCGCTAGGTTGACTGGCCTAAGCAAAAATAAGGGCTCCCCGGCGAACCAAAAGGGTTCGGGCAAAAATAAGGGATGAAAATATAAAAAAAATCTGTACACCCGGCAAGTCGAAGACCTGAAAAGGCGGCTTGGGAAAAAAAGGGTATCCCGGTGGACTGAAAACCCGAAAGGGCGGTTCAGTAAAAAGTTAGGGATTAAAGCGTAATACTATGTCTCGTTGGATCACCTCGCATCCGGACTTCGGTATCAACTATCAGGCTCGGACGACGCTAGTCAATCAGATTCACCTTCAACTAAGCAACAAAGTGATAGGATGCTTGAAGATATAAAGGCAATAGCAGAGTTGGAACCCAGTGGGATTATTCACATAGCTGTTTTATTTTCACAAATTGTATAAATTCTATTTATTCAGCGGCGTTCTCTTACTAGGACGTCAGCCTCTTGTACAAAACACCTATTTACAGGCCAAACTTCAAAGTCAATACAAACTCATTTTCAAACAAATTTCAAATTGTTTTTCCTTTATCTGTTTTGTTTTGCAAAGAAAGTCCAATGTTCATTTTTGATATATGCATTTGACATTAAATTGCTGCTCATAAATATTTACATGCGAAACAAAGAACTAATTACGGGTGATATCAGAAACAGGGGCAATAAGATTTGTCCGAGCTGTCTAGTTGCTCTGTCCACCAAGGCACCAAGGTATATCCAGCTGAAGAATATGGCTAAGATACCTTCACTCCCCGCAGAATAAAAACGGTAATGGTAGTTCTCCCCACTGGGACTTGCAACCATGAACAAATCAGCAAGATTCTTCCCAAGCAGAGTTGATCTACCATCAACCCGAAAAGGTTGGGTATCCCCCATAAGGTCTTAATATTCCCCAGCGGAGTATAAGGATATCCCCCAGCAAACATAAGAGTATCCCTGGCAGTCTTAATATTCCTCAACGGAATATAAGAATGTTCCCCCGGCAGAATGCAAGACACCCCCAGTGGAGCCATTTCCCCAGCGCAGTAAAAAAAAGCTTCCCCAATGGAGTTGGATCATCTATCCCCGGTAGATTTTGGAAGCTTACCCCTTGCAGAATACAAATGTATCTCCCCAGCCAAATTCAGAAGGTTATCCTCACAAGAGTCTAACTGGGTTATCCTCAGCAAGTTGCAACTGAAAGATCATCCCCAGCGAAGTTCTTTCTTTCCCCAAGCAGGACTTCTATCCTCAACAGATTCAATATCACCAGCAATGATAATCAATCCCCAGCGGAGTTTATCATCAATCCCCAACGGTGTTTATCATCAATCCCCAATAGAGCTTATCAGCGGAACCCCCAGCGAAGCTTATCGTTAAAATCCTCCGCAAAGTATCTCTTCCCCACAGAGTATTTCCCTGCAGAGTAATCTCTTCATCAAGTTTATTCCCCAACGGAGTTCTTCTCTCCTGCAGGTTTATTCTCACAATCATCTTCGTTCGCCATCCCCAGCGGAAATGAAGAATTCAACTCTATTCTCTAGCAAGCTATCCGAGATTTATTTTCCCCAGCTAAAACATCACATTTTCATACATCATGATACATGCATATACGCATCATGTGAATACAATCTCATTTATTTTGAGAACATCATTGTCTGATCCATATCATGCATTGCATATGACTGACCTTTACCTTTCAGGAAAAATGCAGTTAAGTTCTCAGCTTAGTCGAAGATCTGACCAGTTCTTAAATCTCAATTGAATTATCATCAGTTGAATTTTCAGATAAGGTTCTCAATCTCGACAGTTTCCTCCTTCATAGTGTGGACAAGTTCTATAACCTCAGCGGTTTACTCCATTGAGCACGAGACAATTCCTGGATCTTGATGAAGATGTTTCCCTACGTCATAGTGTAGACGAGTACTATAACCTCAACGGTATACTCCATTGAGCACGAGTCAGTTCCTAGATCTTGATATTTTCCTCCGTCATAGTGTGGACAAGTTCTATAACCTCAGCGGTTTACTCCATTGAGCACGAGACAATTCCTGGATCTTGATGAAGATGTTTCCCTACGTCATAGTGTGGACGAGTATTATAACCTCAACGGTATACTCCATTGAGCACGAGTCAGTTCCTAGATCTTGATGTTTTCCTCCGTCATAGTGTGGACAAGTTCTATAACCTCAGCAGTTTACTCCATTGAGAACGAGACAGTTCCTAGATCTTGATGAAGATGTTTCCATACGTCATAGTGTGGACGAGTACTATAACCTCAACGGTATACTCCATTGAGCACGAGTCAGTTCCTAGATCTTGATGTTTTCCTACGTCATAGTATGGACGAGTTCTATAACCTCAACGGTATACTCCATTGAGCACGAGACAGTTCCTAGATCTTGATGTTTTCCTCCGTCATAGTGTGGACAAGTTCTATAACCTCAACGGTATACTCCATTGAGCACGAGTCCGTTCCTAGATCTTGATGTTTTCCTCCGTCATAGTGTGGACAAGTTCTATAACCTCAGCGGTTTAATCCTTTGAGCACGAGACAGTTCCTGGATCTTGATGAAGATGTTTCCCTACGTCATAGTGTGGACGAGTACTATAATCTCAACGGTATACTCCATTGAGCACGAGTCAGTTCCTAGATCTTGATGTTTTCCTCCGTCATAGTGTGGACAAGTTCTATAACCTCAGTGGTTTATTCCATTGAGCACGAGACAGTTCCTAGATCTTGATGAAGATGTTTCCCCCCAATTGAATTATGAACAGGTTTTTAAAACTCAGCTGAGGCATTCTCCCAGTTGAAGTACAGGCAGGTTCCTAAATCTCAACGAAGTTAGACTTCCCCAGTGGAATCTTCTACAACAACAGGTATGCAAGTTTTCGCTAAGGAATCTCTTATGCGATTGACACTCCTGCAGATGGCATCTATAAGCCCATCCTCCTACCAACAATCTCCAAATGGCATCTGTAAGCCCATTCCTGACATCATAATGCTGATACTTCACCATGCGAGTGCAAATTTCTGGGCACTCTAGTGTTCAATTATCTTCCACCCTCGGATCACGAAAGGCTCGAAAGCCAATCTATATCCTCAGGTTTAAGAAAATTGAACAGGGGAAACTGTTGCACGCTAAAATTTTCCCTCTCATGTTTCCCAAAGCCTTCCCCTTGCATCGTTGATCACAAACTCTTGCCTAAGGAAAAGGAAATTTTTTGAGTGATGCTTCGATTTGCATTCTGAAGAAGCACTTCGATTGGCATTCTGAAGGAGCATTTCGATTGGTATTCTGAAGGAGCATTTCGATTGGCATTCTGAATGAACATTTCGATTAGCACTCTGAAGAAGCATTTTGATTGGCATTCCGAAGGAGCACTTTGATTGGCATTCGGAAAGACCCTTCGATTGGCATTCTGAAGGAGCATTTCAATTAGCACTCTGAAAAAGCATTTCGATTGGCATTAAGGACAAGTACTTCGATTGGAATTCCAAAAAGGTCCATTCGAAGAAGCATTCAAAGAGTCCATTCGAAGAAGATTTCGAAAGAGCATTCGAAGGAGGTTATCAGCCCATTCAAAAGGGAGCATTCGAAAGAAGCCATCAGCCCATTCGAAGGGGAGCATTCGAAGGCCAGCTGCTTGTCATTCAAAATTGAAAAAGGGACAGAATCCCATGTGTTTAGCCAATGTTACAAACTCTCGTTCATGGCCTTCAAACACACAATTAACATTACGAATCCTCCTTCATGGCTGTCAAAACACATAATCAAGGTCATTTAAACCTTTGTCTTCCTGTCCCCTTCACCCCCTCTATATAAAGAATTCACAAATGCTGACAGAGAGAGAGGAAAAAGATACAGAAAAATAGAGAACTTGGAGAGACGCTGCCCAGAATTTTCCAAGCCAAAGCTGCCACCCACCGAATGCCTCCCCCCTCAGAACCACAGGTCGAAGCACCTCTGTTTGGTAAAATAAAAATCTAATCTCAAGCTCACTCTCAAATTCATTTCGATTGCATATTCATATTTTTATTTCTGTTTGTGAATGATTTAATGTGCTTCACGTGAGCTACAGTGCAGAGTTGAGATTGTGCCATTGCTTGGGAACAATCTGAGCTTATCCTTCGAATCCCAGGTTAAAACAAACCCAGACCCAGGTTCAGCAGGTGCGAATAAGAGGAGATTCGAACCAGGGGGGTTAAGTCCCCCCTGGACTTTTAATATGTGTTTCGTTTTGCAGGAACCTCATGCTCAGCTTCTTGTTCAGAGCTTCGAAGCTCAACAGTTTAGCTTCGAATTGGACCCAGGACTTCCAGTTCGAAGGATGACATCTACAGATCGAACCCCCTCAGAGTGCAGCCCCTCATGCACCTTCGATCCAGCCTCTTCACTGGGTCGAAAGACAGCCTGTCTCTCTTTCGACCCAGGCCTCCAGAATTACTTTTTTTTTCTTATTTTGCTGCCTGGCTCATTTGTACTCTGTTTATTTTGTTTCCGTTTATTCCTTTTAGTTTTAGTTCTAATTAAAAATCATAAAAATAAACAACTTAGAATTAGGATTTAATTTAATTAATCATTTAAACTTATTTTCTCCAATTTCAAAATCGGTAGACTTAGGTTTTATTCAAATTCAATCTTTTTTTTTCATAAACAAAAATACAAAAAATATTAGGTTTGTTTTAGAATAAATTTTAATCAGTATTTTTTTTAATTAATTAAATTTGACTTAACTGAATATTTAGCATTTTCTCAAAAAAATAAAATAAAACAACAAAAAGATTATATGCTAGGTTTTTTTAAGTTTCATGCGCGTTTATTTTATCGTAACTGCTTATTATTCCCCCAATTTTGGACATGTAAATAATCCCCTCCCCGAAGCCTTGTAATAGTGTAGTATTTACAGTTTCTGCACTTTAAATTCCTGTACATATATTAACTGCTTAGATGTATGCTAATTAGGATTGTATGACAAGATCTAAAAACAAATGGTAGAACACCTAAAAATACAAAGATAATATAAACTGAAAATTGACACACTTGCACATGCCACTCCTAGAGTACACCTCATTTGGTTGACTCAAATGTGGTCATTAAGTATATGATGTTTTAGAGGTCGTCCTTTTTGTCCCAAGATCATAAGTTGCCTCGAAATGGTTGCCTCGATAAAAATGATCTAAGACATTAGGATTACCACTAAAGTGTCCTAACGTTGCTTTAGTGACCACAAGTCCCTTAAATCGAAATGACCAGAAAAACTCCAACGACGGTGCTACCTACTCCTCAATAGTGGGATAGCACTGTCTAAAGGACAGTTGCACAGTTTAATTCCTTTTCGAGTAGGTAGATGTTCTTAAGTACTTGCTCTCTTTTAAAACAAAACAAAAACTTTTCGCACTTACACTTTCATCAAAAACAAAACTCTTTTCAAAACCCACAATCACAAAGAAAAGCAAACCTTTTGAAACATAGTGAGCAAGTACCTAAGAGCCCGTGGATAACCACGGATAGAAAGGGTGCTAATACCTTCCCTTTCTATAATCTACCTCCCGAACCCGAGAAACAATCTCAAAAAGGAATTTTTCTGTGCTTTTGTCCTTTCCCTTGTTGGATAAAATAAAAGACGGTGGCGAATCTTGCTTACCGCGACACTTTGCGAAAACAAATGCAGACGCGAACCAGCATATTAAAAAATAGTCAGTTCTCGTTCCCACCGATCACAGTTTTCCTTGCGGGTTTTTAACCTAGCGGGAAAATTTATTCTGTTTGTGTCTCTTACTTTTGCCTAAACCGCCCTTTCACGGTTTTAGCCTAATGAGATGCTTGTTTTTGCCTAAGTCTCCCTTTCGAGTTTTCAACTTAGAGAGTTGTTCTTTTATTTCTTTAGGTGAAGTATTACTTGACTGCGTCAACATACATAGGACATGGGAACTCCTCGCCATCCATAGTTTAAAGAATCAATGCACCTCCAGAGAAGGCTTTCTTGACAACATATGGGCCTTCATAATTGGGAGTCTACTTGCCCCTAAAATCAGTGTTAGAAGACTTAATCTTTCTGAGCATGAGGTCACCTTCTTTAAATTAATGAGGCTTGACCTTCTTATCAAAAGCTTTCTTCATTCTCTTTTGATAAAACTGACCATGACATAAAGTCGTCATTCTTTTTTCTCCAATCAAATTCAATTGGTAAAACCTATTCAGGACCCATTCAGCTACTGAAAACTTGGTTTCCATTATTACACGCAAAGAGGGAATATCATCCTTGACGGGGAGCACTGCTTACATACCGTATACTAGAGAGAACGGAGTTGCCCCTATTAAAGTGTGAACAAATGTATGATACCCATGAAAAGAAAAAGGGAGCATCTTATGCCAATCCTTATAGGTAACAACCATCTTCTGGATGATCTTTTTAATATTTTTGTTAGTAGCTTCAACAACCTCATTCATCTTTGGCCTATAAGGATATGAATTGTGATGGAGAATCTTGAATTCTTCAAAAAGTTCTGTCATTATCTTGTTATTCAGATTCGAGCCATTGTCAATGATAATCCTTCTTGGCACACCATATCGACATATAAGATTGTTCTTGATAAAGCGTAATACAACCTGCTTGGTGACATTAGCATAGGAAGCTGCTTCCACCCATTTGGTGAAGTAGTCAATTTCCACCAAGATGAAACGATATCCATTCGATGCCTTGGGTTTGATCATTCTAATCATATCAGTACCCCACATAGAAAAAGGCCACAGGGAAGAAATAACATTGAGAAGCATTGGAGGCACATGAATCTTGTCAGCATAAATCTGACACTAATGTCACTTCTTTGCAAATTTGTAATAGGCAGATTCCGTTGTCAGCCAATAGTAACCTTCCCTAAGCATATTTTTTGCCATTGAATATACATTGCCATGGGTACCAAAGGAACCTTCATGGATCTCGTGCATCAACATGTTTGCTTTATGTTTATCCATGCATCTAAGCAAGACCATGTCATAATTTTTTTTATATAACACATCTTCATTGAGGAAAAACCTGCATGCCAACATTCTCAATGTCTTTGTATCTTTGTTTGACGCACAAACTGGGTATTCTTGAGTCTGGAGAAAGTGCTTGATATCATAATACCAAGGTTTTTCGTCTGACGTTCCCTCTGTCGCAAACACATGAGCTGGTCTATCTAGACACCGAATTGTGATCTGAGGTACATCGTTCCAAGAATTTACTAGATACATGGATACCAAAGTGGCTAAAGCGTCTTCCATCTATTTCTCATCCCTGGAATATAATATAATTCAACTTTATTAAAGAAAGGTAATAATATTCTAGAATAATCTTTGTAGGGAATCAAGCCAATGTGATGAGTATCCCATTCACCTTTAATCTGATTTATGACCAAAGCTAAATTTCCATATACATCTAGAATTTTGATTCTGAGATCTATAGCCTCTTCAAGACAAATTATACAAGCTTCATACTCTTCCATATTATTGGTACAATCAAATGCCAACATTACAGTAAAAGGGATATGTGACCCATGGGGAGTGATAATGACAACACCAATTCCTTTCCCATGGGCATTTACGACTCCATCAAACACCATACCCCACCGGGATTCAGGATCAAGACCTTCAAATACATCACACCCTCATCAGGGAAATCATACTTAACAAACTGATAATCATCAACTGGTTGGTCAGCAAGATAATCTGCCAACACATTTCTTTTTATAGCCTTATGAGTACGATATTCAATATCATATTCAGACAATAGCATCTACCAACGGGAAATTCTTCTAGTAAGAGCAGCCTTTTCAAAAATATGGTTAATTGGATCCATTTTGGAAATCAACCAAGTAGTATGATTCAACATATATTGCCGCAATCACTTTGCCGCCTAGGCCAAAGCACAACATGTTTTTCCAACATAGAATATTGTGACTCATAGTCAGTAAACTTCTTCTTGAGATGATAAATGGCATATTCTTTTCTTCTTGTTTCATCTTGTTACCGAAAAATACAGCCCATAGAATTATCTAACATAGTCAGATACACAATCAATGGTCTTCTTTCAACATGAGGGATCAAGATAGGATGTTCAAGAAGATATCTTTAATGCTTTCAAATTTCATTTGAAAATCGTCTGCCCATACACAACCTTGATCTTTCTTTAATAGTTTGAATATCGGTTCACATGTTGTAGTCATGTGGGAAATGAATCTGGAAATGTAATTCTAACGTCCAAGGAAACCTCTCACTTTCTTTTCAGTTCTTAGTGCATGCATTTCTTGAATTGCTTTAAATTTTTCATGATCAAATTCAAATCCTTTTTGGTTGACAATTAAACCTAGAAATTTTCCTGAATGAACACCAAAAGTACACTTATTTGGATTCAAGCGGAGATAATACTTCCTCAGACGCTGAAACAACTTCAACAAATCTTTTATATGTCCTTCTTTAGTCTGAGATTTGGTGATCATATCATCAACTAATACCTCAATTTCCTTATTCATTAGATCATTGAATAGAGTTGTCATAGCCCTCTGGTACGTTGCACCAGCGTTCTTAAACCCGAAGGGCATCACTCTGTAACAGAATGTTCCCCAGGGTGTGATAAACGTTGTTTTTTCCATGTCCTTAGGAGCCATTCTGATTTGATTGTATCCGGAAAATCCATCCATGAACGAAAACACTTTAGACTTTGTTGTACTATCAACCAATATATCAATATGCAGCAATGCAAAGTCATATTTTGGATTAGCTTTATTTAAATCTCTATAATCGAAGCACATGTAGACTTTTATGTCTCTCTTTGGTAATGGAACAATATTGGAAATCCACTGAGGGTACACTGATGTGATAAGAAAACCGGCAACGATCTACTTTAAAACTTCTTCTTTAATTTTCACTGCCATGTCGGGGTGAGTTCTTCACAACTTCTGCTTGATTGGTGGACATTCTAGATTTAATGGTAAATAATGTTCCATATTATTATTATTCAAACCAAGCATGACCTTGTAAGACCAAGCAAATATATCCATATACTCTTTCAACAATTCAATCAACCTGCTCTTCACATCGATATGAAGCAGTGGTCTAACCTTGACTTCCTTTGGATCTTCCTTTGAACCTAAGTTAATCATCTTCATCTGCTCTTTACACGATTGAATAGTACTTTCCTCGCGCTGAAGAAACCGTGACACCTCTTACGGGATTTCATCATATTCTTCTTCTTCGGACACATACACATGATATTCAAAGTTGGGAGAGGGTGTTGGGTCATTGTACTCAAGGGGTCTTTTAATTAATCTGCACGTGTGATTTATGATTGATTTTAGAAACTGACACATGTAATAAGTGATTATGCATATTTTTATTATTTATTTCGAAATGTTTTTTCTGATTACCTTTTTCAAAGAAAAAGAAGAAAATAAAGACATAATTTTGGAATCAAAAACAAATTTTGTTAATGATTTTAAAAATCAAAATTACATATATGCCCATACAACATCGTTAGTTTCACCTTGGGCAAAGAGAACAATTTTTAAAAAGACTAACAAAAAAAACTTTAAAAAGTGAATGCAAGAAGGAACATCAATAGTGATCCAATTCTTGACTCTTACTCCATGGGTCACGAAGTTTCGCATCTCTTGCTATGATTCATCTTCGAGAATAGCGTTGATCCTTAGAGTAGTTGGATGAAGATAACCTGCACTATGAATGATATCTTGATATTTACTTAAAGCAAAATTTAGCTTCACGACTTCCGTCTTCACTTAGAAACCCAAACCAGTTTTATTCCTATTCACAGGAGGATCGATAACCTGTCCCATACCTTGCTAGGGCCTTTCTGCACTACCTGTTGTGCATCCTTAAACGAGGCGATGACATTCTCATTCTTCCTTATATTATCAAAAGACAAAGCTTCAAATTGAGCTCTAACAATGGCTTTGTTAGCTTCTACAATGCTAAAGGGTGACAAATGAGATATCAATAGAGCTTGCTCACCGTCCACAATGACTACTTTTCCTTCACGAACAAATTTTAACTTTTGGTGCAAGGTTGAAGTAATAGCTCATGCTTCAAGGATCCATGGTCGTTCCAATAAACAATTGTATGCAGGGACAATATCCATAACCTACAAAGTAATTTGGAAAGGTGTAGACCTATGTGAATATGCAAATCTACTTCTTTGATGACAGAATTCCTCGGACCATCAAATGCTTTCACTATAATGCCACTTGGGCGCATGCGAGCTCCCTGGTACATAAGCTTAATGATTGTACTCCATGGTATTACATTTAAAGAAGACCCATTGTCAATCCGCACATTGGTCAAAGATCCATTCTTACAATTCATGGAAATATGGAGAGCCAAATTATGGTTTATTCCATCATAAGGCAACTCGTTATCACAAAAGCTAAAATTATTACAAGATGTAATATTCCCCACAACGTTGTTGAACTAATCCAGAGACATGTCTCTTTTAATAAAAGCATAATCCAACACTCTCATTAGAGAATCCTGACGAGCAGAAGAGTTTATTAGCATCGCTAGAACGAAAATCTTAGATGGAGTTTGCAACAACTGATCCACAATCTTATAATCACTCTTGTTGATGATTTTCAACAACTCATTCATATCCTTTTCCAAAGCGAATCAACGAGGTTCTCCAATCACCTTCTTATGGTTAATATTCTCAACAACCTTTTTATTAGAATTAAAATCTCCTCTAAAGCTATGGGAGAAGACACGACCACTGTGGGTTACCCGACTAGCTTTATCAATATTCTCGACATAGGAAAAAGGTTGGATAGGAATATCCAAACTATCTTCCAGGATAGTTGCATTGTACTTATAAGGCATAGCTTTATCTGATTCATACGGCATAGGACCAGGAAGACAAATAACCATAGAAGCAACAATTTGGCTTGCTATGGTACTCAATCTCAATAGGAAGGGAACACAAAAACATGGCACAATGACATTCACCCCTTGTTCAAAATATTTAGAGGAATATAACATCATCAGAAGAAAAGAACTCATAAGCAGAAACATATTTATCATCACACATGACCTCAACTGAGTAATCTGCAATCAAGTGAACTCCATTGTAGTCATCTCTATTTACTCTGACTTTGATAGTACCATTATCTAACAACAACTGAAGACATCTTCTTAAGATAGAACAACCATGATAATCCCTGTAGCAGATCTGGCAGGCCCCGTAATGATGTTCTTTTTGGCCATCCATGTGACAGAATGTAGCGTGCAGCTGTACCAGATTTTCATCCATATAATTCACATAAAAAATCCGGAATTGACAGGGACATCCATAAACCATATTCATGTCTTCTTCATATTCAGCCCTTGGTCTGATTATATGGATAAGACCTTCATCCATCATTTCTTGAAGATCAGCTCTTACTTTATCACAGCCATGGATACATGTACTACAAATACTACAACTAGCATGGTCATGTGTATAATAGCTTACTTCATAGAGTTAAACATGCATCTTCACTAAATCCCCTCTAACCAGGTTGATATCTGAAATATGGAAGTCCCAGGATAATTAGCAGCCATATTCATTGTATATGCACCTCCATGTTTGAGTGGTGGATTATCCTTCATATTAGAACCAACATCTTTAAAGGATAGGAGTCCAGATCTCACCATCTTCTGCACTTCAGAATTCAAGGAAAAGCAGTTTTCAATGTTGTCCCAGGGGCTCTTTGATGAAAAGCACAAGTTTGATATGCCTTATAATACCATGGAAAAGGTAAAGGTATAGAAGGGGGGGGGGGGGGGGGGGGGTCTAGTTTGTACCAATTTATTTTGAATAAAATTTGAAAACAATTCTGCGTAACTCATTGGAATAGGGTCAAAAGCTTCTCTCCCCTGACATTGCCCTTGATTTCCTTGAGGAGGTTATCTCTGATAAGCAACAGCAGTCGAAGCTACATTGATGATTGGAGTCATAGAAGCAAGTTGTTGTTGGTACCGATGATGTCTTCTCAAAGGTCTAAACTTCCTTTCCTCAACGACTTCATACGTTTCGCTTTATTTCTTTCTAGAAAACCTTTATGATGATTTCTTTGTTCCTTCATCTTTTGTCAAGCGTCCTTCCCTGACAGCTTCTTCTAGACGAACATCCATACTTACCATCTCAGTGAAATCAGTTGGCGCACTAGAAACCATCCTTTCATAATAAAATGATCCAAGAGTTTTCAGGAAGACCTTGGTCATTTCTTGCTCTCCCGTCGGGGGTACCACTTGAGCAGCATCCTCATGCCAATGATGTGCATATTCTTTGAACGAATCCTTATCTTTTAGAGCCATCGCTCTCAATTGGTCACGGTCAGGTGCAATGAACATGTTGTACTGATAGTTATTAATAAAGGCTTCACCCAAATCACTGAAGGTGTGGATGTTACTACCGTCCAATTCCATATACCACTTAAAAGCGGCACCAATTAAACTATCCTGGAAGAAATGAATAAGCAAGCACTGGTCATCGATACGAGTGGACATCCTTCTGATATAAATCACCTGGTGGTCACGAGGACAAGAGTTTCCCTTGTACTTCTCAATTTATGGCACCTTAAACTCCACTGTCATTTTTACATTAGGAATTAAGCAGAGTTCACTGACATTATGTCTGAATAATTCTTTTCCTCCAAGATCCTTCATTTCTTAGTGCATTTTATTGAATTGGTCCTGAAAGTCATCCAAATCGATTAGAGAAGCCCATAATTACACTTGTTGAAGGAACAAGACGATAAACTTCATCGTTAACAAACAGCATAGCATTCACTGTAAGAGACGCAGTATAATGAATCTCATTTTTAGCAACAAGAGTAACGTGCACCACATGAGGTGAAGGAATAGTAGTATTTTGAGAAAATGGAGAAACTTGGCATCATGACTTAAACCTTCTGGCATAAAATTCTCATGTATTCCCCATGGGTAACCTTGAGGCATACAGTATTAAGCAGCGGTAACTAGAGTAGCAGAAATGGAAACTGATAGAACCTCGGAAGTAACAATTGTCTGTTGTGGCTGAGTAGCATGAGGAGACGGAGGAGCAGGCTGTGGCTGATTCTTAGCAGCCACCAACGAATCCACCAAAGTAGTCAGATTGGCCATACTAGCCTTCAAAGCAGTAACTTACTTGTGCATCTCACGATTCTCTTGTTCAAGATTCTCCATTTTCTTCCTGGAATTAGCCCGAGTATTGTATCAATGAGACAACTTGCTGAATGTTAAAGTAGAGAAACATAGCAAGACACATGGGTATGGACAAAAATGCAAAAATATATGAAAAATGATGCATGATATGCAATGCATATGATTTATTTATTTATTATTATTATTATTTCAAGGAACTCAAAGAATTATAGACGATTTGCAAATACTAAAGTACTAACACATTTGGAAATACTAAAAATTTCATTATAATAATAACTTCTAAATGTATACTTTTAGTATTAGTTTCAAAAAATTTAAGTAAAAGAGAACAAAGATAGAATCTAAAATCCTAATGAGCCAAAGCTAATGAATAACTCTCCATACACTGACGCTTTCCCATGAGTCTTTCAATCTAAGCCTTCAACTGCTTGTTCTCTTTCGCATACCTATCAATGACTTCTTCCCAACCACCAAAGACACGGGTTGAGTAATTGGGTCATGGATGAGCTCTAGAGGAAAATAAATCCTCTTGATTCTCCATCATCTCCATAACATAACTCTCAAGAATCTCAATCAAGTCATCCTTCTCTTTCAATTCTGTTTGGTAGGACATCTCTAAAGTTTGGCACTTGTTCTTCCATAGCATCCAAAATGGGAGAAGTAGTCCTCACAAAAATATCAGGTATATGTTCCTCCCAGGAATATGGGATCTTCAAATGAATTACCCTTGCTTGTACCCAATGGAGATGAGGCTCCAAGGACACGACTCCTCTTGGTCCCAAATATTTTCTACTCTTCCTATGAATATGGCACTAAGCCTTTGAAATCTCTTCCTTAGATTCCTTATGATATTCTTCTTCTTTAAGGAAGATACCACTTAGATGATTACTATTTGGCTTGTCTCTCATCGGATACCCAAGTTGACAACGTGCAATAGCGAGATTTAAATTAATTCCTCCCTTTGTACCAAGAAGAGGAACATTGGGGAAACTATTACAGCTATCAATAATCTCCAAGTCATAATAAGCTTGATGATACCAAAAAATGTCAGAATGAGTGAGAGCCATAATCTTCGGGGCCTAATGAGGTTCCCTCTTGATATCCTAAAAATAAGCAGACCGAGGTAAGTGAGAAATAAACCAATGATATAACAACATTGTTGTTGTACCCCAATTTTCCCCCCTAAGATTCCTCTATCATCTCATATAAACTCAATCATAACAAGATCACACTAGGGTTTGGTTCATCTCCCTATCTTTAGGTTTGCTCATGAGGAATCACCAAGTATTTTATTTTGTATATTGTGATCATATTTTTTTGTATTGATTAACTTTTAACTAATAAATTCAATGAATGTTTGATCTAATTGATGATGTTATAGGTGAGGGCACAACATATTTCATCAAGTTTATTCATAGGTTCATGAGTTTATTTCCATGCCTTCTTCAACAAAGATTCATTGAGATTAAAGCTTCATCATTGAAGATTCTTTAAAGTAATATCATCACAAGGTCTACTATGATTCATCATGCCTCAATTTGTCAAAGAAATCCAAAAAGATGCAAGAGTTGAGTGAAGAAGTTTGACCTAATTAGACAAGTTCTTGTTTCTTGATCACATGTGCATGACTCTCTCAATTCTTAGCATTTGGAAGTGGTTTTTTGTGCTATGGTTTCTTATTATCATCCTTAACAACTTCTATTCATATGGAAAAAGTTATTGTGCAAGAAATATTGTCAAAATTGAAAAAGATTTCCAAGTCATTTTGGTGCTTAAGGAGTTAGGGTTTTGAACTTCTAAGGGCTATATCTTGTTCATCGTTTGAGATTTTTGGGTGATTCCAAAGGTATGCTTCTCCTTAAATGGTTATCAACTAATCACTTTAATATTTTCAAGAAAATTTAGTGTGGAATATGTCTAATGATGAAGAAAGATTACATGTCCTCTAGATAGGCTATCAAATTCCCTTATATGACTTCAAAAGATCATAACTTGGTCAATTTGTATCTTCTTGAGCCCATTATTTTTCCACAATGATCTTAAGGATGTGAAATTCAACTCTTATTTTTTTTCAAAGCTTGAAAATTAGTGGAGGATGCCTTAAGAACTCAAAATATTATAGGTCACCTCATGAATTTTCACAAATTTTACAAGGCCATACCTTTTTCAATACTTGGTATTTTTGAGTGATTCAAGTTTCACAATGCTCTTTGGGAAGTCTAATTCAAGCTATCATCAATTATCAAAGATCAATTTTGGAGGAAAGTCTTTTTTGGAATCAAAACATTATAGATCACTTTTGAAGAAAAACTTAGAATTTTTCTAAGTACAAAAAGTCAGCATCTTTTTCTCAACTTTGACTCATCACAACATTTAGCTCAAATATCCATATGATTCCATTCTTGGAACATTGCAAAGATTGTGACCTTATCTTTCAAAAGTTTCAAGAATCACGCCCTAAGACTTCTTGAGCTGTGAACACCATGGATTCAAAGATGGTATCTTGAAACTGAAGTTTTCTCCAAAGTCAGAATTTGAAATTCATAATGTGGCATCTAAACACCAAATTAGCACGTGTTTTTGATTTAAACATGGCCTAACCAAGTTCCCAAATTTGATTCAAGGATCAAAAAGAAAGAATTAACTGAGTTTTGAACAAAATCAAGTCACACTTTTTTCATTTTCGAGCTTCCTTTGTTTTCCCTCCAAACTTCATTTTGCTTCTAATTATTTTCACCATTCACTCTTGTATAAATAGAGGGACATATTGCATTCATTTTCAAAATCTTGAACAACCAGAATCACCCTGCCAAACTCTCTCTTTAACCCACTTTTCTGCAACTTCGAATTTGGTTTTACAGCCTTTCTCAATCCATTTTCTTTGCTCATTCTTCATCCTTAAACTTCACTGAAACTAACAGAAGAAGAACCAAGCCTTAAAGCATCCCAAATCATGCTAGCCAAGTCAACTTTTAGAGCTCTGAATTTGAACTTCAATAGGTAGATTCCTTCATCAAATCTATTGAAATTTGTTACTACAATGAAGCTCTCATCATTCTGATACTAGTCGCAACATTTGTTTTCAACTGGAATTTAGTTTTGGCCATGAATTTTCAAATCCCTATTCAAATTTTTCCTTTTGGATTTTTGCAAATTGATTGAGCTACACCTTAAATAAATTTTTCGTGAGTATACGGTTGTCTTCGTCTTGATGAGACGAAGCGAATGACATAGGTCTGAGCTCCTGATTTTACAGTATGAGAGACCTACAATTCGCGTGGCTGGAGGTTAATGATGACCAACGTGTCATATCTCAACCAATGACAATGCGCCACTTGTTTTTTTCAAAAATCTAATTTAATAATGAATTCAGTGTTTTAATCAATAAGGACCATGATATGCACAGTGCGTCAGATCCCTTGAAACTGATTACTAACGCGTTTTGACATTCATCCAATGGTCTATATCTTTTTGTTTTATTTTTATTTTCTGATTTTTTATATTTTAATTGATTTAAACTTTAAAAAATCATAGAAAATTCATTTTTGACTAAAAAATTATGAAAAAATTCAAATTTTTTTTTCAAATATTCTCTTTATGATTTTTATTTTTTCATGATTTTATTTTCAGATTTGATATTTTTTATATAATTTTTCCTTTGTTTTAACTTGTTTTTAATTATTTAAAATTACTTTTTGATATTTTTTTAAATTCTAAATTTTTTTATAAAAATCATTTTCCTTATATCTGACTTTCTGAAATTTATCTAGAAACTTATCTTGACTTCTACTATTTTTGATTTTTTTTTTTACTTATTTGAGTGATTTTAATTAGTTTAAAAATACTTTTCTATTTTAAAAAGTTACCAAAATTTTTATAAAAGATCATTTCTGATTTTTCTATGGTCTAATTTTTCTTTGATACTTTGAATATGGTTTGAAATTTTGCCTTTTATTTTCATTTTAAAAAACAATTTAAAAATCATTTTTTCCTTTTTATCTTATTCATTAAATACAATTTTTTTAATATATTCTGCCTATGTGTTTGTTTATCATGAACTTCATTAACATCATTGGATCTTGAGTGTTGAGTGTAACTCTACTACAATGGATGGATGATTTTAATGATAGTTTGATTAAGTTTTCGATTCAAATGTATCCCCTCCCTCTTTATCTTATCCCTTTCTCATTGTGTTACATGTTGTGAGAGGATGATCTACATATCATCTCTCTAAACATATGACACATAGATTGCTATTGACTGACCTCAAGATAAGTGCGACTTCTATATAAGTCCACTTACGATTGCTTAACATAGCGCTATGTTTTTTCCCGATTCAGGAAATGATCATTTGTGGCCCAAACCTATTTTTGCAAGCCCGAGTATGTTTAATTTGAAACCTTTGATCCAATAAACTTGAGGTTCATTGTAAGGAGGATTTGGTCTTATCAATCCTCTAATGAATCATCATAAATTTTGGACTAAGTGAATCATTGAAACATCGTTGATCATTTGTTGTTGCCTTGAGAATTTGACAAAAAGCAAATGAAACCTTTTGTTGAGAGGCTTTGATTTTATCAATCTTCTAATGAGTTTTCAAATGCAAGATTCAATATGGTAATTTAACTAACCTCTAATTTCTAACTCATTAACAATTCACTTTTATTTTTATGCTTTTACTTTAAGCACCATTTATCTTAGCATTTTCATTTCATGCTATTTTCATCTTTTCTCACTTGAGCATTTATCTTTATGTCATTTTTATTTTGCTCACTTGAGCTTTTCATTTTCTTTTTGAAGATATCTAATAACAAACTTGAACAATAAAAAACTTTAATGTTACTTGGACTATTTGGTTATTATCCTTGGCATTTTGGAGTATGGACTTCTTGGACTTAGGATTAGAGACCTTGACCTAACTTGGGACCTTGTGACTTCTATTGTAATTTTGTCTGGAGTTATTGGGGTTTACCCTATGACATTGGGTTATTTGTTTTCTTTGTGTGCGGGTTGTTTTGATTACATGCTTTCTCTTAGATTGGTAATTCATTTGTATACAACCGTTACTCTACCAAATTTTTGAGAAGACTTGATGAATTTGAAGTTTTGTTTTCTCAACAAGTTTATTGTCTTTTCTTGTTTGGTTTCAAATCCAAAGGATGGGAATTCTACATTGACTCATTGTGTCAAGTGTTAGCTTCTCGTTGGTTAGACAATTCTTTTCCCTAGCTTTTACCTTATGGTTTAGGATAGTCCCTTAATCTCCTCCCATCTTCTTTAATTTCAAAAATATTCTCCTTCCTTTTCAAAACTATTCTTGTTTTCATAACTTGAATCTCTTTTACAATAAACTTGGACTTAGGTCCATGCTTTTTCAAAAAAAAATTCTTAATCAAACTTTAAACAACTTAATAATACTTTGACACTTTTTGTTAGAAGGCTAAAAGTTAATCAATATCATTCAAACCATTTTTCCACTATGGCTATTTACTTTTAATTTTTCTCAAAATATTAGACTCTTGTCAATCCTTGTAGTGATGCGAACTACTATACTTCTATGATATGTAGTGAAGTGAGATATTTTCCACTTGGGTGTTGAGTGAGCCTTTGTTGATTTTAAAATCCAAGCTATATCATCCACTTTGAGATGATACAAATTCTCCTTTCTCATAATTGTGGGTAGTAAGTATGTTCTTTCACTCGTATAAGACAATGATATCTTGTCTCTTAAAATTAACCAACACACTAGTGTTTTAAAAATTTTAGAGGTGAACTACGAGTACCCTGATCCCCTATTGCATGGAAGATGGTACATAGGCACTAAAGGTTCACAACCGCGGCAGGTGCAAAAATTGTAAAAAATATTTATTTTCCCATCTCCACTATCTAATTTATATACAACATTTATAGCCAAAATACAAAAATTTTCAAAGAGGTTCCTGAGGAGTACCATATATGTTTAGGGTTATAATGTCTTCCCTTTACATAACCATCCCCTAAAATTTGATTCTCTCCCATCTCTTTTTGGGTTATTCGCTCTTTTCTCATTCCTCTGGAAACAATAAAGTGAGTTGGCGATTTTTATTTGATCTGTGGGAGTCAAGTCAATCTAATGGCTTAGTCTCAACATTTCTACCGCTACAGGAAAAATGGCGACTTCACTGGGGAAAGATCGACCAATTGATGGTCCATCCATTAGTGGGTTGAGCCTATTTTTGTTTATTTGTGTATGTGTTGTTATTTTTTATATATTATATGTTGTATATATGTTTGTATGGATTTTCCTGGTTTTCAGGATGCTTGGTGATTTCTCATAAGTCCTATATCCGAACTTGGGAAAACTTAAGATAGGACGTGTGGTATAGTTATGTTAACTTTGAGGGAGTAATCCCAAAAAAGGAGGCATGATATCCCCCACTCAGTGGAGGCCCCTTTGACTATAGTGTCGTTTACCAGGTAATTGGGAAGACATGCTGCTTTTGATCTGGGAGCATGCTAAAACTGAGAATCGTAGAACCCTTTACCCATGTTGTCATTTTAGGTGTAGTGCAGAAGCTATGACAGAGTAATCTGGAAATGGTTGTCACATGATACTACACTCAAAAAAATTTTTCCTGAGAATATTACTGATTACCGTGTCAATCGAGACGTTGATAATATCCGAAGGAAGGATGTAGCCTCTGAGAGCCTCTTAGAACCTTGTTCGGAAGGTGATAAACTATTAGACTATACCTTGTGGGTATTTCCTTTGAATTCATGCTCGTGGCGTCTAACCTATGGACTCCCCATGTTTGTGATCTTGTGTGTGATTGTTGCATCAAGCATTCATGCACCCATGAGCATCCTTTTTAAAAAAAAAATTGTTTCAAGGGACTTAAAGTTGATTCTTTTTACGAATATCCCAGGTACATTTTACCATGTATTCTTGAAAAAGAAAGACTCAGAAGTACCGTTTCAAGGATCCTAAGATAGATGATTTGATGAGTCTGATTCCAGAGATCGAGAGTTATACAAATATTTGGAAGAAATATGGATCCATCATTTCTCTTATGAAGCTCAGGATGAAGGAGGGAATTCTCTCTACTTTGGTCCAGTTCTATTATCCGATGTATTGATGTTTCCCTTTCCCTGATTATCAGTTGATGTTGGAGGAGTAATAAGTATTTCCTAACAGTGTAGGGACTGGATTCCCAATCAAAAAGATACTAATGGCGTTGACTTCCACAAAATTTCCGATGTTAGGAAATAGGAACAACCCATAGGCAAGCAAATCAAAGATAGTTTCAAAATTAAATGTACTCTTTATATTAGCAAAGTAGCAAGCTTTCTCCAATAAAAACTGAGCAAGTAAACCTTTGTATCCTCCTTTGGTAGTCATGTTAGACTCAATCTTAAACTTCCCCAAATGAGTCATGGCAGCAATCTCATGAGACTTGGGCTCTCGTTCTAAACTAGTGAAAGGAATACGATTATTAATAGGAAAGCCAAGTATGAAAGAATACTCCTCCAATGTGGGCATTTGTTGATAATCAGGGGAAGTGAAACACAGGCATAATGGATCATAGAACTGGACAATGTAGAAAGAATACCCTCCTTCATCTTGAGCTTCATAAGAGACACGATGGATTCATACTTCTTCCGAAAATCTGTAGAGCTCTCGATCTCGGAAATCAAACTCATCAATTTCTCTATCTTAGGATCCTTGAAACTATACTTTCGAGTCTTTCTATTTCCAGAATCCATGGTCAAAAGTACTTGAGATATTTGCAAAAGGTAAACTTTAAGTCCCTTGAAACAATTGTTTTAAAAAATTCTCATGGCTGCATGAATGCATGATGTAACAATCACACACAAGATCACAAACATATGGGGTTCATAGGTTCGACGTCACGAGCATGAAGTAAAAGGTACTACCCACAAGGTATGGACTAATGGTTTATCACCTGCCGAACAAGGTTCTAAAAGGTTCCCAGAGTCTAGATCCTTCCATCGAATACTACCAACATCCTAATTAACTCAGTAATTAGTAATATTCTTAGGAAAAAAAATTTCTAAGTGTAGCATCACGTGACAACGATTTTCTGGATTACTCCGTCATATTTTTCGCACTATACCTAAAAGGCCAAGATGGGTTAAGGGTTCTATAGGCGAAAGCAACACGTCTTGCCGATTACTCGGTAAATGATACCACAATGAAAGGGGCCTTCACTAAGTGGGGGATATCATGTCTCCTTTTTTGGGATTACTCCCTCATTATTAACATGACTATACCGCCCGTCCTATCTTAATTTTTCCCAAGTCCAGGTAGAGGACTTATAAGAAATAACCAAGAACCTTGAAACTCAGAAAAATCCAGACAAACATATATACCACATATAATATATAGAAAATAATAGTACATACACAAATAAACAAAGATAGGCTCAACCTACTTAGAGATAGACCCACATTTGGTCGATTTCCCCAATGAAGTCGCCATTTTTCTATAGCGGTAGAAATGTTGAGACTAAGCCATTGGGTTGGCTTGACTCGCACATATCAAAAGAAAATCGCCACCATGCTTTATTATTTCCAGAGGAATGGGAAAAGAGTGAATAACCCAAAAAAGAGGGGGAGAGAATCTACGTATGGGGTTTGGTTATGAAATGGGAAGGTATTAGCACCTTAAAAATCTATGATACTCCGTAGGAACCTCTTTCAAAATTTTTGTATTTTGGCTATAAATGTTGTATACAAAAAAATAGATGGTGGAGGTGAGAAGAGAAATATTTATTTACAATTTTTGCACCCGTCGCGGTTGCGAATCCTTAGTGTGTAAGTACCATGTTCCGTGCAGTAGGGGATTAGGATACTCATAGCTCACCTTTAAAAATTTTAAAACAAAAGTGTGTTGGGTCATTTTAAGAGATGAGACATTATCTTTATATCTGAGTGGAAAACATACTTACTACACATGATTATGAGAAAGAAGAATTTGCGTCATCTCAAAGTGGAGGATATAGCTTGGATTTTAAAATCAATAAAGCCTCACTCGACACCCAAGTGGAAAATAACTCACTTCACTATATATCATAGAAGTATAGTAGCTCACATATCTACAAGGATTGACAAGAGTCTAATATTTTGAGAAAATTTTAAAGTAAAGAGCCAAAGGGGAAAAATGGTTTGAATAAGGTTGATTGACTTTTAGTATTCAAAAAATATAAAAGTATGATTAAGTTGTTTATATTTTTATTAAAGAAAATATATTTTAAAGTGCATGGACCTAAGTCCAAGTTTATTATAAAACCAGTTAAAGTTAGAAAACAAGAAGAGTTTTAAAAAAGAGGGAGAAGATTTTTGAAATTAAAGAAGATGGGAGGAGATGAAGGGACTTTCCTAAAGCATAAGGTAAAACATAGGGAAAAGAAACATCTAACAAACAAGGAGCCAACACTTGAATTATAATGTAAATGTATAATTCCCATCATTTGGATTGAAACCAAGAAAGCAAAGATACTAAACCTCTTAAGAACACCAAGATTCAGGTGAATTAAGTCTTCAAAAATTCGGTAGCGTAACAACTGTATACAGAGGTATTCTCAATCACAGACAAAGCACATATTCAGTATAACATGCTCACAAAGAAAATCAACCCAATGTATTGGGGTAAACCCCAAGGACTCCAGTTAAATAACAACAAAGTCACAAGGTCTCATGGGTATCAAAGGCTTCTGATCTTAAGTCTGAGAAATCCATAACTTCATAAAGCCAAGGATAGTAACCAAATAGTCCAAGTAACATTAAAGTTTTTATTTTATTTTTCAAGTTGGTTATTAGGTGTATTCAAAAAGAAAATGAAAGCTCAAATTAGAAAAATAAAAATAACATAAAGAAAAATGCTCAAGTGAGCAAAGATTAAAATAACATGAGATTTAAATGCCAAAGTAAATGATGCATAAAAGTTATGGCGTAAAATAAAGGCATAAAGTAAAAGCACAAAGTAAAAGACTATTATTAGTGAATTATAAGTTAGAGGCTAGTTGAATGACCATCTTGAAACTTTCATTTGAAAACTCATTAGAAGATTGATAAGATCAAAGCTTGTCAACAACAAGTTTCATTTGCTTTTTGTCAAGTATATCATTCATTTCAAGTTCTCGAGGCAACAATTTATGAAGGTTCATTAGAAGATTGATAAGATCAAAGCCTCGTAATAATAATCTCCAAGGTTATTGGATTAAAGGTTTTAAATTAAACATACTCGGGCTTACAAACACAGGTTTGGGACACAAATTATCATTTCTCAAATCAGGACAAAATTTAGTGCTATGTTAAGCAATTGTAAGTGGACTTATGTAGAAGTCGCACCTATTTTGAGGTTGGTCAATAGCAATCCATGTACCATATGTTTAGAGAAATGATATATAGATCATTCTCCCACAACATGTAGCACAAGTAGAAGAGGAAAGGGACAAGATGAAGAGGGAGGGGAATGATAAGCTAATTTAGATTACAACCTCTAAATTCTTTCACCTTTAAATTCAATCACTCATCTTGGTGGATTAAAGTACTAAACATATCACTAATTCAAAGCAATAAAAATGAATTAAATAATTCACTTTTGGGTAGATTTGAATTAATGAACATTTATCCAACTTCATCTACAACCAAAGTCCATTTAATTTAAAGATAAATTGGACATTTAAATTGCAATCCAAAGCAACAATCAAAATAAGTGAGTAGAAAAATAGAAAGGAATCAAAACATTTTAAAAGGAAAAATTCTTGCTCAAATTTTCATCAAACACCTTATGATCTTGAATTTAATTGAGCACAAAAATTCCATCAAATTGTAAGAAATTATGACCAATGGGATAAAAAAAAGTAGCTCAAAGAATTAAATCACAAAGATTAACATGAGATCACATTGTGAAATATGAAGATCCAGCATACCAAAGGTAATTCTAGAGAATTATCAAAACCACTTCAAGAACTTGCTTCAATTAAGCCCCAAGAATCAATCTCCCAAGCTTGGATATAGAGAATTGATGAATAAAAAATGTTTGGATGAAGGTTTAGTTCAAAAGTTAGTAAGCTTTAATGCAAAGTATAGGCGTATTTGGTAGATGGAGTGAAATGAGAGAAAAATTTTGCTATCAAAAGCTTGACATTTTGAATGAAGTCAGGGCTCTATTTATAGAGTTTAGGCTTGGGATTAGTGGTGGTTTAGAACCAAAATTAGGCCTGGTAATTGATATTTTGGAGCCAAAAATTGAATAAAGGATATATTTTTTAAAATAAAAGAAAATTGGAGCGAAAATTGACAAACTTGAAGATTGGTTTTTTTTAAAAAAATCCGTGTGTGTAAATAGATTTGCATGTCTGTGAAAATTGATTTGCACAATAAAAAAAAGTGAAATTTTAATGCAAAAAAAAAAGAAATTATGAAAATTAATTTTCTAAGAGAAAAATCACTAGAAAATTTTGCTAGTTGGTGTTTTGGCTTGATACATATAAAACATAAATATATAAAAAATAAGTAAATATTTTTCGTATTTTGATTAGAAGTTAGTCAACAACACATATACAAAATATACGTCTATGGTGTTTGGAGATCCCTTGAGAGCAAACTTAAAGATAGGGGAACGAACTCAAAGAGATAACCAATTTGAAAGTGTGATCTTGTTGTGTTGATGTTATGAGAGATCTTAGGGAAAAAGTTTGGGGTATAACATGTAACACCCTAATTTTTAGAAGTTATTTATTTAATGAATTATTAGGAGTATTTATTAATATTGATATTTTATATGATTATATGTGTGATGTGATGGTATATGGTTGTGCATGATGTGAATTATGATGATTAGAAGTATTAGAATGGTTAAATAATTATTTAGTAATTATTTGGATTATTATTGAGAATATAATAATAGGAATAATTATTTAAATGGTTATTTTAATTAGAGTGGTGTGTTTGTAATTAGTAGGAAGAGTGAGGACGGGATGGAAAACAGAGGTTGACTAAGTGAGGGAAATTGAGGAAGATGTTAGGGGTCCTTTGTGACAATAGAGAAGAGATAGTTGTAATTCTCACAATCAATCGTGAAAGTTGGAAAAGAGAGGATAGGGCACGAAGGCTTTGGAGAGAATCATCGTAAGAGGCACGAAGAATGTAATTAATCACTCGAAGCAATAAGTTAAGGGATGTTTATTTGATTATTATATTTGATTTAAGTGGTAGACGGAGGTAGGGTTTTCCTTAGGTTTCATAGATGGTGATTTGATATTGTTTTATAGAGAATTGATAGATTAGAGATGAATAATGATTCCCAAATGATGTATAATTGATGTAGAAACATAGGATGATAATAACTGATGATTACCTATGATTAGATGATGTTTTAGGACCTATAAGGCAGTGAAATCGCATAAAAAAGACAGAAAAATTCAGCACAAAACAGCATGTGTCGACTTAAAGAGGTCATGCATCGAGTCATGCTGGTTCAAGACTCAGTATGCGTCGACTTATTGGGTCAACCTGAGCCCACCCAGGGAAGACAAAATACTTATACATCGACTCAAAGGGGGAGTGCATTTACTTAAGCAATCCAATTTTTGACACATTTTTCTAAAGGCCGTAACTTGAGTTTCCGAACTCCGTTTGAGGTGTTGTTCGAAGCGTTGGATAGCTAACATGATGAACTATATTTATAAGGAGTAAAATGAAGAATAAGAAGGATAATTCTAGTACCAAAGTTAGGATATAATTAGTTTCCCTGTGTTGAATCTCTATGATGTTTTATGGTAATGAAGTATGATGATGATATGTTGTTAATATGATGATTATGTTTTATATGATGATATGATGATGATGCTTTGCTTATATGAGTACATATGATGAGATTTATACAATGATGTTGGTGAATACATGAATGATGATGTGTATGACTAGTTGTGGTCGTTTATATTGTTGTTGCCCATCATGTATTCATTGGACAACTTTGGTTCGTTTTGATGATTTAGGACATTGGTTTAGTTATTTGGTCTCAATCCCATTATGTGGATTTGGGATGTCTATGATTTTCTCCGGTTCCAAGTGGGAATCGATCCTATGTTTGGGGTCTTTGGAGGGTGATGGCCCAATGTCCATAAAATGAATTGGTACCATATGCGTCAGTCTATGTTCATGCGCTACACCTTATGTGGCATTGCATGGTTCTACAATCGATGAGGTTGTATTATGTTGTTGATTTTATATGATTGTTGAGGTACTTGGAATATAACAATGTTGAGTTTATATTGTGATACTTTTAGTTTATTTTGTCATGTCTATTACTTATATCTTATATAATCATTATGATGAACTCACCCTTTCTGCTTGAATGTTGCCTCTATGTGGGTAACGTGCAAATAATCAGGAGTAGTCCCTAAAGGATAAGAAGAATAGCTTGGAGCGTGTGTTTTATTTTCGTTGAGTCTAGAAGGTCTTGCTCTGATATATAACATCGGGGATGAGAATGCTTTGTTTTGAAAACTATTTTGTTGTTGTTTTATTATGACATTTAAATTGTTTCCATGGAGTTTAAATTATGTTGAATTGTGAACCATTAATCATGGGGCACTATGAAGTGTTTTAATGAACTTGTCTAAACTATGATTCTGCTGCAAGTATGTGAAACCTTGATAATGGATATGTACATGAATAATTTTGAAAACTTGTGTTACGGAGTAAGACTAGCACATGTGATTATTTCACGAATAAAATGTGACACCGTTTGGTTGTATTACTCTGATATTATTTTAAATAATTATTAATATTTTGTGGGGTTTAGAAGGGTGTTACATAACACTTGCCTTAGAAAGTTAGGGAGCATTCACACTTCATGTTAGGTTGTATTCAAGGTGGGGAGAGCACTTGTTTGATTGCTCATGTGTTATTTACTTTGTGGATTGAAAAGAAATAAGTGGTTGGAAAAAAATTAGAAAAGAAAAAAATTAAAAAAGAAAAGAAAAGAAAAAGATAAGAGAAAGAAAAAGAAAAAGAAAAAAGAAAGTGGTGTTTGAATAAAATCAAAGTTGTACCAATGAGCAAAGTGAGAGGGTGAATAAAAATAATTTTTGATTGTTAGAATTTGTGTGATCAAATGCTCCCATCTATTTAGGCAATTTCGTTTAGTTATCCTTAGGATCAACCCTTCTTTGTTAACTGAGCTCAATTACAACCCTTGAAAATACCTCTTGAATCTTTCTTTTATATTGTTCAATATGAGTTTTTTTCGATGAATGCATAATTTAACTTGTTGTTAACTTGATTTTTTGGTGAGAGTAAAAGCACCCCGATGTTTTTGTTATTCATCTACCAATAAATTATGTGCTAGGTGTGATTCATTTTTGAACTTTTTATTATTTTGGAATCTTTGACATGTGTTTTGTATTTAGGAGATATTTCATTGTCATGCTATCGTTGTAGTTTAGTGGTAAGTGTTTACTTTGATTGTACGTTTCTTAGTTGAACCATACATTTGTTTTCCACTTTCAAAACCTGTTGATTCATGATTCTTGGATTATCGTCTTTTGTTTCTTTAAGTTATTTGACTTTGTTTGAGGACAAACAATTTTTTATGATGGAGAAAGTATGATGAGTGCTAAATTGTCATGAATTTGGGTGTGAATAATCATCATTCATCAGCTTAATTTGTTTGTTTTTTGTCAATAAACCTCAACTTTAATATATATTCGGTATAGTATAGGTTATAGTGTATATATTGTGTTATCTTGTAAATATCATTGAGTTTAATTATTTTTATCTCACTTTTGTAGGTATAAAGCATTGATATTTAGTCATTGTTAGAAAGAACATTAAATAAGCTTTCAAACGCTTCAAGCCGTGCAAAAATCAAAGTTAGGGTTCTCAAGTTATGGCGAAAACAATGTTGATATTTCCAATTTATTGTCAGGCTCGCCCCGAGCTCGTCAGGTGATGCAAAAGCGAGGTAGAACACCTAGAAGCATGAAAAAACGTTTTTTTTAAGCCCCAGGCTCGCCGAGCGACACTATCTGGACATAATTTCATTACAAAGGGGAAAAACACATTTTTTAGGTTATGTTTTTGGGCATTTGTTCCCAATTCACCAAACAATATTTTTTGGTTCTAGAGAGATTAGATATCAACAATTGAGCTTGCATCTGAAGGATTTAAGGTCAAATTTCTCATCGATTTGTGTTGACAAACCAATAAATGTTTGATTCCTCTTCTTCTCTTCTCTTTGTAATCTTTATTTATTTGATTTCCATGTATAATTATTTTGTTTATATGTATATTTATTGCACATGGTATTGTATGAAACTCATTTTAGAAATCGATGTTGATGATTCTTTCTTTATTTGGGTTTGGGTTGTTGCAGAAATGGACGGTTCAAATACAAATTTAGGATGAACATCTATTGGGTTTTAATTCTTCATATAGATTAAACCTTAATATTCATTTGGGTATTAGAGCTTAATGCTTCTGTTTTGTTTGTATTACGCTGAGATATCACTGAAGCAAGTAATACGGTTGTTCTCTTACTCCGTATTAGAGATAACCTATGTCTTAGAGATACGTGATAATATTGACAAGTGATTAAGGTTGAGTTTAACTAGGTAGTAAGTTTAATCATTTGATAAGGTAGATGAAAAGAAAACCCCAGAGTTCTCTACTCTATGTAGAATGAATTCTTTTTCTATTAATAACTTTAATTCTTCATTTAACTTTTATACAAACAAACCTAATTCAACCCCAAACTCATAAACGCAAGAAATTATCGAACGAAAAATTTAGTAGCACTAATCCCCGTGGAGACGATATGATATAATCTATAAAAATATTTACTTTTGCTTGCCGCTTTACCGCTACAGCAAAATGGCGTTGTTACCGCGAATTGGTGTTTTTATTAAATCGCATTGTAATAGTTTCTTTGTTTTTGAGTTTTTCATATAATGTTCATGTATACTTGCATTGCAATAATGTTCATGTAATTAGACTTATACATGTATACTTATGCATTTATGTGTTCATGTTTTTGATACTTGTAAAGTTAGTGTATATATTTGTTTCTCTTCATGTTTGCTAAGTGTATGGTTAGGTTTCGCCATCGGTGAGCACTAACCGTGTAAAGAGGCAACTTGGAGTAGTGTGCATAAATAACAGGCGTCGAGCTTACGACGTAAATCAAGTATTTTTTATTGTTTTTAGTTTTGTTATTGTTTTTATTGTATTAGTATAGGTAGTGCAGTGAATTGGTTAAACAAGTTGAAATTGGATCAGTTCTTAAAATCTCAAATCTTCACTTTTCAACTTATTTAATTAAATTTTACCCGGTATTTTAATACATAGTAGTATTTACTAATTATTTTGTTTGTTGTTTGGAATCTAATTTTGGTCTGATATCTTGAGGAATTTTGAAGTGGTTTTCCAAGTTTGATTGTTTCATATTGAGGATGTATGGTAATGATATTGTTTGAAGTTGATACTCACAAGGTACTCATTTATGGATTTCTAGAACATACCATGTTTATGAATCTTTTCTTTTGTGCAAAATATAATGTCATTTATTCTTTTACCATACTTGTTCAATCTTGAATCACTTTAGGACTAAACCCTTTTGTTTCCATTGTTTATTATATGCAGAAGACCAACTTTCTTGGTAACTCGGTTTTATTATGTTTAATCATGTATTTGTATTGAATGTGTGTGAAATCATGAAAAGGATCAAGACATTTATTGAATTTAAGCATAACCACCTACTAAAAGTTTTTACCCAGTGAGTGTGCGTGCATTTGTTAGCCCTTTGAGCTTGAATGTCATGATCCATATTTGTAGAGAAAATATTGAACTTGTAAATAACTAACTAGTTCTTCATTTATTTTTTTATGGATCTTGAATTTGTTTCTTGAAACACTTGAACCATCAACTTTACTTTCTGGTTTGTTTTGTTTTCCTTTCCTTAGAAAGTTAGGGAGCACTCACACTTCATTTTAGGTTGTATTAAAGTTGGGTAGAGCACTTGTTTAGTTTCTCATGTGTTATTTACTTTGTGGATTGAAAAGAAATAAGTGGTTGGAATAATAAAAAAAAAAGAAAAATTGAGAGGGTGAATAAAAATAAATTTTGATTGTTTGAATTTATGTGATTAAATTCTCTTATCAATTTAGGAAATTTCATTTAGTTATCCTTAGGATCAACCCTTCTTTGTTAACTAAGCTCAACTACAATCCTTGAAAAGTCCTCTTGATTCTTGCTTTTATATTGTTCAATGTGAGTTTTTCTCGATGAGTGCTTAATATAACTTGTTGTTAATTTGATTGTTGGGTAAGAGTAAAAGCACCCCGTTGTTTTTGTTATTCATCTATCAAAAAATTGTGTGCTAGGTGTGATTTATTTTTAAACTTTGTATTGTTTTGGAATCTTTGACATGTGTTTTGTATTTAGGAGATATTTCGTTTTCATGTTATCGTTGTTGTTTAGTGATAAGTGTTTACTTTGATAGTACATTTTTTAGTTAAACCATACATTTGTTTTCCATTTTCAAAACCTGTTGATTCGTTGTTCTTGGATTATCGTCTTTTCTTTCTTTAAGTTGTTTGAATTTTTTTGACTTTTTTTGGGGAGAGTTTTATAAGTGCTAAATTATTGTGAATTTGAGTGTGAATAATTAACATTCATCGGCTTAATTTGTTTATTTTTTGTCAATAAACCTTAACTTTAATATATATTCGTTATAATTTATATTATAGTGTATATATTGTGTTATCATGTAAATATTATTGAATTTAATTTTTTTGATCTCACATTTGTAGGTATAAAGCATCGATATATATTTATTGTTAGAAAGAGCATTGAATATGCTTTCCCACGCTTTAAGTTGTGCAAAAATCGAAGCTACAATTCTCAAGTTATGGCGAAAACAATGTTGATTTTTCCAATTTACTTCCAGGCTCGCCCAGAGCTCGCCAGGCGACATAGAAGTAAGGCAGAACACCCAGAAGCATGAAAAAACACTATTTTGAGCCCCAGGCTCGCCACAGGCTCGCCTGGCGAGAGTGTTTGGGCAGAATTTCATTACAAATGGGCAAAAACACATTTTTTTAGGTTATGTTTTGGGGTATTTATTCCCAATTCATCAACCAACTTTTTTGGGTCTAGACAGCTTAGGAATCAAGAATAGAGCTTGCATCTGGAGGATTTGAGAATGGACTACTCATTGATTTGTGTTTACAAACCAAGAAATGTTTGGTTCCTCTTCTTCTCTTCTCTTTGTAATCTTTATTTCTTGGAGTTTGTATGTATACTTATCTTGATTATATGTATATTTATTTCTCATAGTGTTGTATGAAACTTATTTTACAAATTGATGTTGATGAATGCTTTCTTCATTAGGGTTTGGGTTGTTGCAGAAATGGACGATTCAAATCTGAATTTATGATGAACATCTATTGGGTTTTAAATATAGAGATAGATTAAGCCTTACTATTCATTTGGACATCGAAGCTTAATGTTTTCGTGTTGTTTGTGTTGCATTGAGAGATCACCGACGGGAGTAATACGGTCGTTGTCTCACTCTGTATTAGAGATAACCTCTGTGTGCGAAATATGTGATAATATTGCCAGGTGATTTAGGTTGAGTAAAAGTAAGTAGTAAGTTTAAGTATTTGATAGGGTAGATGAAATGCAAACACTAGAGTTCTCTACTCTCTGATAAATGAATTCTTTTTTTTTAATAACTTTAATTCTAGCATTTACCTTTTATGCAAACCAACCAATTCAATCCAAACTCATAATCGCGAGAAATAGTCGAACGACAATTCAGTAACACTAATCCCTGTGGAGACGATATGATATAACCTATAAAAATACTTAGTTTTGGTTGCCGCTTTACAGCTTCAACAATGACTTTAGCAGATTTTTGTATAGCTCTAGTCTTTTGCTCAACAATTCCATCTTGCTAAGTGTTGTTGTAACTGTTTTGAGAGTCCCCACCCTTAATTTTTATCCTAAGGAAGGGAATATAAAGGGTAACCCTACTGATAAGAGATTCTAAGTCGTTTGAAAAAGGATTTTAATACTAGGCACCCCTCATCTACATTGTTCACAATAATACTAGGGGTTAGATTTATGTTTTAGGAAATAGGATTTTAATTTTTATTAGGGGAACTCGCCATGATTTTAGTCGTATGCCTACGTATCCTCTTATGAAGAATCAGAGTCTCAAATCGTAGTTCACAGTTGGTTGGTGTTTTTTATGGATTACAAAGATATTTTAAATTCTCCTTGAACCAAGTCTGAGTGTGTGAATAGCGGAGTTGTTAGATGAAGTTCATAGTCGATTAAGAAATATTCTCGTAATGCTTTTTGAAAATAATCTTGAATTTATTAAGTTAGTAAGAAAAATTGGTTTGATGTTGGTTAGGTCTTTTTTTAAATGTATTAAAGAATATATGAAAATAAGTTTTTAATGCATGATAAAAAGAATTTTAATGAAATTTAAGAAATTAATTAAAAATGAGTTTGTAAAAAAATTGAATTTTATAATAGTAAAATAATTTCAAAATTTATATAAATATACTAAATATAAAAAAAAAGAAGTTAATTATAATATAAAAAATAAAAAATATAATGTAAAGAAAATAAAATTTCTATTAAAAAAAGTCAGGGGTGTATTTCATATTAGCGTAGAAAAATTAGATGGTTTAAAAAGCAGGGCCCTGAATCCAGATATTGGATTCAGGCCCAAACGCAGGAGGAGGTGCAAAATTGGAAAGGGTAGCAAAAGTGGGGGGGTACCTGAAGCAAGGGACCAAGTTCAAAACGAAGTAACCAGAGGGTTTAAATATCAAGGGCTTAGGCCGAGAACATTGTTGGATCCATTGGGCAAGGTGCGGGAGAGACCACAGAACTGTGATAGGCGTACACTTCTGGGACGTTTGATGTTAATCCAAGGGCTATGATGGGAAGCAAATGGTAAAGATGCTGGGACTGCATACATCAGATCATAGGAGGTTTATAAAAGTACAGGCCCAATGTTGGGCCTCATTTTCCCGTTTTCTTTCTCTCTTTATCCTTATTCTTTAATCTCTCAAATAAAGTTCTAGAGAGAGATGCTCTCCCGCCTCTCTAGAATTGAGGCGAATGGGAATCGCTTCAAGCGGCGGTGCTTCCTTGCACCGCCCTGAGCCACCCTTCATCCGTTGTAGAAACCCAGTTTTCCGGTTGAAGTTCACCCGAGATACTCATTTGTTCATTCCAACCACCATCAAAATCCAGAACCCCTTGAATACAAACCCTAACCCTAGGGTTCTTATATAAACCCTAACAATCCCCCAACCCATAAAAATAAATTTTTATGTACCCTAACCTAGGATTGAAGAACTGTAACCCTAAGGATGAATCCTAATGAAACCTAACCCTTTTAGAAACCCATTAATCCCAAAACCAAACACAAATCACAACAAAATAACAATACATCCTAAAGTAAGTGATTAGGCTTAATTGATCGTTGCCATGAATCTTCTTGTATCCCAGTTTATCTTCTAATATGTTCTCTTTTTTTGTTTGCAGGTATGATGATTGCACAACAGTGATGTCTTCATGGTCAGATCTTAGGATTTTAGAAATTGAAACCCTAGATCTCAAGCAAGAGGAAACTTCTAAGGCTTCAACCGCTTCTTCTTCTTTCTTCGATTTTGAGTGTGCTTCACCAAATTTCTTCCCCCTTTCTTCTTAGAAATCTTAGGTTTATATAGCTTACGTTTTGGATTCAATTAAGAAATTTTTGTTTGAATTTCGTTACATTAGTAATTGTCTGATTGATTTAGAAATTAGATAAGATTTAATTCTATTTTTTAGGTTGTAATTGCTTTGATTAAAGTGGATGATTCTGTATTAAGAATTAGAGAAAGATTTGGTTGGATTTAGATTGATATTTCTTTGTAAATTAATTTCTGGATTTGATTTTTTTTTTAATCTTTGATGAATATGCGTTTCTTTAGACCTGTACAATATATGTTAATTGGGTTTGAGCTTGGTTTCTAGACTTTGAAGAAGAAATAGGGCGCTTAGGGTTTCAACCCTTTGGGTTAACTCAATCAACATAATAATATTATAAATTAAAAAAATATTTAATTATAGTTATTGATGTTTAATGAATAATAAAATTTTGAAAATAAACTAAATATTTTAAATTAAATAATTAGAAAAAAAACAAACGTAGCAAAAATTATCACAATGAGAGTGGGCCATAATTTGAAAATTTGAAATTGGCCCAATTGATTTTAAAAAAACGTGCACCCCTCCTTAAAGCAAACGAAACAATCCTTAATGGGCCATCAAATTTTGATGGCCCAAAATACCACACCCCCATATTGTAACAATATACCTCATTTTTATATCATGAAATGGATTTTATAACTTAATGGGCCATCATATTTTGATGGTCCATTTTGGAATAATACACCCCCTTTCATTAATTTAAACCCCCATGAAATGATATTCAAAACAACATAATTTTAAATACCAATGACTATTTAACTTAGAAATGTAGTAATGATATGACTATTGACTTGATAGGGTAAATTTGGGGTATGACAAATGATATACCCCAATTTTCCCCCTAAGATCCCTCATCATTTCATATCATTACAATGCATCAAGATTACCCCTTTGAGTTGGCTATCTCTACTACTCTCTCCTATCTTTAAGTTTGTCTTTGAGGGATCACCAAGCACCATAATTGTGTATCTTGTATATATGTGTTTTATATTTTACTAATCTTTAACTAAAATAACAAAAATATGTCTTGTTTATTTTGTTTCTTTTAGAAGACAGGGTTTTCGAGCAAGAAGATCAGGTTATGGTTTCCCAATTAGGGTTGTGAGTTGCTTCAGTCCAAAGGTCGTTTCATGAAGGCCTATTTTTCAAGGTTGTGATCAATAATCTTAGGTCACACTATCCTCAAGCTTCATTGAGCACGCTAAATGCGAGTTTGGTTGCTTAATTCTCAAGACTCTTCGATATATGTTCATGTGTTTATTTCCATGCCTTTTTCAACAAGTAATCTCATGTTCTGACGGGTGAGCATGGTTCAATCATGATTTTATCATCTTAAATTCACGTGTGCATCAAGTGGCATTGAAATACGAGAAAATATCCAGTTTGCTAGTTGATTCAAAGTTGGTTTGACCAAAAGTCAACATTTGCAAGTTCAAGTTCAAATGGTCGTAATTTCTACATTATTCAATATTTTTTAGGGATTCTTTTTGCGTATGATTCCTTTTGACATCCTATCCAATTTTACTCTACAAGTAAAGAGCTAGTTATGTGTGGAAGTCCATCGAGGATAAATAACATAATCTTGAGAATTCACATACCTACCACGATCTAGGGGGTAGATAATTGAAAAAGTTTTGGTAACTGAATCTTTGATAACTAGATCAAAGATAAGATCAGATTTTATTGGTTATGTCTCTTCTCAACCAAGGTATATTTTTGTTTTGTAGATCAAATAATCCAATGAGAGCCCAAAAAAAGTTTGTAGTTTTAACCAGAGATGTGTTCGAACAATGCCATGTGTAATGTCTTACGCTGATATGGAACGTAAAATGTATATGCACCGACTATTTGTCTATATTTTCCCCAAATGTATATGCACGACGCATTTTTATATTCCCTAAATGTTTGTATATGCTCCAAATGTTTGTAAATTCTCCACATGTTTGTATATGCCCCAATTATTTTTTGTAACAACTTTAATATGCTCTCCTTTTAAACCATGGCTTTTTTGTGTTTCCAACTCCCCAATGTTGTATGCGATATTTTGGTGGTATTTTGAATTTATTTGAACAACATGAATAATTGTCAGTATGATTTTTATATTTGCGTCATAGGCACCAGCGTATGCATGGACATAGACCTGGATGCAGGCGTGAACGTAGACATACATGTGGACATAGGCACGAATATAGGCGTGGATATGGCTATGATCGTAGGCATGGACGTAGATGTGGATTCTCTTTCGATGTTTTTCTAACCAAAATAATTTTTGATGTTATATCAAATGCTTTTATTTGTCAAATCCCCGAAATGATTTCAACGCAGTATTCATAAGAAATAATCGTAGTATATTTTGCAAACTAGTAAAAAACAGGAAGAAAACAATTAAAATTTTTGAGAATGTAAATTTTTTATTGATAAATTTTCCTCTGAATAGGCGTGAGTACAAGATGCAATTCCTTAAAAGAGGTAATTACAAAAAGTTTTTAAACTGAAAATGGCAATGAAAATGATAATTGCTACTACTGTTTCTCCAATGTCATTTTGATACCTCCAATATCCTTTGCTTCTGAGTAGAATGACTTGGATCAATCTCTCTCCTTTGTGGTTATAGTTATGGTTCTTAGATCGCAATCTTTTTGTTCTTTATTTCCGAGTAAGACCCGTAATTTTTTTCTGGATCGCCCTTTCGGGTTTTTAATCCATCGGGATAAAATTTTTGTGTATGTCCCTATTTTTTCCTAGACCACCCTTTATTATTTTCAATCCACTGGGATGATCCCTTTTCCTAATTTGCCTGTTTAGGTTTCGAACTTAGCGGGCTTTTTATACATAGCATTTTTTGGCTGCTTCATAATTCGCTGAATATGAAATTTCTTCCCAATCCATTATTGTGAGTCTGAGACCACCACCTGAGAATGTTGTTTTTACCACATATGGACCTTCGTAGTTAGGTGTTCATTTACCACGTGAATCAAGGCAAGGTAGTAAAATATCCTTGAGCACCAAATACCTTACTTTGAACACTTGAGGGTGAACCTTCTTGTCGAATGCTTTCTTTATCCTTTTTTTGTACAACTGGTTGTGGCACAAAGCTATCAAGCATTTTTCTTCAATGAGGTTGAGTTGATCAAGTCGCGTCTGAACCCACTCTGCTTCTTCAAGCTTTGTTTCCATTAGAACTTGAAATGATGGAATCTCTACTTCAACAAAGAGTAATGCCTTCATGCCATATACTAGAGAAAAAGGAGTTGCACTTGTTGATGTATGTACGAAAGTACGATAGCAGTGTAGGGCAAAGGCAAGAATTTCAAGCTAGTCTTTGTATGTCTTCACCATCTTTTGAATTATTTTCTTAATATTTTTATTGGAAGCTTCAACGGCCCCGTTCATCTTGGGTCGGTATGGTGAAGAATTGTGATGCTCAATCTTGAAGTCATCCCATAACTCCTTCATCATTTTGTTATTCAAATTGGACCCGTTATCTTTAATGATTCAGCTAGGTACCCCATATCTGCATATACGATTTTATTTGATGAACCGAGCAACCATTTGTCTTGTCACATTTGCGTAGGACATTACTTCCACCCACTTGGTGAGGTAATCAATGGAAACTAGTATGAACCGGTGTCCATTGGAGGCCTTCAGTTCAATCATTCCTATCATATAAATTCCCTACATTGAAAATGGCCATGGAGAACTCAGGACATTCAGAGGAGTTGGTGGCACATGCATTTTGTCGTCGTAGATTTGGCATTAGTGACATATCTTTGTATAATGGTAGCAACCATCTTCCATCGTCAAGCCATAATAACCTGCTCGCAAGATCTTTCTAGCCATAACATGTCCATTTGTATGCATTCTAAAAGTGCCTTCATGGATTTCTCTCATAAGTATATATGCTTCACGTTTCTCTACGTACCTCAGTAATTCCATATCGTAGTTTCTTTTGTACAATATGTCTCCATTCAAAAAGAACTTTGAAGCTAGCTTCCGGACAGTTTGTTTTTCAACTACAGAGGCATTTTCTGGATATTCTTATTTCTCGAGATACCTTTTGATGTCATAGAACCAAGGCTTGTTGTCTGGTCCTTCATCAATAGCAAGGCAATGTGTCGGTTCTTCAAAATGTCTAATCGTAATGTGTGGTTCGTGGTTTGTCCAAGTTACCTTGAAAGTGGCCAAGGCGTCTTCCATCTAATTTTCTTCTCGCAGAATATGGTTGAAGGTAATCTCTGTAAATTCCACAGTTAGCTTTAAAACATGATCCCGATAAGGAATCAATATAGGATGTTTAGTGTCCCATTCACCGTTGACTTGATATATGACTAAGGCTGAGTCTCCAAATATTTTGAGATGTTTTATTCTTAGATTGATAGTTGTTTCTAGACCATAGATATAAGCTTTGTATTCAGCAATATTATTGGTGCAGAAAAAAGATAACCTAGCAATATAAGGCTTGTGAAAATTCTTCGAAGAAGTCAAAATTGCCCCAATGTCGTGCCCTAGTTCATTTAAGGCCCTGTCAAAAATGAGTTTCCAATGTGCCTCTGGTTCATGTCTTTCGTTGGGCCCTGGTATTTCGTAGTCACCTATAATCATGACATCCTCGTCTGGAATGTCGAACTTCATTGGTTGATATTCTGGCAATGGCTGATAAACTAGATGGTCAGCTAGTACACTACCCTTGATGGCCTTTTGAGTGACATATTGGATGTCGTACTCTAATAGTAACATCTGCCATCGGGAAATTCTTCCTGTAAGAGTTGGTTTTTCTAACATATACTTTAAAGGATTCATTCTTGCTATTAACCACGTGGCGTGGGTTACCATTTACTGCCTCAATCTTTTAGTAGCCAAAGCTAATGCACAACAATTCATCCCAAAAAGTGAGTACCTAGTTTCACAGTCGGTGAATTTCTTGCTGAGGTAGTAGATTGTGTGCTCTTTTCTACCTATTTCATCATGTTGTCCTAATACACATCCCATTGACCCTTCAAGCATTGTTAGATACATGATGAGCAGTCTTCCGAGAACTGGTGGCATCAGGATTGGTGGCTCTTGAAAATATTTCTTTATTGTCTTGAAGGTCGTCTGACAATCATCGTTCCACACCACTGTCTGATCTTTTCGAAGTAATTTGAATATAGGCTTGCACGTAGCAGTTAGGTGCGATATGAACCTTGAAATGTAATTCAATCGTCCTAAGAAAACCCGAACCTCCTTTTCTGTTCTTAGTGTTGGCATCTCATGTATGGCTTTCACCTTTTCGGTGTGTACCTCAATACCACACTGACTTACGATAAAACCTGATAGCTTGCCTGACCTGACACCAAATGTACATTTTTTCTGATTCATCCTTAGTTTAAACTTTTGTAGACGCTCGAATAATTTCTGTAAATATACGATGTGATCATCCTATATATGAGATTTCACAATCATATCATCTACGTATACTTCAACTTCTTTGTGAAACATATCATGGAATAGTGTGACCATAGCCCGTTGTTAAGTTGCCCCTGCGTTCTTCAGACCGAAAGGCATCACCTTATAACAGAAAGTTCCCTAAGGAGTCATGAAAGTAGTCTTTTCCATACCCTTGGGTGCCATTTTGATTTGATTATAACCTGAGAAGCCATCCATGAAGGAGAACATCGAAGGTCGAGCTGTATTATCCACCAAAGGTAACGGGAAATCTTCTTTGGGACTTTCTTTATTCAGTTCCCGATAATCTACACATGTGCGTACTTTGACGTCCTTCTTGGATATTGGTACGATGTTAGCTATCCAAGGTTGATAATCTACAACCGCTAAGAACCCTGCATCAAATTGTTTAAGGACTTCTTCTTGAATCTTGCTACACATGACTGGACGGGTTCTTCTGAGCTTTTGTCTAGCTGCAGAACAACATTCCTTAAGAGGTAGTGTATGAACCACAATATATATATCTAATCCTGGCATATCTCTTTATAACCAGGCAAATATATCCACATATTCAATTAAAAACTTGAATAGTTTTTCTTTGACGCTTTCCTCCAATGTTGTCCCTAGCTTGATCTCTTTTAATTCCTTCTTTGTGCCAAGATTGATGGGTTCAATTGATTCTTGGTACGGTTGTATATTGTCAACTTTTTGTTTTATCTCCCTTTACAATTCTTTAAAGAGTTCCAGATCTTCATCATCCTCCTCTTCCGCTTGGTTGATGGGTGCATCAAAATTATATTGGATAGCAGCAATAATGTTATCAGTGATTTTAGGCATCGATCTACACATTTATCATGTTTTGGTGCAGTTTTAGTATGTGAATTTGGAAAATGCATATGAAGAAAAATATTTCCATTTTTTAAACATAAGAAACAAATGCAAGAGAAAGATAAGGATCTTAATTGAATGTGAAATATAACTTTTATTAATTGTGAATAATTTTTTTAACAAATCGAGGGACCCTTACAAACTACCCCTATTCCTTGGGCTTGACATATGTTCTTTCAAAAACAAAAACAAAATTACTTTGAAAAGAAAAAGATCTCTAGAATCTCCATGGCTGTCTAATTCTTGTACTCTTCTCCTGGAGCACATTCACGGATGAAGTCAGATGGTCTCTTGGGGTTGTTATTTTTAGATATCATCGCCACTTGCCCGCCATGCTCTGTTCATTTGTTGATGAAGGTTTCCTGGATAGGAGGAAACTGCCGTTGCGACTGGTTTTTTTATCAAGAGTCGCCACTATTAATTTTTATCCTAAGGAAGGGAACCTAACAGAAGACCCTAATGCACGGACAGGGATTCTAGGTTACAGACTCAATTAGATGAAAGGAAAGTGTTAGGTACCTTTCATCCACCTTGTTCACAAGGATATTAAACCTAGGTTTATGTATGGGGAAACAGTGTTTTAAGTTTTAATTAGCAAGACTCGCCACGATTTTGGATCGTGTGCGTACGTATCCTCTTATGAGGAACCAGAGTCCCAATTCGTAGTTCATATGGGTTGGTGTCTTTTAAGGGTTTGCAAACATATTTTGAATCACTTCGCACTCGATCAGGAGTAGTGATTGCGGAGATTTTGACTGAGCACGCAGTAAGCCAAAATCGGTTTAAAACCCTATTTGTAAAAAGACTGTTGATTAGCTTAATTTGTTAGCGAAAATAGTTTGAGGTCTGTTTGTGTTTTTTAATTGTATTAGTTGCGAAAATCTTGATTTATGCATGCTACAAATATTTTAATGCAATATACGTGAAAATAATATATGCAATTTTTACATGAAACTGATTTATTTTATCTTATAATAATACTTACATACAATAAATAATTATTAATATATGGTTACAAAACTAATCATAATAATTATAATTAATACAATATAATATAAATAAGATATAATATAAATAAGATATAATATAAATATAATATAATATATAAAATATAATATATATTTATTTTATATATATATATATATATATATATATATATATATATATATATATATATATATATATATATATATATATATATATATATATATATATATATATATATATATATATATATATATATATATATATATATATATATATATATATATATATATATATATATATATATATATATATATATATATATATATATATATATATATATATATATATATATATATATATATATATATATATATATATATATATATATATATATATATATATATATATATATATATATATATATATATATATATATATATATATATATATATATATATATATATATATATATATATATAAACTATAAAAAAATAATAAAAAAATGGTTGTTTAAGCAAAACCTAGGGGGGGGGGGGGGGGTTGTAATCCGAGTTATGAACTAGAAACAGAGGGTGCTAAAAGTTATCTAGGTTTAAGCCCATTATCCATTCTGGACGGGGGGTGTATATCGTTTGGCCAGTTAATAAACCTTTTAAAGGGGGGTGTATATAGCATTGGGCTCAGGCCCAACACGTCCCAACACGTTTTTGAAAGGTGGCAGGCTGATCATGTATGATGCGATGCATGAGAGTTAGAGTGTTACTTGGCCTTAGGACCTTCAGATCAAAATCTAGCAAAGGATTTTAAGGGTGCACCATAATTATCATGAACATGCACGTATGGGATCAGACTGAATAACAATATGTTATTTTAACTTTTCATTTTATAGTTCACATCTCATCTTCCTTTCGCCTCACTTTCTTCATCCTCTCAACCCCCAAACGCCACCCTAACCCTTAGAAACTTCAGTGACTATGAAGCTCATCAAACCGTACCGCCAATTAAACCCACCAACACAACCCCCAAAGAAAATCAAACAAAGAAAAGAGCTAAGTCGTTATTACACTGTTCACGATTTTCTGTCTCGAGTTCTCCGAATGCGGTTCGCTAATCTTTTCCTCTTTCCTTGTTTTGTAGATTTTAGCGATGATTGAACGCGGTGTGCGATGGTGGTGAACGGTGGTTCAAAGGTGATTAGGGATTCCGATCTGGAAACTCTAATCCCTTTCGCTTATGGATCTTCGGCGTGAGGGTTTATCAAGCTTTCGTCTGTAAAACCACAGTAAAATCCTCTCTCCTTGTTCTCTCCCTCTGTAGAAGTTGTCGTCTTTGTTTTTGTTCCTACGACCCCTTTTTGGTTAGCCAGCCTCTGTTTTCTGTATCCAAAAAAATCCCCCTCATCTCTTTTAATTTATGTTACTTATAGAGTTAGGTTTAGGTTTTTGACGTTAGAAATTTAGGAATTAGAGATCAATTAGGGTTGAATTTTACTGTAATTGATTTAGTATCTTTGCTGTGAATTAGATTTGATGCTGTAGACAATTTCCCAGAATTTGTTTAGCCTTTTAGATTTGTAATCTGTACTGACATTAGTTTTCTGTAATATTTGGATTTCCTTTGTAATATTTTGTCTTGAACTGTAAAAGAAAGATCTTATTCTTATGAAATTTGAATGGATCTGTAATAATCATTTTGTTAATTTTGCATCTTTGATTGAATGTATTTTTTAGATTTTATGATTTGATTTGGACTCTGAGATTTGATATTATTCTTTTAACAACAAGTTTGTATAGTTTATTAAAGATTTGGTGAAGATTGGATTTGTTAATTTTCCGGATTTAGCTTGTATAAATATTTTCTAAGTAATTGAATCTTTGTTGTAATTTGATAACTTGCTGGATTGAACTTGTTGTAATTTGATTTATTTTGAGATATCTTCTGAATATTCTGAGATTCTGATTTGTTGTATTTTTAGATTTTAGTTATGTTAAAAATATTTGATTTTAAAAAAAATTATTTGTACAGTGTTAGTTACTACATAACCCGGCACTAACTTAGTTCAATTTGCACAGTTGTTGTTTTTTTTCCATTTTTGTTCCAAACGTTATAAAACATAAGAAAAATATATATTTTTTGTATAAGATTGGGCCAACATTATACTTCCTAGCCCAACAAAGTTATTTTTCTGATACAGAAAATGTTTTCTTTATAAATACTCCTGGGCCCAAATGCTGATTATTTAAAAAGTGGACCTTATTTTTTTTATTTATTGAATTGGGCTTTAAGCAAAATCTTCTTTCCAGTACACCTTTTTCTCAACAACATTTCTCTCCTCTATATACGGACTGGGCCTTAATTCATAAAGCCACAATTTGCAAAACATTAAATTCCTATCCCTTTTCCAAATAGGACCGTTAATAAAATGGTTTATACTTTAGTAAAAATAATAAATTTCTTAATGACAGGAAAAAGTTTAGTCATAATTCTTTTTTAAAGCAAAAAAATGGTAAATGGACTAATTTAAAAAACCTTAATGGGCCTAGCGTTCGTAATTGCACCCTTTAGTTTTACTGACATCAATGAACATTTAAATGGGCTATGTTACTTAATTAATAGAAAATTAAACTTACGTCGCCTTAATAATTTAATAACTTAGTAATTACTCGAATGATTTTTATTTTCGACTTGCATGGGCCCTTGGTCAACATGCCCCGCAAACGGGTTTAATGAGTCTTTCCGATTTAGAAAGCCCCGCTCTCCCGAATTTAAGGTTCATCCCCCTAGTTGGATAAAGATGGGCCATCAGATACTGATGTACCATCCCTAATTAAATGTTTCTTATATTTTAATCTCGAAGAATGGAATTATCTTGGTAGGACAAATTTGGGGTACGACAGCTGCCCCTATTCAATTACCTTCCAGTCGAATAGCGTGAGAGAACTTGAGTCTCACGCGTTTGGATTGGAAGTTTATTGAATACTTGAAGTATCATAAAATTTGTCTAACAAACATAAGGTTATGCTGATGTAGCATACCCTTATAAGTCCCAAGGAAGTAGGCAAAGTTGATGATATATCGCTTACCCGGGTTTGATAATGAGGTAGATAGCGCAATTTTGTACGTCTTGGCTTACTCAACCATTCGGAGGGTGAGTATAGCAATGATTGATGATGCATGGCTGCTTGAAGACTGAGGTCATGGATTACGTTTGCGAATTGCTGCTTGATGTATGAGATGATGGTTCGGAATTTGGAACATATTACTGCATGAAGTCCGAGGTAATAATATGTGTCGCAGAATAAGAAACACATTACGGCATGAAGCGTGAGGTAATGGGTTTAGGCTTGCAAATCACTACGTGAAGTCTGATGTGATAAGCTAATCTGGTTTCAAGCATCGCTACCTGAAGTTTGAGACGATGGTCTGAGTTTAGGTAATGCATTGCGACTTAGAGGCAATGTTGGTTCGAATGATATATTGCGGCTTAGAGGCAATATGTTGATCTGGAAAGATACATGGCAGCATAAAGGAAATGTATTTGAATTGGATGGTATATTGCGGCTTAGAAGCAATATATTTAGCTTTGACAATGCGTTGTGGCTTAGAGGCAATGCAATGGGTTTTGAGAATATGTTGCGGCTTAGAGGCAACATGTTGAGTTCGAAGATACATTGCGGCTTAGAAGAAATATACTGATCTGGATAGGTACATTGCAGCTTAGAGGCAATGCAATAGGTTTTTGAGCATGCGTTGCGGCTTAGAGGTAACGTGCAGAGTGTTGAGGATTCACTTGCATCTTAGAGGCAAGGTAATGGGTTTTGAAGATATGTTGTGGCTTAGAAACAACATAATGGGTTTTGAAGGTATGTTGCGTCTTAAAAGCAACATATTGAGTTTGTAAGGAGCTTATCGCTGCAGGAAGACTTAGGTGGTGGGCTGAATGTGTCACAGCATGAAGGCACGACGTGACAGGTTGAACTGTAGGAGGAGAATTGCATGGACCGACCCTTAGATGGTTGCATCGAGGGTAAAATTATTTGTCTGCTCGCTCGGCGATATATGTATGTATGTGCACTGAATGATGTGGGTATGCAAAATGTATGATGTTTGATCTAGACATGGAACCCTGACTCTATGCGCGTTGTATACAAAAGCGCTTAGTGCATGTATGCTCGGGATATGCAAAGCGTAAGATGTGTGTGTGCTTTGGAACATTGTGAAAATTCTTTTTGGCATTCTCCGTTAAACCATTGGCTTAGAATTTACCAATTCCTTTGTGTTGTATGTTGTGTCGTCATAGATTTATTATACTTGAATGTTAGGAAAATTTGAACATTGATTTTGTATATATGATGGCATAGACGTAAATGATGGCCTATGCGTAGATGTATAGACGTAAGCGTAGACCTTGTGTCATAAATTTGGACATAGGCGCTGACATAGATGTAGGCTTTGTGTGAGGACGCACATATGTAGGCATAGACTTGGTATTGTTGAGTGCATGCATAGGCGCAGACATATGTATGGACATGGGAATAGATATGAATAGATACAGGCATAGACATGTGTATAGATTTTTGTGTTGCAAGACGTAAGAGCAGCTATGTGCATGGACGTATACGTGGATCTTCCTTCGTTATTTTTCTAACCTAAGCGTTTTTCGATATTTGTCGGATGTTTTTATTCTGTTAATTCCCCGAAATTATTTCAAGACAATATTCATGAGTAATAATCATAGTATTCTGTAAACAAGTCTGAGAAAGTAAAAACATGGTTCCACAGATATAATGAAAACAAATGTTTTATTGATATGTCACAGAGTGGGCGAGAATACAAGATGCAATTCCTAGAAAGAGGTAATTACAGAAAGTCTTAACATTAAATGGCAATGAAAAATGATAATTGCTACTACCGTTCCCCCATATCTTTTGATGTTCTTATCCCCTTGCCTCTGAGTTTTATGATTCCAATCTATCCTTCCCTTTGTAGTTCGTAGTCGTAGCTCCCAGATCGCAGTCTTTTTGTCCTTTATTTCTTTATATGAAATCCCTAACTTTTGTCTGGATTTCCCTTTCGGGTTTTCAATCCACCGGGGTAAATTTTTTGTGTGCCCCTAATTTTTGCCGGGATCGCCCTTTAGGGTTTTCGATCCACCGGGACAATCCTTTTTTTTGCTTAAGTCGTACCTTTTAGAGGTTCGATCTTAGCGATCTTACTATACATAGTATTTTTTGACTGCATCTGAGTTGGTTGGATGTGGTAGTTCTTCCCCATCCATTGTTGTGAGCATGAGACCACCTCCGGAGAATGTTGTTTTGACTACGAACGGACCTTTGTAGTTAGGTGTCCATTTACCACGTGAATCGAGGCGGGGTAGTAAAATCTTTTTGAGAACAAGATCCCCTTCTTTGAATATTTGAGGGTGTACCTTCTTGTAGAAGGCCCTCTTCATTCTCTTTTGATGTAATTGACTATGACACAAAGCCGTTAATTGTTTTTCTTCAATGAGGTTGAGTTGATCGAGTCGAACCTGTACCTATTCTACCTCTTCCAGTTTTGTTTCCCTCAGGACTCGAAGTGATGGTATCTCAATTTCCACCAGGAGTACTGCCTCCATGCTGTATACAAGTGAGAAAGGAGTCGCGCTTGTTGATGTGCATACAGAAGTGTGATAGCCGTGCAGAGAGAAGGGAAGCATTTCGTGCCAATCTTTGTATGTCTTCACCATTTTCTGGATGATTTTCTTAATATTTTTGTTAGCTGCTTTGAAGGCCCCGTTCATCTTTGGCATGTTTGGGGAAGAATTGTGATGCTCGATTTTGAAGTCGTCGCATAATTCCTTCATCATCTTGTTGTTTAAATTAGACCCGTTATCTGTAATTATCCGGCTTGGGACACCATATCTGCATATGATATTCTGTTTGATAAAGCGTGCAACCACTTGACTTGTTACGTTGGCGTAGGATGCTGCTTCTACCCACTTGGTAAAGTAGTCGATGGCTACTAATATAAAGCGGTGTTCGTTGGATGCTTTCGGCTCGATCATACCAATCATATAAATTCCCCACATCGAAAATGGCCAAGGGGAGATCATGACGTTTAGAGGAGTCAGTAGTACATTTATCCTGTCGGCCTAGATCTGAAACTTATGGCATGTCTTCGTGTAATGATAGCAATCAACTTCCATTGTTAACCAGTAATACCCTACTCGCAGAATCTTTCTAGCCATGGCGTGCCTGTTTGTATGAGTCCCGAAAGTGCCTTCATGGATTTCTCTCATGAGTGTTTCTGCTTCTTGCTTTTCCACACATCTGAGTAATACCATATCATAATTTATTTTGTATACCACTTCATTACTTATAAAGAACTTGGAAGCTAACCTGCACAAGGTTCTCTTGTCAATGATAGAGGCATTTTTCGGGTACTCCTACTTTTCTAAGTACTTCTTGATGTCATAAAACCAAGGTTTACTGTCGGGTCCTTCCTTAATAGCGAGGCAATGTGCAGGCTCCTCGAAATGTCTAATCGTAATATGCGGTTCGTGATTCGTCCAAGTCACTTTGAACATAGTTTATAGGGTTTCCAGGGCGTCTTCCATTTGATTTTCTTCTCGTGGGATATGACTGAAAGTGATTTCTGTAAATTCCGCAGCTAACTTTAAAACATGATCCCCATATGGAATCAATTTAGGGTGTTTAGTATCCCATTCGCCATTAACCTTGTATATGACTAACGCAGAATCCCCGAACACTTCCAGGTGCTTTATTCTTAAATCGATGGTAGCTTCTAGCCCTAGTATACAGGCTTCGTATTCGACGATGTTATTGGTGCAGTCAAAACATAACCTGGACGTGTAGGGGTGGTGGTTATTCTTGGGAGATGTTAACAATTCCCCTACATCGTGACCTACTGAATTTGAAGCACTGTCGAACGTGAGTTTCCAACGTGCCCCCGGCTCGGGCCTTTCATCTGGTCCTAGTATTTCATAGTCAGCTATAAATATGACATCTTCATCGGGAAATTCGAACTTCATAGGCTGATATTCCGATAGCGGTTGGTGAGCTAGATGATCATCTAGTACACTGCCTTTGATGCCTTTCTATGTGACATATTGGATGTCATATTCTGATAGTAACATCTGCCATCATGCGATTCTTCTTGTAAGGGCTGGATTTTCAAACATGTATTTTATAGGATCCATTCTTGCTATTAACCATGTAGTATGGGTTAACATATACTGCCTTCAACCTCTTCGTAACCCAAGACAATGTGCAACAAGTCTTCTCCAAAAGTGAGTATCTGGTATCGCAATCGGTGAATTTCTTACTAAGGTAATAGATTGTATGCTCCTTTCTAGCAGTTTCATCCTGTTGTCCAAAAACACAACCCATTGACCCTTCGAGCACTGTCAAGTACATGATGAGTGGCCTTCAAGGGACTGGTGGTATTAAGACTGGTGGCTCTTGCAGATATTGTTTTATTATTTCAAAGGTAGTTTGACAATCGTCATTCCATACTACCATCTGATCTTTCCGTAATAACTTGAATATTGGTTCGCACGTAGCTGTTAGATGTGATATGAACCTTGAGATGTAGTTCAATCGCCCTAAGAAACCACATACTTCTTTTTCTGCCCTTGTAGCGGGCATCTATTGTATGGGTTTTAATATGTCTGGATCCACCTCGATGCCTCGTTGGCTTATGATAAAACCTAGCAATTTTCCTGATCTGACATCGAAGGTGCATTTATTTGGGTTCAACCTTAGTCTGAACTTACGTAGCCGCTCAAATAACTTTTACAGATGTGTGATATGTTCCTCCTCCGTATGGGATTTTGCAATCATATCATCGATGTATACTTCAACCTCCTTGTGGATCATATCATGGAATAATATGATCATTACCCTCTGATAAGTTTCCCCTGCGTTCTTGAGACCAAATGGAATTACTTTGTAACAGAAAGTTCCCCAAGGTGTTATGAAGGTAGTCTTTTCCATGTCCTCATGTGCCATTTTGATTTGGTTATAGCCCGAGAAACCGTCCATAAATGAGAATACCGAGGCTTGAGTTGTATTGTCTACTAAGACATCTATGTGAGGCAACGGAAAATCGTCTTTGGGGCTTACCTTGTTTAGGTCTCGGTAATCTACGCACATGCGTACTTTGCCATCCTTCTTGGGTACTGGTACAATTTTAGCTATCCAAGGTGGATAGTCTACTACCGCTAGGAACCCTGCGTCAAATTGCTTGAGAACTTCTTCTCTGTTTTTGCTGGACATGACGGGTTCTTCTGAGTTTTTTCCTGACTGGAGAACAACCTTCTTTAAGAGGTAATCTGTGTACCACGGTGTCTGTATCCAACCCTGGCATGTCCCTGTAGGACCAAGCAAATATATCCACATACTCGTGCAATAACTTGATTAGCCTGTCTTTGATGCTCTGCTCCAACATTTCCCCTAGCTTGATTTCTTTTGGATCTACTTTCGTGCCCAGGTTAATAGTCTCAATAGGCTCTTGATACGGTTGTATGCTATTATCCTTTCGCTCTATTTCGCTCGCCATTTCCTCAGAGAGTTCAATATCTTCATCATCTTCCTCTTCGGCTTGGTAGATAGGAATATCAAAATCATATCGGGTCATAGCAGTAGTGTTATCGGTAATTTTAGGCATGGATCTGCAAATTTATCATGTTTTGGTGCATATTTTAGCGCTTGGAATTTGAAAAATGTATATGCAAAGAAAGTATTGCCATTTTTATATTTAATAGATAAATGCAAAAGAAAGACAAGGATCTTAATTGAAAACAGAATATAACTTTATTAATTATAAATATTGTCTGAAATAATAACAAAGAAAACCCTTACAAGCAACCCCTATACCTCGGGTTCGACATAGTGTCTTTCAAAACAAGAAATATTACTTAGAAAAGAAAGATATCTCAGGAATCTCCACAGCAGTCCATCCTTTAAGCTCTTCTCCTGGGGCGCCCTCTCTGATGAAGTCAGATGCCCTTTTAGTATTGGTCTTACTTGATATCATTGCCACGTGCCCGCCATGTTCCGTTCCTTTACTGACGAACGTCTGCCGGATCGGAGGAAAACATGCTTTTCCTCTTTAAGTAGCCTTTGACGATTTGTAACCCAAACCAAAGCGATTCTTTTTCTCCGGAATTTCTGGGAGTTTTCCCCAGCATTTTGAGGCACCACCCCCCATAGTCATTTTCATATCTCTCCATGATGTAACTTTAGTCTTGTTACACTTCTCAACCGGTAATGTTACCATCGAAGCAATTTCCAAAGCCTGGAATGGGGTAGCTATGCAATCTTCGTCGGCACTGATATATCTGTATGATTAAATATGGCTTACAAAAATGTCTTCTTCACCGCCAATTATGATCAACTTCCCTTCTACTAGGAACTTAAACTTTTGGTGCAGGGTCGAGGTTACTGCCCCTGCCCCATGGATCCAAGGTCTCCCCAGTAAACAAGTGTATGCTGGTTTGATGTCCATGACCTGAAAAGTGATATTGAAGATATGTGGCCCAATCTTGACTGGAAGGTCCACCTCCCCTAGTAACAAGCTTCGAGAACCATCAAATGCCTTTACTATCGTAGAACTTGGTCTTGTTGTCACTTATTCTATTGTTAACTTTACGAGACTTGACTTTGGCAACACATTAAGAGCGGAACCGGTGTCAGTAAGAACCCTGGACATATGGGTAGTACCTATCTGCATAGTAATGTGGAGGGCTTTGTTACGGGCCCGGCCCTGTCGTGGTAGTTCATTGTTACTGAAACCCGGGTAGGACCCACATGTGAGATTTGCTACGACATTATCAAATTGATTTACCGAAATTTCTTTTGTGACATGAGGTGAACTTAACACTTTCATCAAAGAATCCCGATGCGCTTCAGAGTTGATTAGTAACGAGAGTATGGAGATTTTTTCCGCGGTTTGATGGAGTTGATCCACCACTCTGTAGTCACTCTTTTTTATTATTTTCAGAAACTCCTCTGCCTCTCGATCAATAAAGTCTTTGTTCGGAGATTTTGTTCCCTGATTTGAATCAACCACTATTTATCCTTTGTCCTTCATCGGAACCAAATCTATCTTTTTTATTGGTTCAGCTCCATAGATTCGCCTACTTCGGGTCATACCTCCTGTTCCTGCTATGTTCAAAATTGCAGGTCCTTGACTTGCGGATGGCCCACTCTCCTTCTTCACTCCATTGATGTATACATCTGAGTCATAACTCTAAGGTACCTCTTTATCAGTCTCGTAAAGGATAGGTGACGGTCCTTTAATTACCATCGTAGCTTTTGGGGTAGTGGGTATTAAGAGGGTCTTCTTAGGTACCCCTCTGGTGACCACTGTTGATTCTCCCCATGGAATGACTAGAGTCTTTTTGGTAAGGCTTGGAGCTTGGAAAGTGATTACCAGTAGCTTTTTCCCTCTGATTGTGGCTACATATTTTTCTTCAGGGTACAGTTTGAATTGGACTATCCCCTGATCAACCAGATTTTCCAAAGTTATTTCAAAAGCTTTATTGTTCTCTAACAGGAATCCACATACGAACAAATATTCCTTCAACAAGTTGAGAGGGGTTTTTTCCTTTATGGTTTCCGCAAAGTCGATGACCACCTCGATTGCATTTATTATCGGTCCGCCATGCGGAGGCATGGGGTTTGACTTGATATTAGGCTTGTCGAAGGTGATGTCTTGAGATTCTAGAAAATCCTGAACCTTATGCTTGAAGGCCCAACATTGGTCTATGGTGTGCCCTGGAGAATTTGCATGATACTCACACCTAGGGTCGGCATTGTATCTTTGCGGGAGTGGCCCGATCAGAGGAGCTAAAGGCTTGATTTCCACCAGGGATGCCTTGACCAAGTGTTGTAATAATTGGCTTGGTGGCATGGGCAGTGGATCAAAATTTCTAGGTAGCTTTTTAAACCTGTCTTGCCATTGTCCTTGCGGGATCACCAATGGTTGTGATGTCCTTTGTTGTCAAGACACATAATTGACTTCTTCCTCTTTCCTTCTTGGGAATTTCGAAGCCGGTCTCTTTGAATTGTAAGGTGTGCTTGAGGACCCCCCTGATATCTTTCCACTCTTCAAACCAGTTTCGATTCTTTTGCCAATAGTTACTAAGTCTGAAAATCCTGACGTGACACTTCCCACCATTTTATCATAATAAAGCCCTTGTAGGGTTCCCATGAACATGTCTACGAGTTTGTTTTCCAGCAGTGGTGGTTGCACACGTGATGTCGTTTCCCTCCACCTTTGAGCGTACTCTTAGAAGGACTCTTCCTTCTTTTAGGACAGGTTTTAGAGTTGCAAGCGAGTAGGCGCCATGTCCAAGTTATACTTCTAATGCTTCAAGAAAGCATTAGCGAGATCCACCGAAGTTTAGATACGTGTTCGTTCCAACTGCATGTACCAGTCCAAAGATGCCCCACTTAGACTGTCTTGGAAATAGTGAATCATCAGTTTCTGATCATGGGCGTGGGCATGCATCTTTCTATAGTACATACAAAGATGATTCTCAGACAAGTGAGCCCTTTATACTTGCCAAAGCCGGATACTTTAAATTTTGGTGGTATCACCATATTAGAGACTAAACCCATTTCCAGAGCGTCTACTTCGAAAGCGTCGAAGCCCTCCATAGCCTTTAGTCTTTCTTCCAAGGCTTTATACTGATTCATTACCAGTGGGTTTTCCGCAGCCTGAGCACCAGTTGTCTTCAAGGGTGCCTGGGGAGCATTCTCTGGGTCATGATCTTCGTATTATAAGTCTAGGTAATTATCTACGTTATTGGTTGGAATTTGTAGGGTATGTGATGACCCTACTTTCGATGGCGGTGGGATAATTACTTCAGTTTCAACCTCTTGCTGGGCCATGGCAGACTTTTGGGGTCCTGCTTCCGGCTTTTTCCTTAGTTGGTGACCACTCGATACACCAACGGTTTGGGCTACCACTTCAAAGGCTACCCTGGGGATTTGATCCTACCTGTCGATAATGTTCTTAAAATCTAGAAGAACCTGGCTCAAATCTCCTTTCATTGAGCTTACGCCACCCTTCACCTGATCAAGATCTTCTTTGAACACAGCTTGAGTCTCCTCGATCTGTTCCATTGTTTTCTGTTGATGGGCCCTTGTTTGATATGGGGGCAAAGGAGGTGGAGGTCTTCTTTTACCAATGGCTTAACTAGAGAGATTTTCAAAGCAAATGAGTTTTTTTCTTTAAAATGACATGCGAGTGTTTTATGAATGCATGCGTGTAGATGGAGATGTATGATTATGAAATGATTCTTATTTTAATTGTCTTATTTATTAGGGTACATATTTGTATCCACTTATTATTTTATTTGGTGACCAGCTTAAAAATAGATACGCCTTCGAGATAGGGAATCAAAACGCCTTTATTAAGAGTAACATGATCCAGATATTGAAAAATATTACAAACTAAAATAAAAACTTGTTTGCGTAAACATAATTAAAAAAAGAACTAAATATCCTAAGTTCACCTGTGGATGTATGCTCTGAAGCCATCAACCATTGCCCGACAGAGCTGTAGAAAGTCCTCGACGTCCTTCGGAAGAGGAACCATCACATTCTCTGCATATTTTAAACTTATAGGGATGTCCTCCATGAGATTATTGGCTAAGAAGACTAGCTTTTCATGTTTGTCTTTGTAGTGCATGTATTCCTGGTAAAGATGTGGGATTATTTTGTGGTTATCCCTCCCCGCTTGGGCGATCTTGGTGTACTTCTCTTCCCAATACATCTTTTCACCCCCTCATTTCTGTGTAAAGTCTCTGTTGGATGAGAAAATCCCTTTGAAGACACTACATCTCTCTAAACATACATGTTCATATTCTCGAGTCCTGTGAGTCAAAAGTTTCTCTGCTTCTATCCTCTCAAGGCGTGCCTTGACCTCTGATTCGTGGCTGTCTTGGAGTTCGGTGGCGAGGTACTTTAATTTCTCCTCTTGATCTAAGGAAGCTTGTTCCAGACTTTGTATTTGGGCTCTCAAACTTTCCTCTAGCACCTTTTTGTCATGTGTAGCCTTTTCATACCACCTAGTTAACATTCAGATTTCAGCAGCGGCCTCTTCTAACCTTTGGTTGTGGGAATCTAGGTTGAACGTTGCACTTAAAAGCCCTTCAGTTGTACGCTTTCATTTGATACTTTCTTTCTCTAGGTCCTTTTGAGTTTTATCAATTTTCTCGTCCTTTGACTCAAGTATAAGCTGCATCTATTTCTTTTCTTTGGTCAGATTGAGGAGGTCGACTTCCGGTGCTTTCTTCTCTCTTTGATCTTGCTTTAAGGAATTTTTCAGACTGTCGACTTCTTCCAAAGATATAGGTGTTATCTCTGGGACTTCTGATGTGTACTCTGGATCTTTCTCGAATGGCAGCTTGATGACTCGTACCCTATCTTTGACCCATTAGGTATAGGGTTCTTTTACTATGGAATTCTTTCTCTCAGCCTTCCTTTTTCTAACCTTATTCCATCCCCGAATAACCTTGTTGAGCAACCCTTGGTCTTCTATACCCATATTGTGGATGATAAATGGTAGGAGTTATTTGTCTGAAGGTTTGTCTTCAAAAGGATACCCTAGTTGTCGTAGGGCTAGAGTAGGGTTGTAGTTAATACAGCCTCGCGATCCAATCAAAGGGACGTTAGGAAAATCCCCACAGCTAATAGTGATGTCACCAATATTCAACTTTCTTGCATACCATAATATTGAATTTTCAGTGAGAGACCTTAATTTCTGTGGCCACTCACACCTGGTCAGTTCTGGGTCATATAGTCTTCCGTGTAGAGATTAGTCATCAACCAAGTATATAGAAGCATGATACAACAATTTAGCGTACCTCTTATTTTTTTCATACATCATATGCAAAGTGTAATAAATGTCGGCAAGCAAGGCGGGAGTAGGATCCGTATTAAAGACTTTCTCTCCCCAAAATATGCTAATGGCTGCAGGGTCAATATAGTCCACAGGCCGAGGAAATAAGATTACACCAAATACCAACAGCCCTAAACAGTCAACACAAGATTCCCACTCCTTATAATTAGCAAACTCTATTACCTTAGCTTCCAGGTATATTCTTTTGATTCCTTGTATCGGACCTTCTCTTTGATAATTCTGCATCAACTCAGGATAGGGGATCCCTAGGCCTTTTTCCAAAGCTTTGAATTCAATAGTTTTCCCAATACCTACATAGGCCTTTTCTTTGGAAAAATCCAGGATTCTGTCAAATTCTTCAAGAGCCGGTGCTAGCTGGAAATCTTGGAAAGTGAAACATCTCAATGGAGGGTCATAAAACTGAATTAGGGAAGAGACTGCATCCATATGTACTTCTACTTTAGTCAAATCAAGGGTATCCCCATAACGGCGAGTGTACATCTTCAGAGCTCTTTCAGATAGTTTACCTTTTATATTTTTTATTTCAGAAAGGTCGGGCTTGCAGGCGTTGACACGGACAAGTTGTTTCCCTTTGGCCTCCATTTTTAAGACAATCACCAAAAATCTTGATTTTGTTATCTTTTATTTTGTACCCTGTGAATAAGACAGATAAAAGGAACAAATGATGAACATGAGATATACATGAATGCATGAATGTATAAGTGTTGGACTGAGTAACAGGATTTTGTGACATGTTTTTGTGATGGATACCCCTATAAGGTAGGCCCCTTAATTTTGACCTACGGTAAGTCTACCCTCCCAAAAGGTGGATTCCTTAAGGGTGTCATGAATAACACCAGAGGGACAAGGCACAAGGGCCTCCCTTAGGTGGAGCCTCTTTACAGACTGAAACTTTCATCTCAAAGTCGCGAAAGGTCTCGTCATGAGATTTTGGGTTAAGGTCGTTACAAAGAGTCATGGGTGACCTTCCTAAGTCATACTCATCAAGAGGATATCTCTCGATAAGTATTCCTTTTTCGGAAGTTCATCGACTCTAGGCGAAGTCGTCACATAAACTCGCAGGGATAATATACCCCCTAAGCTAATAGACGAACCTTCTTTTTTAAGGTTTATTGGAAATATATTTTTTTTTAGATAAAAACCCGCCACATAGAAAATCTATAATAATAAATAAAAGTAGACAAGAAAATATAAAATGCAATAAATAAATTAATGCAAATAAATAAACAAAAATGATAACCCAAAAGAGACTTAAAACCAAAGATTCTGGGTTCGTTCCCCAGCAGAGTCGCTAGCTGTTACGGCTGGTTTTTTGATCAAGAGTCGCCACTATTAGTTTTTATCCTAAGGAAGGGAACCTAACAGAAGACCTTAATGTACTGACAGAGATTCTAGGTTATGGACTCAATTATACGAAAGGAAGGTGTTAGACACCTTTCATCCACCTTGCTGACAAGGATATTAACCTTAGGTTTAGGTTTGGGGTAAACAGTGTTTTAAGATTTAATTAGCAAGACTCGCTACGATTTTGGATCGCGTGCCTACGTATCCCTTTATGAGGAATCAGAGTCCCAATTCGTAGTTCGTATGAGTTGGTGTCTTTTATGGGCTTGCAAACATATTTTCAATCACTTCGCACTCGGTCGGGAGTAGTGATTGCGGAGATTTTGACTGAGCATGCAGTAAGCCAAAATCGATTTGAAACCCTATTTGCAAAAAGAGTGTTGATTAGCTTAATTTGTTTTCGAAAATAGTTTGAGGTTTGTTTGTTCTTTTTAATTGTATTAGTTGAGAAAATCTTGATTTATGCATGCTACAAATATTTTAACGCAATATACGTGAAAATAATATGTGCAATTTTTACATGAAAATGATTTATTTTATCATATAATAATACTTACATACAATAAATAATTATTAATATACGGTTACAAAACTAATCATAATAATTATAATTATTAGTAAATAATTAATACAATATTAATATAAATAAGATATAATATTAATAAAAATATAATATATAAAATATAATATATAAAAACTATAAAAAAAATAATATCTGGGTTTAAGCCCATTATCCATTCTGGACAGGGGGGTGTATATCATTTGTCCAGTTAATAAACCTTCTAAAGGGGGGGGGGGGGTGTATAGCATTGGGCTCAGGCCCAACACATTTTTGAAAGGTGGCAGGCTGATCGTGTGTGATACGATGCATGAGAGTTAGCGTGTGACTTGGCCTTAGGGCCGTCAGATCAAAATCTAGCAAAGAATTTTAAGGGTGCAATATAATTATCATGAACATGCGTGTATGGGATCAGACTGAATAACAATATGTTATTTTCACTTTTCATTTTACAGTTCACATCTCATCTTCCTTTCGCCTCAACTTCTTCATCCTCTCATCCCCCAAACTCCAACCTAACCCTTAGAAACTCCTGCGACTGTGAAGCTCATCCAACCCTACCGCCAATTAAACCCACCAACATAACCACCAAACAAAATCAAACAAAGAAAAGAGCTAAGTCGTTTTTACCCTGTTCGCGATTTTCTTTCCCGAGATCTCTGAATCCGGTTCGCTAATATTTTCATCCTTCCTTTTTTTGCAGATTTTTGCGATGATTGAAGGCGGTGTCCTATGGTGGTAAATGGTGTTTTAAAGGTGATTAGGGTTTCCGATCTGGAAACTCTAATCCCTTTCTCTTATGAATCTTCAGCACGAGGGTTTATCAAGCTTTCGTCTATCAAACCGCAGTAAAATCCTCTCTCCTTGTTCTCGCCCTCTGTAGAAGTTTTTGTCTTTGTTTTTGTTCCTACGACCCCTTTTCTGTTAGACAACCTCTGTTTTTTGTATCCGAAAAAATCCCCCTAATCTCTTTTAAATTCTTTTACTTGTAGAGTTAGTTTTAGGTTTTTTCCGTTAGAAATTTAGGAATTAGAGATCAATTAGGGTTGAATTTCACTGTAATTGATTTAATATCTTTACTGTGAAATAGATTTGATGTTGTAGAAAATTTTCCAGATTTTGTTTAGCCTTTTAGATTTGTAATTTGTACTAAGATTAGTTTTCTGTAATATTTCAGATTTCCTTTGTGATATTTTGTCTTGAACTGTAAAACAAAGATCTGATTCTTATGAAATTTGACTGGATCTGTAATAATGATTTTGTTAATTTTGCATCTTTGATTGAATGTATTTTTTAGATTTTATGATTTGATTTGGACTCTGAGATTTGATATTATTCTTGTAACAGTAAGTTTGTATAGTTTAATAAAGATTTGGTGAATATTGGATTTGTTAATTTTCCGGATTTAGCTTGTATAAATATTTTTTGAGTAATTGAATCTTTGTTGTAATTTGATAACTTGTTGGATTGAGCTTGCTTTAATTTGATTTATTCTGAGATATTTTCTGAATATTTTGAGATTCTGATTTGCTGTATTTTTAGATTTTAGTTATGTTAAATAGATTTGATTTTTAAAAAAATGATTTGCACAATGTTAGTTACTGCATAACCCAGTGCTAACTTAGTTCAATTTGCACAGTTGTTGTTTTTTTCCTTTTTTGTTCCAAACGTTATCAAACATAACAAAAAAATATATTTTTTGTAGAAGATTGGGCCAGCATTATACTTCCTAGCCCAACATCGTTATTTTTCTGATACAGAAAATGTTTTCTTTTTAAATACCCCTGGGCCCAAATGTTGATTATTTGGAAAGTGGACCTTATTGTTTTTATTGAATTGGGCTTTAAAAAAAATCTTCTGCCCAGTACACCTTTTTCTCAACTTCGTTTCTCTCCTTTATATACAGATTGGGCCTTAATTCATAAAGCCACCATTTTCAAAACATTAAACTCTTATCCCTTTTCCAAATAGGACACTTAATGAAATGGTTTATACTTTAGTAAAAATAATAAATTTCTTAATGATAGGCAAAAGTTTAGTGATAATTCTTTTCTAAAGAAAAAAAATGGTAAATGGACTAATTTAAAAAACCTTAATGGGCCTAGCGTTCGTAATTGCACCCTTTATTTTTACTGACAGCAATGAACATTTAAATGGGCTATGTTACTTAATTAATAGCAAATTAAACTTAAGTCGCCTTAATAATTTAATAACTTAGTAATTACTCGAATGAGTTTTATTTTCGACTTGCATGGGCCCTTGGCCAACATGCCCCACAAACGGATTTAATGAGTCTTTCTGATTTAGAAAGCCACACTCTCCTGAATTTAATGTTCATCCCCCTAGTTTGATAAAGATGGACCATCGGATACTAATGTACCATCCTTAATTAAATATTTCTTATATTTTAATCTCGAAAAATGGAATTATCGTAGTAGGACAAATTTGGGGTACGACAACCGCGCCTTGCCTTTCAGGGTAGCTTTTGATGATTCATAGCCCAAATTAAAACAATTCTTATTTTCAGGTATCTCCATAAGTCTACCCCAACATTTTGAGGTACCATTTTCCACAACTGTTTGTAAGTCTCTCCAGGAAGTCACTGTAGCTTTCTTGATTTTCTCCACTGGTAGGGTTACCATTTAAGCAACCTCTAAGACCTGAAATGGTGTTGCTATACAGTCTTCATCAGCACTAATATATCTATAGGAATCTATGTGACTTATAAATATGTCCTCTTCACATTCTTGCTTTAAACCATTGACATAGACCATATAATCATAACTCCACGATATTGCTTTGTTACTTTCGTAAGGGGTAGGAGATGGCTCCCTAATCACCATTATAGTCTTCAGAACCTTTGGTATCTTCAAAGTTTGTCATAGTATCATTACTAGTGCTTCTATTGACTCTCCCCATTGAATCACAAGAGTATTCTTATTAAGGTTTGGCCCTTGGCATGAAATTACCAATGGCTTCTTCGTACTTCCATCGACTTCAGTTACATATTCTTCATTAGGGTATTGCCTGAATAGGACTATCCCTTGATCCATCAGTTTTTGTAATTTCTTCTCAAAAGACTCATTATGTTCCAAGAGGAACCCACACTCCAACAAATATTCTTTCAAAAGTTTTATCGGGGCCTTCACTTGCCTGGCTTCCCCGAATTTAGTGGCCACTTCAATTGCATTTACCGCTGGTCCACTATGTGGAGGCATGGGATTTGTCTTGATGTTTGGTTTGTCAAAAGTAAGATCCTGAGAATCCAACAAATCTGGAACCTTATGTCTCAAGGCCCAACATTTTTCTATAGTATTCCCTAGAGAATTGGCATGATACTTGCACCTGGCATCGACATCGTACCTTGGTGGGAGTTCCCCAACTGGAGGAGCTATAGGTTTTAGCTCTACCAAAGATGCCTTGACTAAGTGTTGCAATAATTGACTGTGTGGAATGGGGAGAGGATCAAACTTTCTCAACGGCCTTTTAAACTTGTTCTATTGTTGTTCTCTGGGAATTATTAATGGTTGTTGTGGCCTTGGATGCGAGGCTACTACATTAATTTCTCCTTCCTTATTTTTTGAGAAGTTAGGAACATTTCTTTTTGAATTATAAGTGGTACTAGATGATTTCCCTTGTATCTTCCCACTCTTTATACCAGCTTCAATCCTTTCACCAATAGTCACCAAATCAGAAAATCCGAAAGAGACACTTCCTATCATTTTATCATAGTATAACCCTTGTAAAGTTCCAATGAACATGTCGACTAGTTCTTTCTCCAATAGTGGTGGTTATACATGGGCTTCCATTTCTCTGCACCTTTGTGCATACTCCTTGAAAGACTCCTCCTTCTTCTGAGACAATTTTTGGAGTTGCATTTGTTAGGCGCCATGTCCAAGTTATACTTGTATTGTCTCAAGAAAGCTTTGGCAAGATCTTCCCATGTTTGGATATGAACCCGCTCTAATTTCATGTACCAATCTAGAGATGCCCCGCTTAACTGTCTTGGAAACAATGGATCATCAGCTTCTGATCTTGAGCATAAGCATGCATTTTTCTGCAATACATGTGTAGATGGTCCCTCAGACATGTGAGTACGGTACTTTGAATTTTGTTGGGATCACCACATTAAAAACAAGACCCATTTTGAGAGTGTTTACATTGAAAGCATCGTAACCCTCCACGTCCTTTAACCTTTCTTCAAGAGCTTTGTATTGATTGAGCGCCAAGGGATTCTCAACAATTTTGGGTTTGTGTGTTTGAGTGACACCTTGCAAATCAAGCTCTTTGTATTGTGATCCACATAGTGGTCCGCATTATTGACTAGAATCTTCAAATTATGAGATGCCCCTACCTTTGGAGGAGGTGGGACAAACCCTTCAGTATCAGATTGTCTGAATTCTTGTTGAGCCATAATTTACTTTTAAGGTCCTGATTCTGGTTCTCTTCTTTGTTGGTGACCACTCGATGCACCAATAGTCTGGGCTACTTCCTCGAATGCTACCCTAGGAATATATTCTTGTCTCTCATTGATGTTCTTCAAATCAAGAATAACTTGACTCATATCTCCTTTCATTGAGTCGATATTACCTTTTACTTGATCCAAATCTTCCCTGAATGCGGCTTCGTTTTCTTTAATGTTCTCTATCACTTTCTTTTGATAGGCTCTTATTTGATATGGCGGTCGGAGAGGTGGTGCTTTTCTACCAATGGTTTAACTGGAGATGATTTTGAAAACTAATGAGTTTTGTTATGCAATGTGAAATGATGTGATGTTTGTGAATGCATGGATGCGTAAGAATATGCTAAGCATTTTTAGTTTTTGAATGTCTTATTCACTTGGATATTTCATATATTTTTTCTTCTTGTATTTATATTTTTTTTTCAGTTTTTGCTTTTTTATTAGTGAGCATCTCAAAAAATACAAAAATGAGATACAAAATCAAATGCATTCATTAAAATAGTAATTGTCTTTTAATATAATACAATTCAGATATTGAAAAATATTCAAACTTAAAACATCAAAACTTGCTGAAGAAATAATCAAAGGGAAACAAAGTCTTCTAAGTGCACCTATGGATTTCTGCTCTGAGGCGTTCCTCTACCTCAAATTCTTGGCTATCTTGGAGTCTCGTGGTAAGATACTTCATTTTCTCTTCTTGATCTAAAGATGCTTGCGCCAAACTTTGTATTTGAGCCCTCAAATCTTCTTCCATCACCTTTTTGTCTTGCATTGTCTTTTCGTACCACATACTTAGTTTCCCAATTTCGCTAGCAGCATCTTCCAAACATTAGTTGTGGGAGTCCAAGTTGAAAGTATCACTCAATAATCCTTTAGCCAAACGCTTCCACTTAAGAATCTCCTTTTCAAATGCCTCACGATATTTCTGAATTTGTTGATCTTTTGATCCAAGTATGCGTTGCATCTGTCTTTTCTCCTTAGCTAAGTTATGGAAGTTAAGCTCCAATTCTTCTTTCTCCCTTTGAGATTGTTTCAAAGCTTTCTTCAAGTTGTCTATTTCTTCCAAGGACATAGGAAGAGGAACTGGGACATCTGACTTGTACTCAGGATCAATAGCAAAATGTAGTTTACCAACCTGTACCATATCCAAAACCCATTAAGTGTAAGGTTCTTTCGCCACAACATTCTTCCTTTCAGCCTTTCTTTTATTAACCCTACTCCAAGATCGGATGATCTAGTTGAGAAACTCTCAGTCGTTTTTACCATGTCATGAATGATTAATTATCGAAGTTGTTCATTTGAGGGTTTATCCTCCAAAGGGTACCCTAGTTGTCGTAGAGCCAAGTTGGGTTGTAGTTGATGCAACCACGTGATCAGATCAATGGAACATTCATAAAGTATTTGCAACTATAAATGATATCTCCAATGTCTAGCTTCCACGCATACCACAACACAAAATTAGAAGTAAGAGACCTTAATTTTTTAGGCAACTTGTATCTCGTCATATTTGGAACCATGTAATCTTCCTTATAGAGATGACTCATAAACCAATAATATAAGAGTGAGATGCAACTGTTTAGAGTACCCCCCTCCCTTTTTCATACCGAGTGTGAAGTGCTGAGATGGGTCCACATTCAAAGCTTTTGCGCCCCAAAATACTCTAATAGTTGAAGGGTCAATATAGTCCAAAGTCCGCAGAAACAAGATTACACCAATTACAAGTAGTCCTACACAATCAACACAAGACTTCCATTCTTTGTTATCGGTAAAATAAAGAACTTTAGTTTCCAAATAGCATCTCTCAATCCCTTGTACATCAATTTCTTTTTTATAATTAAGTGACAATTCCGGATAAGGGATTCCTAAACCATTTACTAAGTCTTTAATGTTAATAGTCTTCCCAATGGAAGATCGTGGAACTGAACCAAGGCAGAAATAACATCCAATTGTACATCCACTTTTGTCAACTCAAGAAATTCATTGAACATATGAAACAATTGAACATCACTATACCTTTCACAGAAGCTATCACATAAATGCCCTCTTATGCTAAGTTCCTTAAAGATATCCTCTCCAACAAGAAAAAGATGGAGCATAATGAAACTGTTATGCTTACTGCAAAGTGTAGCGCTATAATCCAAAACAACATAACTCCTAAGCTAAAAGACCCGGTTAGTGTTTCCATACCTTTTGTAATAGGAGAGTTTGTCATAGACAAAGCTCTGTGTGATTTAGGAGCCAATATCAGTCTAATACTCTTATCAATTTGCGAAAGGATCAACATGGGATAATTAATACCAACGAAAATTTCTGTATAACTAGCCAATTGTTCAATAAAATTTCCTTTAGGAATGCTAGAGAACATTCCTTCTCAAATAGGACAATTCTATATTCCCACCGAATTTATAATTATGGACATTAAGGAGGATTCTAGCATCCCTGTCATTTTAGAAAGACCATTTTTACTATAGTTGGAGCCATCATAGATGTGAAAAGAAGAAAGCTAACTTTTGAGTTTGGTGAAGAAAAGGTTAAGTTCATTCTTTCACAATTCTTCAAGGCACCCTATAGATGATTCATGTTGTTTGTTAGATTTTATCAAACAATGGGTTAAAGAAATGGAGATGCAACAAACTAAGTATACTAAAGTACTAAAGATTCCAACACCTCCTATATTTGAATATGATAATTTGCGTGAACCATACAGAGATGATAATCTGAGAGAATGTCTCGCACTAACTCAAAACCATATTCCTTTCCCAAAGAAACCAACTGTAGAATTTAAAACACTACCCAAGAATATAAGATATAAGTTCCTATACACAAAACTTGAACGACTAGTTATAGTCAACGCAGATTTAGGACATATAGAAATTGAAAAATTATTACATGTCCTAAGGAAGTATCCCCCTGCTCTAGGTTATAACATCCTAGATCTAAAAGGAATAAGTCCCTCTATATGTATGCATCGTATTATGCTCGAGGAACACAGTAAGACCTCTAGAGAAAATCCGAGAAGAATCAATCCCATTCTAAGTGATATAGTTAAAAGAGAAGTATAAAAGTTATCCCAGTACATGTCGTACCAAAGAAGGGAGGTGTTACAGTTGTCAATAATGAAAAGGGAGAATCTGTAGAAAATGTACTCAAACCTAATGGAGAATGTGCATCGACTATAGAAAGATAAACAAATCCACTCATAAGGATCATTTTCATTTACCCTTCATTGATCAAATACTTGAACGACTGGATAAACACTCCCATTTCTGCCACCTAGAAGGTTATTCCGGATTTTTCCAAATCCCCATTCATCCTGATGACCAAGAAAATACTACCTTCCCATGCCCTTATGGTACATTTTCCTACTGACGAATGTCGTCTAGACTGTTTAATGCTCCCACAATATTTCAAAGATGCATGATGTCAATCTTCGCTGATTTTTTAGACAACATAATGGAAGTTTTAATGGATGACTTCTCTTTTTGTGGTCAGTGTTTTGAAGGATGTCTATCAAACCTCAAAGTGGTACTTGAAAGATGCGTAAATGTTAATCTCATGTTAATTGGGAAAAATGTCATTTCATGGTCCGACAAGGAAGAGTACTTGGATACATAGTGTCTGACAAGGGGATTGAAGTTGATAGAGAAAAAATAGAGATTATTGAAAACCTTCAACCTCCTAAAACAGTTAAAGAAATATGCAGTTTCTTGGGACACGCTTGTTTCTACCGACAATTCAATAAAGATTTCTCTAAAATAACCAAACTACTAATTGGCTTATTAATGAAAGATGCCGAGTTCATCTTTGACGAGAAATTCCTGGAAGCGTTCGAACATCTTAGTAATTTGATTATTACTACACTTATCTTGTAACCACCTGATTAGTGATTATGCAGTAGGGGCAGTCTTAGGGCAAAGGGATGACAAAAAGCTTCATGCAATTTATTATGCAAGTAGAAACTTAGACCTTGCAACCGTCATATTTACGCAGATCCAACGATCCATAAGCGAGCACCCACAGTGAACCTTCATTGGAGCAGCACGCTGGATCACACGGCCCCCACCAAATCCAGAGCTTGACGCCTCATCAACTTTATCATACGCTCTCAGTTCTCAGCCCTCATATCTCTCCAGATCTGATCCAATGCTCTAGTTGCGCACCTCCATCATGAGTTCCCTAGTACATCTCCATAGTGGATCCAGCGGATCCTCCCTCGTGTTGGGCCTGGATCCCAACTCCTTTCAGCACCCTCTGGTTACTTTTTTTTCTGGCCCATTTAAATTTTTACTATTTTCTATATATGTTCTTTTTATTCTATTTTCAATTGAAAATGGTAATATAAAAAAATAATAACAATAAAAAAATATTTGTTTTAAATAATTAATTAGATTGGAAAATAATATATGATAGAATTTATTATATTGTTAATTAATTCTATTAAATAAGATAATTTAAATTAGTTAGTTATTTAATATTTTGGTTGGATTGTATTGCTTGTTTATTTAGGATTTTAATCGTATTTTTGATTTGATATACCCCATACATAAACTTGTACCCTCCATTCCCATATGGTTTGTAACAGCTTAAAATTTTATTTCTTTGTAGTTTAGAATTTTATTTCTTTTGCATGTTTTAATCATCGTTTGATTATGCATAATCATCCAATTATAGCGCATGGCTTCCTTTGTCCACATACAAAGCTTTTCTTAAAGGGTCTCATAGTTGAGTTTGGGCATGGCCATTCTCACGAGATTAATCAAATTTTATCCTTGATTAATCATAACCCAAATCAACAACTTTGGTCCTTATACAAAGTGTTTACATGCATAAAGGGTCTCATGGTTATGGGTAGGAGCACCTACTCTCACGAGATTAATCAAGTACACCCCTTGGTTAATCATAACCCGATTTAACTGCCCTACACCCAGCACTCCATTTATCTTGTGGACGCTTGTGCTGTGATTTTGCGATTGATTATTGATGCAACCCGAGTATGCCTAATCATTGGTTGATTGGAGAAATTCAAGGAGGCGTTCAGTAGAGTTTTCTTATCTCGTGCACATTGAAGAGGCAGCGGACATTCCCCATTAGGTATCATCATACCCCTATTTATTTCTCATTCTCGTATCTTGATACATGTTTCATGATGTTTCGTCATTTATACTTGATACATAATTCTTGATGTCTTGTCATGTTTTGTCACCCCTTCTCCTATCTTTGCTTGATTCACTCCTTGCCATACTTCCCTTAGGATCGCCCAATTAGAGTAGCTTTCAAGCTAGACATTAGGATAAGGTATCCATGCATGATAAGATAGGGTATATATTTCCCTCTCAAAACTCAACCTTAGGGTCCATCATTGTATGATTACATTAGGGCGAGAGATTAGGATATTCTCCCTTAGTTGTTTTCTTTTCATTGCATATTTCATCTGAAAACAAAATTTTCTTTTTCTTGGAAAATCATAAAACATCTTTAATGAACTTAAATCCTTCTCCAAGGTAAAAAAATACAAACCAATCTTAATTGTTTGCGTGCCTTTTGGCTTTGTTTTAAACCTTGTTAAGTTGACATCTTACCACCTTTGCCATGATATTTTGATATCTTTGTGTCGATGTTTTTCCATCTCTTATGTTTGTTATCCTACTTTTATTTTCAATATCATTGTTAGGTGTGATGTTTCATCATCTAAATTTATTTTTTACCACTCTTGCCATGATATTTTGCAATTTTTGTATCAATGTTTTGCCATTGCGTATGTTTGTTATCCTACTTTGATCTTCAATATCATTAGTAGGTGTGATGTTTTATCATCCAAATTGTTGTTGATGTTTTGCCATCATTTTTGTTGTCTTGCCATTGTTCTTGATGTTTTGTCATTGTATCTGGTGTTTAGCCATCTTGATTTTTGCTTTTATCTTTTTAACGGAAAAAAAAAACCAACCAAAATATTTGAGTCAAACTACGGCTGCTCTGATTCCTTAAAAGGGGTACGTAGGTGAAGGATTTTTTGTGGGGCCTAATCAAGCATATCTTTGTTAATATTTCTTTCTTTTCCCCGCATTTTCTTTGCATGCATTCCATTTTGAGCTTTAAGCCTTAGACATAGATTTTCACCATACCCATTAGATTATATAACATGAGTAGATACTCTAGAGTACTACAAACATGAGGGGTGATAATACCTTCCCCTCGCGTAACCGACTCCCCCGTGATTTATCCCTCTTCAGGTTTTCTTAATGTTTACCTTTCCCTTTTGGCGGGATAAAAGACGTTTGGTGGCGACTTCATTGGTTTTATATCTGACGACTATTCAGTCGGTTGTTTCACCCATCTCCGAAGACATTCTGACATATTTCTGAATGGCATATTTAAGCTCATTCAAGCAATATTATTAACCAACAGCAGTACCTCCTGCAAAGGCGAGTGCAAATTTCTGGGCACTTAAGTGTTCAATCCTCTTCCACCTTCAGATCATAAATGGTGACCATGCCAATCTAACTCCTCAGTTTTAAGAATATTGAACTGGGACAAATTTTGTACCCCAAAATTTTCTCTCCCATTATCCAATACATTCTCCTACGGTTCTCAATTTCTCAATGTTTGATCAGACAAATTCTCCTCCTAAGAAGTTAACCTACAACTAAGAATTTCATGTGGATTTCATTATAAGCAGTTGATCAATGTTTGAGCTTATAATGCCTCAAATGGATTTCATCGTTCCTGATATGTCTCAAGGAATGCTCATGCCAAATTTCAAGCCTTGCATCACAAGTTTTCTCAGTCAATTGCTCAGATGACTAAAAATCAATTGTATTGGGTAAAACGTCAATTGTGGTCAACATATAGTCAAACTTCAATATTTTTGGTCAACATCAACATTTTGAAGTCATATTCACCATTTTATCAAGGGTTGATCATGATTAATCAAGAAAATTCCTAAATCATCAAAAGTCAAAAGATGCCAAATTAGGGTTTTCTTAAGGAGAAGTCAACTAAACTTTGACAAGCATAACTTTCACATGCTTCATCATATTTTCCTTAACCAAAGCTCATCTTGAAGGAAATTCAATTATGTACAACTTTGTCTCTTTAAGATCAAGTCTAAAAAATACTTCATTTCAGAGATATGGGCAAAAACATTACAGGTCATTTCAAAAGTCAACAAAAAGATACTTTTTTTCAAGGAAACTTACATCAAGATAAATTCTTCAAATTCAAAAATGATAAAAATAGAGATTGAAGAGGACATCTTGAGATTTCTAAAAATTCCTGGATCACTTTCTAATGATGAAAATTGAGAGAGTTATGACTAGTGTAAGTTGGGAAATTTTGAGAAAATGCATGAAGTTCAAATTGAGCAAACTTGAATTCTTAGGAAAATGCGCTATTATTTTGAGGTCCATGCACATTCTACACTTCATATGAACCTCTTTATTACTTCATGCACCCCTTTACCATTTTATTCTATTTATTTTGATTTCTATTAAAGATAAAAATAAGGCTTTTTCATACAAGTCTAAGCCCATGTTTATTTGACCTAATTTCACCCCTATATATCCTCCTCATTCAGACAGAGGCTCACACTAAATCCTTTTGCAAGAAACACTTTACCAAAACTCAAAAAAATCATTCAAACTGGGAAAACTTGAAACCCTGGCTTGCAGCCACTCTCGAGGCCTACTTGTTAGAACATAGTTTGATTCTACAACCCTTAGTAAGAGTTTTGACGATAACAAATACAAAGAACAAATATGCACCCTAAAATTATGTTATTTTGTATGTAGAAGTTCTGACCAAAGAAGCATCAGAAGTTAAGCTATAGAAGCTACACGCTGAGGTAATCAGAATTTGCGCTGAAGAATGATGATAAAAAATTGCGCTTAAGTGAAGTAAACTTTGATTCTGAACAGAAAGATTATACTCTAAGGCACCAATGTTCTGAAGCATCAGCAGCAGGAAAGGATGTAATATTCTGAAGCGTTACTATTCAATCAAGACAACATCAATTACAACAGCGTCATTCAGACGGGATCTTCTCAAAATGGAAATTGCGTTAATGACCATTATCACGCTTAATGATGGACATGATTCCTTTTCCTATATAAACAAGCTAAGAGATCAAATCGTTCACGATTTTCCTACACTACTTCAATACAATATCAAAAGGCTGCAAGCTTACATTCTCATTTTCAATGCTTTATTTTGTGTAAAATATCATAGTTGTGATAACTGTTTTTGTAACGAAAAACAACTTCACATAGAATTCTTGTATCTTTGATTAAAATAGTTTTCCTTGAGATTAACTGGATTGTGGTTGTACTCAAGAGGACTTCGACAGTTGTCAAAGTAGTGATTGTAATCTATTTGTGATTAGTGGATTAAGACCTCGTTGGAGAGAGGCGAAATCACCTTGACGGGTGGACTGGAGTAGTTTGAGATCAAACGAACCAGGATAAAAATATTGTGTCATTGCGCATTTTATTTCAAGTTTTCAATTCAACTCCCCCTTCTTGTGTTTTTCACTTCTTCAATTGGCATCAGAGCGCTTGGTTCCAAGTTCATACACTTAACCGTGTCAGTACAAGATCCAAATTTCAGAAAAACACTATGGTGGGACCAAGCGAAAACATCAGCATTGACTATCATGAAGACAAAGACAAAATCAGTGGCAAACCTCCAGTCTTTGATGGAGAAAATTTTGACTACTGGAAAGAAAGAATTGAGAGCTTCTTTCTGGCCCATGATATTGATCTATGGGACATGGTAACTGATGGATACACACATCCAATGAATGGAAGTGGTCAGAAGATATTCAGAAAAATGATGTCAGACCAGCAAAAACATGATTTCAAAAATCATCATAAGGCCAGAACAATACTTCTCCGTGCTATCTCATACTCATAATATGAGAAAATCTCAAACAGAGAGACAGCCAAAAATATGTTTGACTCTTTGAGAATGATGCATGAAGACAACATTCATGTCAAAGAAACCAAAGCCCCTGCGCTCATTCAGCAGTATGAGGAATTCAAGATGGAAGATTGTGAATCCATAGAAGCAATGTTCTCAAGATTCCAGATCCTTGTTGTGGGCTGAAGGTTCTTGACAAAGGATATTCTACTGCTGATCACGTAAAGAAGATCATCAGAAGTCTACCCAAGCAATGGAGGCCAATGGTCATAGCACTTAAGCTAGCCAAAGATCTCAACAAGATATATCTGGAGGAACTTGTCAGCTCCCTCAGAATTCACGAGATAGAGCTAAAAGAAGATGAGCCTCAAAATCAAGGTAAGCCACTAGCTTTAAAATCTAATAGAAAATATGATTCTAAGGTTTTCCAGGCTATGGAAGAAACCTCTGATGGATCCTCATCAAAAGAAGATGAATTGTCGCTCCTCTCCATAAGGGTGAATCAACTATGGAAGTAGAGACAAAGGAAATTCAGAAACCCTAGAAGATTAGAGAATCAAAATGAATCCTCTTCAAGATACAAAAAGTCAGAGTCTTCCTCTGGACATAGAAGATCTTAAGGCTCTTCAGGACACATAAAGTCAAATAAAAAGGACATCATCTACTATAAGTTCAATTAGCAAGGGCACTACAAAAGTGATTGTCCAAAGCTTTAGAAGGAGAAGCCCAAAAAGAAGTTCTTCAAGGATAAGAAGAAAAGCCTCATGGCAACATGGGACGATTCAGACACTTCTGATGCTGAGTCAGAGTCAGATGATGAAAGAGAAAACATAGCTCTCATTGTAAATGTGTCAGAAGATAGTGAAGCTTCTGGTTCAGACTCAGAATCAGACACTGGAGAGGTATTCCCCGACTTCACTATTAATTTCACTAAGGTTGAACTTGCAGAAAGTCTAAATGAAATTCTGGAAAGATATCAGCAAATCAGTGTCAAATTCAAGAACCTGAAAAAGGAACTTGTCTCTGACTCTGAAAAGACTGAGAGTCTCAGATTAGAAAATTCTTAGTTAAAAGAAAAAGTTTAAAAATTAGAAAACTATTTGCAAAACTCTCTGAAGGAAATAATCTCAGAGACTCCCAGTAATGCTGATGAGATCATCAAAGAGTATGATCACAGCTTTCAGAAGTTTCTGGCTAAAAACATAGATAGAAGCAAGATGGCTTCAATGATCTATGGAGTTAGCAGAAATGGCAGAAAAGGGATAGGATATCAAGGTAAGGTATCTACACCTAAGAAAGCCATGGACTTAGTCATAAAACACACACCACTTAAATCACACTTCATATATGGGCACACACACGACCTAAAATACACTAGTAATGATTACTCTGTCAAACCAAAATTCAACCAGAATTCTGGTAAAACTAACAAACCAGGACCCAAGAAGATATGGGTACCAAAGGATAAAATTATATATGTAGCTATAGCGATAAAAAATGTAGTGGTGTAAATCGGAGATCGAGCTATTAATTAACTCGTCTTACAAAAGCAAGAGTCGCCATGGCGCTTTATTATTTCCAAGGGAAAAGGGAAAGAGCGAAATAAAACCCTAAAATATGCAATGTAAAATAATATTTAAAAGTAATGAAAATACAATGCATTTTTGAAAAGAGATCTAGAGTTCGGGGGTTGGTTATGCAATGGGAAGGTATTAGCACCCAATGCATCTATAGTATCCTATAGGAACCTTTTGAAATATCTGTTTATTAAAATTGTTTATTTGATTAAAATGGTTTGTTTGGCTAAAATAGGTGTGGACGAGATTTTGAAGATACGACGACCTAATGTCGAAGTTTTGAATTAAAAGGTGTGAGTTTGAAAATTGAATCTTTTAGGAAAATTATCTTAGGTTTAGAAAAATAATAAACAAACAAAAGATGAATGAGGGTATTCGCACGATTGGATGAGATGTGTTCGATGACGTGAAGTCAACAAATTTAAGACATTTCCCTTGGATTTGAGACAGACGAGAGATAAGGATTAAACGATCAAGAATAAAATTAATTATAGCGACAATGTAACAATTAAATAAACAACAAAAATTAAATAGAAAAACTAATTTATACTAGCATGCAATTTTGACTAGCAAAAATTAAATAAAACTTGTATTTGAACAATTAAAATAATAAACATGAAGTAGAAGATTTAATTTATAAAACATGTAAATAAATAATGAAAATTTAAACAAAATATTAATTTATAACATGTATTCTAAGAAATTTAATAACTAACAAAAATATTAAATGAAAGATTAATAGCATGACAAAAATTAAATAAAAGATCAATTGAATTAAGCATGTTTTTTTTAGTATTTTATAATGACATGATATAATTATATGTATAAACTAAACTAATATTTGATATCATATATTTAATAGAATTGGGAATAAGGCTAAATGAGTTTAAAACAAAATAAAAATGCCCCAACACGGGGTTGAACTTGGGTCCCTTAGGTTGTCAATGGTATGCCTTTCCATTGAGTCGTGTTTGTTTATCTATTATGGCTATGTTCTAATTAAAATATAAGGGGAATAATGATAATATGATTGGGCCAACATGCCAAATAGGGCTGACTCAGTTTTGAAGAGTATAAGGAAATGTTTTGGAAAACCCTAATAAGAAAGAGGCGCCATTGTTGTCATTGGGAAGGGAAGGAAAATTGATTATTACTAATTCCCAAAAAACTCTATTTTCCAAGTTACCGTAAAAAACAAAAAAAAGACTCTCTCTATCCTTTCTCTCTCCACGACTTCATCCATCTTTTCCACCTTCTTTCTCGTTCAAACTGCTTTCCTTCTTTAATTTAGTTAACAACAACATAACCTTTCACTTTGTCTCTGCCTTCAAACTCAAAATCTACGAAAACAGAAGAGCAAAAATGGAAGGGGTTGTTCAAGAGGGAGATGTGAAAACGTGAGCTGGGTAGAGGGAGATAATGATAGGTGCTTAGAAGGCAGTTCGGTTTTTGTGTGTGGAGGTGAATGGTTGTAACTGAATGGAGTTGTTATATTTATATAATGGATGTTCTCTTGGTTTAGGCACATGTCGTCACTGTATTTCAAGTTTCGTTGAGTTTTTATTCTGAGTTTTGTTCTGAGTTTTTGGTTCTGAGTTTTGTTCTGAGTTTTTGGTTCTGAGTTCATGGTTCTCAGTTTTGTTCTGAGTTTTTGGTTCTGAGTTTTTGGTTCTGAGTTTTGATTCTGAGTTTTGGTTCTGAGCTTTTGGTTATGAGTTAATAAGTTCTGAGTTAACAGGTTCTGAGTTAACAGGTTCTGAGTTTAACAGGTTCTGAGTTAACAGGTTCTGAGTTTAACAAGTTCTGAGTTAACAGGTTCTGAGTTTTATTCTGAGTTTTCGGTTCTGGGTTTTTGGTTCTGAATTTTTGGTTCTGAGTTTTTGGTTATGAGTTTTTGGTTCTGAGTTTTTGTTGAGTTTTTGGTTCTGAGTTTTGGTTTAGAGTTTTGGTTTTGAGTTTTGTTCTGAGTTTGAAGTAATGTTATGGTGCATAAGTAGCAGTCTGAAGCCGACAGAAGAATGGAAGATGATGGAGGAAGAAGCAAGAGGATACAGTGGGTGGTAAGGTTCTTTTTGTGAAAGAAATAATGGTTTGTATGTTGTTTTAACAGTAGTTCTGAAGTTTATTTTTATCAATTAATTTATATTATTACTATTATTATGACTTCTAAAATTTCTAAATATCCATATGATGCAGCGACTCAAAATACAACAAAAACTGTGATAAAGCAAGCATTCACATGGCATAAAAGTGGTGTAAAGAGAAGATTCAAACATATGAATGAGGAAGTTATGCAGAAGTAAAAAGGGAGGAAGAAAAAATACCTATCGGAGCCCCTCCGATGGGGCTTCAAAACGTTAAGTTTTCTCTCCTTGAATTTCTGTATTTTCTTGTTGAGTTTTGTGTTACACTTGCTGAATTTTCTATGTGTGGTTCCCTCTGAATTTTTCTCTCTCACTTGATGTTCCTCTTCTGATTTTTTTTTGTGATTCTTGGACAAAACTGCCCTCTTTTTCTGTTGATAGAGGCCCTTATTTATAGTGAAATACATGGGATAAACCAATGAGAAAATAACCCAATTGGGGATTCACCCTATCCAGAGATGGACAAGGGAGGCTAAATCAAAAATTCATCCACGAGGATTAGCTCAGCTGGGGAATTAGAAAGGAAGCACATTTTCTGCCTAAGTTAACATTCTACTTGGAAAGAACAGGTACGCTGTTTGAATAAACATAAACAAGGTATATGACCCCAATATCACCGACAAATGTAAATATGCATGCATGATATAAGTGTAAATGAGTAAATGAATGTCATGTGTATGCTGACAAAACAGATAGAGGAAATAAATTGAAGATGATAAGATATCACAAATAATTAGATACTCGGCCAATCTCAAAGAGACGGAAAATAACTGGAACTGGAACAAAAGGCAACGTCAGAGCGTATCATACTACAAGGCTCAAGTTTCTCTGGGGAGAAAGGTATTTAAATCCAATCTTCCAACACCAATAGACCACTGGCATGACAACAAAATGTACTACACTTCGGAAATTTTATCAATTAGAGGTAACCGAATCAAGGCTTAACCGGGATTATTGGGGAGTCACCAAATTAGTACTCTACTAGAAACACAGGATTACACAACTAACACCTCATGACGATTTTGAAAGAAAACATGTTCATCATGCAAGGATGAATTAATGTATTGTTTTTCATTTCATGGCTTAACCATCCTTGGAGCAACTGTTAATATTCCTTCCAGTATTCATGACACATTTCAAAATAGGGATACTTTTTAACTTTGTTTCAAATATTGCCATAAAAGCTAAAACTTTTCCCGATAAAAACAAAAAGGATAAATGCTCAAACTTCATTAATAAAATGGTAGTTCGCTAACAACGGGACTCCAACGATTTATAAAAGTTTGGGAAATAGTACATGAAAGAAAAAGGTTACACAAAAACAATGATCACTATTCTCCCTAACAACTTCAAATTCCTAGATGTGCTAAAATGCCATGACTAGTTTGACTAAAAGCCTGCCTAAGCCGCCCCCTCAGGTTTTCAACTTAGAGAACTGTCAGCTCAAACTTAGGCGAAATACTTCTTGACTGCATCAGCATTCACGGAGCGCGAGAGTTCTTCACCATCCATATTGGTGAGAATCAAGGCGCCTCTAGAGAAAACCTTCTTAACAACATATGATCCTTCATAATTCGGAACCCATTTTCCCCTAGAATCAGGTTGGAAAGATAATATCTTCTAGAGCACGAGGTTACCTTCTCTGAATTCGCATGGTTGAACCTTCTTATCAAATGCCTTCTTCATTCTTTGTTGATATAGTTGACCGTGACATAACGTTGTCAATCTCTTTTCTTCAATTAAATTCAACTGATCATATCTACTTTGACACCATTCAGCCTCAGAAAGTTTAGCTTCCATCAAAACTCTCATAGACGGGATCTCAACCTCCACGGGGAGTACTGCTACCATGCCATATACTAGGGAAAATGGGGTTGCGCATGTTGAAGTTTGAACTGAAGTACGGTACCCATGTAGAGCAAGCGAAAGCATTTCATGCCAATCCTTATAAGTTACCACCATCTTCTGGATAATCTTTTCGATGTTCTTATTCGCAGCTTCAACAGCCCCATTTATCTTTGGCTTGTAGGGAGAAGAATTATGATGTTCGATCTTGAACTCTTCACAAAGCTCTCTCATCATTTTGTTATTCAAATTCGAACTATTATCAGTGATGATCTTGCTCGGGATGCAGTATCGACAAATGATATGATTCTTGATAAATTTGACTACCACCTGTCTGGTTACATTAGCATATGATGATGCTTCCACCCATTTAGTAAAGTAGTCGATGGCCACCAAGATGAAACGATGACCATTTGAAGCTTTGGGTTCAATCATTCCAATCATATCAATTCCCCACATAGAGAAAGGCCATGGTGAAGATATAACATTGAGGAGGGTCGGTGGCACATGTATCTTGTCCGCATAAATTTGGCATTTATGACACTTCTTCACATATTTGCAGCAATCAGATTCCATCTTCATCCAATAGTAACCAGCCCTCAACATCTTTTTAGCCATTGCATGTCCATTGGAATGAGTACCAAAGGATCCTTCATGTACTTCTTGCATCAACATGTCTGCTTCATGTCTATCTACGCATCTGAGCAAGACCATGTAATAATTCCTCTTATATAATACTTCTTCATTGAGGAAGAAACTACTTTCCAATCTCCTCAACATCTTCCTATCTTTATTGGATGCCCCAGGCGGGTACTCTTGTGTTTGAAGAACACGTTTAATGTCATGGAACCACGGTTTGTCGTCGGTGACTTCCTCTCCTGAGAACATATGAGCAGGTCTATTGAGGCGCATAACTCTAATTGAAGGCACGTCATTTTAATCATTTACTTGGAACATAGAAGACAAAGTAGCTAAAGCATCAGTCATTTGGTTTTCATCTCTAGGGATATGATGTAATTCCACTTCGTTGAAGAAAGTTAACAATCTTCTAGCATAATCTTTGTAAGGGATCAAACCAGGATGACGAGTCTCCCATTCTCCTTTGATTTGATTAATCACCAATACCGAGTCTCCATATATATCAAGAATCTTGATCCTTAGATCGACTGCTTCTTCGAGACCCATAATGCATGCTTCATATTCAGCCATGTTATTCGTACAGTCAAACTTCAACCTCACTGTGAACGGGCTATGAGCACCTCGAGGGGTGACGATGATTTCCCCAATTATAATGACATAAGCATTTACAGCTCCGTCAAATATCAAACCCCAACGGGATTCGGGATCAGGTCCTTCTCCATGTAATGGCTCTTCACAATCTTTAGCTTTCAAATACATAACATCTTCATCTGGGAAGTCAAACTTGATGGATTGATAATCATGAATTGGTTGGTGAGCCAAATGATCGGCTAAAATACTCCCTTTGATTGCTTTCTGAGTGTGATACTCAATGTCATATTCAGATGACAACATCTGCCAACAGGCTATTCTTCCAGATAAGGCGGGTTTCTCGAAGATATACTTTATTGGATCCATTTTTGAGATCAACCAAGTGGTATGGTTAATCATATATATGCGCAAACGGTGAGCAGCCCAAGCTAAAGCACAACAGGTTTTCTCAAGCATTGAGTATCGATACTCATAATCTGTGAATTTCTTACTCAGATAATATATGGCATGTTCCTTTCTTCCACTCTCATCTTGTTTACCAAGCACACATCCCATGGAATCTTCCAATATGGTCAAGTACATAATCAAAGGTCTTCCTTCTACTGGAGGAATCAATATGGGAGGCTCAAGTAAATATTCTTTGATGCTATCAAAAGCTCTCTGACAATCTTCTATCCATACACATCCTTGGTTCTTTGGGAGAAGCTTGAAAATAGGCCCACAGGTAGCATTCATATGAGTAATGAATCTAGAAATATAGTTCAGCCTTCCAAGGAATCCTCTTACTTATTTTTCCGTCTTGGGTGCGGGCATCTCCCGAATAGCTTTAACTTTATCAGGATCTACCTCAATACCTCGCTGGCTGACAATGAAACCCATAAGTCTTCCAGAGCGAACACCAAAAGTGCACTTGTTAGGATTCAGACGAAGTTTATACTTTCTCAAACATTGGAATAATTTCAATAAATGCTCCAAATGATATTCTTCAGTTTGTGATTTGGAAATCATATCATCTATATAAAATTCTATCTCTTTATGCATCATATCATGGAATAAAGTAGTCATGGCTCTTTGGTACGTTGCACCAGCATTCTTCAAACCAAACGACATTACTCGATAACAAAATGTTCCCCAAGGTGTAATGAAAGTTGTCTTCTTCATATCCTCAGGTGCCATCTTGATTTGATTGTAACCAGAGAAACCATCCATGAAAGAAAAGACTTTGAACTTTGAGGTGTTGTCAACCAATACGTCAATGTGTGGTAATGTAAAATCATCCTTTGGGTTAGCTCTATTCAGATCTCTGTAGTCCATGCACATTCGAACCTTGCCATCCTTCTTAGCAACAGGAACTATATTGGCTAACCATTGAGGATAGACTGATGTAACGAGGAAACATGCATTAATTTGTTTTTGAACTTCTTCTTTGATCTTGTCAGCCATATCGGGACAAGTCCTTCTCAACTTCTGCTTAATCGGCGGACATTCAGGTCTCAATGGCAAACGATGCTCCATAATATTGTTATCCAAACCTGGCATGTCTTGGTAGGACCAAGCAAACACATCTACATACTCCCTTAGAAGCTCCAACATTCTCTCTTTGACCTCCGGGATAAGAAACGCTCTAACCTTGACTTCCTTTTTGTCTTTTTCATTACCCAAATTGATAATCTCTTCAGGCTCTTCAAACGGATGAATAGTCTTTTCATCGTGCTCAAGTAAACGGGAAATATCATCAGGAATCTCTTCACTATCCCCTTCCTCGGGTCTGAACACAGGGAATTCAAAGTTGGAATGGGGCATAGGGTCATTGTTTTCAATGGTTAAGTCATGGATTAATCTGCACATATGATTATGCTTTATTTTAGAAATCGATTAATGTGAATGTTGTACAGATATAAAAAAGATTATTATATTTTCCTATTATTACTATTTAATTTTCATTACCATTTTCCAGAAAAAGTGAAAAATAAAAACAATATGGGACAAAATAACATTTTTATTCATGATTGGCAATACTTGAAACAAAAGATCCCAAACATCTTCTCTTTTTCCTTGGGCAGAGCAAAAGGATTTATTTTCAACATAGCCCGACACAAATACTCTTTCGCCTTGGGCAGAGCAAAAGGTTTTTTTTATTTTTAAAATAAAACAAAGCATTACTCAGAAATGTGCATCACAACAAGAATATCAACAGAAGTCCAGTTCTGGAAAACCACTCCATGCGCTACAAAGTCTTGTAAATCCTCTTCAGAATCGTCTCTATTATAGCATCAACTTCAGGCGGAGTCGGATGGATAAAACCTGCACTTCAGAAAACTTCTTGTATCGGACGGGTAACTGTATCTTGCTTAACTTTTGCAGACACGGGATGAAAGCCAATACCTTCTCCAAACTTGTTCTTAGGCAAAGTCAACACCTGGCCCCAACCTTCAGCTGAACCACTCTCAACCACTCGTCGCACATCTTCAAAAGAAGAAATAGATGTCCGTTGCTTCTTCACTTCATTACTAGCAACGAATAGAGCTTGGAATTGGGTTCCAACATCCTCATCAGCATCAATGAAAGAGAAAGATGACAAGTGGCTTACCACCATAGCTTGTTCTCCACCAATTATTACCAGCTTTCCATTCCTTACAAACTTCAATCTTTGATAGAGCGTGGAAGTGACTGCCCCTGCATCATGGATCCATGGGCGATCCAATAGGCAACTGTAGGCGGCACGAATATCCATTACTTGAAAAGTGATCTGAAAGGTATGAGGGCCAATTGTTATAGGAGGATCCACTTCACCGATGACACTTTTCCTAGAATCATCAAACGCTTTGACAATTACCCCACTAGGTCTCATAGGAGAACCTTGATGTGAAAGTCGAGATAATGTAGTTTTGGGCAGTACATTTAATGATGAACATGTATCTACTAGCACACTTGATAAAGTATCATTTACACAACTTATTGAGATATGCAAAGCCATACTATGGTTCCTTCCCTCCTCTGGAAACTCTTCATCACTGAAACGAAGATTGTTACACGAAGTAATATTTCCCACAATTCCATCAAACTGGTCAACAGTCACATCATGATCTACGAATGCCTGGTCCAAGACCTTCATCAAAGCTTCCCTATGGGCACCAGAATCTCTTAGTAAAGCATGCACAAAAATCTTGGAAGGAGTTTGCAATAGTTGGTCCATAATCCTTTATTCACTTCTCTTAATGAGTTTCAAAATCTCATCATCATTAGGATGTGGGCTAGGTTCATTATATCGGCCTACCTCAACTCTTGGTTCAACATTCCTCCTCGAAATCTCTGTCGGTATAGGCCTTATAACTTGAACTTCAGGTCTTTTCGATGGTACTGCTGCAAAGATACGCCCGCTCCTTGTGACTCTACTCACATCAGCAATATTAACAAAAGATGGCATTGGCGGTATAGGAACTTCTACCCCATTCTCAATCATTGTGGCATTATATTTGTATGGTATGGCTTGGTCCGAGTTATAAGTCACGGGACTAGGTGGACAAATAATCAAAGGAGCAGCGGGTGAAGTCTGACTATCATAAACAATCTCTACTGGCTTGGGCATGTTGAACTGTGGCATTATAACATTCACTTTATCATTTGGATCTCTGCCATGATTAATGGTGATAACCCTTTGATCCAACAACTTCTGAATATCCTTTTTCACAAAAGAGCAATCATCTTATATTGAACAAAATTCACAAACGTCATAATCATGTCGATATTTAAAGAAGGCGAGTCTACTTAAGCTTTGATGTATCCTGATCAACGAGTCCCTTATGTGCTCAACTTGGTAAACTCGAAACTTTTCAGGACATCCTTCCACCATATTCACCGACGTTTCCCATTGTCGAGGCAAAGGATTATCTCGAGCATTCGGGTTAACATCTTTGAAAGACAAAATATTGTTCTTCATTAACCTCTAGACATCTTCCTTCAAAGAAAAGCAATTTTCAATATTATGCCCCGGCGAACCTTGGTGATATGCACAGAATTGATCCTCCTTGTACCAAGGAGAAGTATTATTCAGTGCAATAGGAGGAGGCTTCGTCGTTATGAGATTTTTCGGATCAGAGCGGGGAATAACTCAGTGTAAGTAATTGGGATGGCATCGAATTGTGGTTTCCTCGGTGAACGATTTTGATTGTTGAACTGATGAGCCTGTTGTTGAGGCTGTTGTTGAAATTGCCGTTGTTGAATTGGAGGTGCTTGATAAGTTGGGGTCACCATTTTTGGGCGGACAGTAGGAGTGATTGGCGCAACATGTGAATACCCTCTCCTCGGCCTCCCAGGAAAAATTGCACTAACATCTTATTCTTTCCTCTTGGGGAAGACACTTCCAAACTTCTTGACACCACTAGATGTACCTCCTTCCTTTACCAAATGTCCTTCATGAATTCCTTCTTCAAGCGCATGCCCATATTCACCATCTCAGTGAAGTCGCTAGGCGCACTCGCAATCGTTCTCTCATAATAAAAAGAACCTAAAGTTTTCAAGAAAATATTTGTCATTTCTTTCTCTTCAATAGGAGGATATATCTGAGCGGCAATCTCGCGCCACCTCTGACATTTTCTTAAAAGGACTCCCTCTATTTCTGGGACATAGCCCGGAGTTGATCTCGGTCCGGGGCCATGTCAACATTGTACTTATATTGACGAACAAAAGCTTCACTAAGGTCATTGAAGTTACGGATTCTGGTGCTATCCAAACCCATGTACCATTTCAGAGCGGCACCAGTCAAACTATCTTGGAAGTAGTGAATTAATAAATTATGATCATCAGAATAGGTGGACATCTTTCCCACATACATGGTCAAGTGACTTTGCAGGCACGAGTCACCTTTGTATCTTTCAAAGTCTGGCACTTTGAACTTAGCTGGAATTTTCACGTTTGGGACTAAACACAAGTCATGAGCATTTTTCCCAAACAAGTCTTTCCCTTTAAGCGCTCTAATTTCCCTCTACATCTCTTGAAATTGGTCTTAGAACTCCTCCATCCTATCGAAAAGGCCCAAACTTTCAGCAGGTTCAGCATGATAAATGGGTTCATTTGTGTATGGAATAGTGTGAACCACAGGAGCGACAGTAGTCATTACAGGCTGAGGGAAAGATACCATAGGATGGATTACAGGTTGCACAGTTGTTGTCTACGGTTGAGGAAAGGACACAATAGGTTGAATCATGGGTTGTACAACAGGATGGTACCCTTCTGGCATGAAGTTGTAAGGCATACCCCACGGAAAACCTTTTGGCATTTGATGTTGGAGCAGAGAGCTGACTTTAGTCATAGATGTTGGAGCAGTGACGATCTCGGAAACCACAGTAGTTGAAGTTTGAATTTCAGCGGCTGAAGTTGATGGCTGATTCTGAGCAGCCATCAAGCTTTCCACCAGCGCGGTCAAATTTTCCATTCCAAGACAAAGATTAGTAACCTCTTCATGAAGCTCGTGATTTTCCTACTCCAGATCCTCCATCCTCTTTTGATGATTTTCCCGGGTATCGTACCGGTGAGACAGCTTGACAAATTATCGGAGTGGAAAAAGAAACAAGAATAAGACTTTAGAAAACATGCAAAGTTGAATGTTGGATGATGCATGATGTGCGATGCTAATGATCATTTATTTTGATAGTTCTTCAAGGAGCTTTAGAACTTTGATAACTTTGCACACATCAATGGTAAAGGAATTTGGAACAACAAAAACTCATTTCATTAATCAAAGCGGTAAATTACAACTTTGGGACAATAAAATCCATTAATAAAAGCAGTAAATTACAACTTTGGGACAAAAAAACCCATTAATAAAAACAGGAAATTACAACTTAGGTACAACAAAACCCATTAATAAAAACAGTAAATTACAACTTTGGCACATGAAGCCCTTTTACAGAGTTTTACAAAATGACATAAGTAATAATAATAAAAAACTATGAACTAAAGGTCACTCAGAATCATCAGATGAAGGACCAAATGCCAATTGTAACTGGAGCTTCCTAATCTTCTCTTCATAGAAGTCTTCCATCTCTTTCTTCTCAGCTACCAGTTGATCAATGATTTCCTTCCATGGATTAGGAACAGGAGCAACGCCTACGAAATCTTCCTTCTTCCTCTTTCTTTCATTAACATATTTCTTGAGTAATGCATCCTTTTGATGAAGCTTCTCATCATGATCAATAAACCAACCGTCTTAAAGAAATAGCATATCCTCCTTCTCCTTCAGTTGTCGAGTCAGGACCCTATTTTCGTATTCAGACATATTATACTTTTCCTTCCAAACATCTCTTTCAGACTTCATCCTAGCCAGATTTTCTTGGTACTCTCCCATGTTCTCGATAGGGATATCAATAGATCATGATGCAACAGTAGGGAATAAAGGTTTCTCGGGATCATAAGGCATCTTGAGAGCACAAGATCTAGAACGAACCCAATGAAGGTAAGGCTCCAAGGAAACAACACCTTTATGCCCTAACATGTCTCTCCCCTTTCTATGGATGTGACGCCAAGCCCTTTCAATCACCTCCTTAGCTGCTTGGTGATCTTTTCCTTCTTGTAGAAAGAAACCACTCACATGAATGTTGTTCGGCTTGTCCCTCATCGGGTATCCAAACTGGCGGCACGCGAGAACAGGATTATAATCAATTCCTCATTTTGTACCAAGAAGAGGCACGTTGGGAAAAACACCACAACTATCGATGATCTTCACGTTGTAGTAAGCTTGATTATACCAATCTATGTCAGAGTGAGTAAGAGCCATAATTGTTTGCCCCCATCGTGGCTCCTTCTCAAGATCCCTGAAAACATCATACGTAGGTAGGTGAGAAACATACCACTGGTATAGCAACGGTGCACAACAGATAATCATCCCTCCTTGATAGGAGTTTCGAATATGGATGGAATAGTAGGTATCTCCTAGAAGCGTAGGGACCGGATTTCGAATCAAGAAGATTCTAATGGCTTTGATATGCACGAACTTATCGATGTTAGGGAATAAGAACAATCCATTAGCAAGTAAAGCAAAGACATCTTCAAAGGCAACAATATCTTTTATCTCAGCGAAGTGACGAGCTTTTTTAAACAAAAACTGCACAGATAAGCCTCGGATTCCCCCCTTAGTAGTCATGATCTCTTCTATCTCTGACTTCCTCAAGTGGGTGATGGTTGCTATCTCGTGAGATTTGGGTTCCTCTTCTAAACCAGAGAAAGGAACACAGTCGGTGATTGGAAAACCAAGTATATAGGAGTACTCTTCTAAAGTGGGCATTAACTTGTAATTAGACCAACGTACTAAGGAAGCCTTCCTTCATGTTGCGCTTCATAAGAGGGATAATGGATCCATATTTCTTTTGAAACTCCATTGGGTTCTCAATTTTAGGAATCAAACTCTTCAACTCTTCAATCCCAGGCTCCTTTAAACTATAACTTCGAGTGTTTCTTTTTCCAAAATCCATAGTAACAATACCTGAGATGTCTGCAAAAATCATTCTTAAGTTCATTGAAAAACATGTTTTACAAAAAATGCTTATGGATGTATGGATGAATTATAATGCAACAATTACACATAAGTTCACAAACATGGGGTTCAAAGGTTCAACGCTTCGAGCATGGAGTCAAAGGTAAAGCCCACCCCCACGGTATGTACTAAAGGTTTAATCACACCTGTAAGACAAGTTTCCAAGAGTTCCCAGAGTCTACATTCCTCCTTCGGATATTACCAACGTCTTGATTACTCAATAATTAGCAATATTCTCAAGAGAAACTCATCCGAGCATAGCATCGCATGACAACTACTTCCAGATTACTCTGTTATAGTCTTCGCGCTACACCTAAAAGGCCATGATGAGTTAGGGTTCTACGATTATCAGCTTCTCTAGCTCTCAGGTCAAAAGCAATAATGTCTTCCCGATTACTCGGTAAACAAATACTACGTTCAAAGGGGCTTTCCACTGAGTGGGGGGATTTCATGCCTCCTTCTTCGGGATTACTCCCTCAAATTTAACATGACTATACCTCCCGTCCTATTCTTAAGTGTAACTTAGTCCGGGTATAGGACTTGTCCTTTGTAAATATCATTAACACCCAAATAACCACAATATAAACATATAATCAAACAATAAAATAATGATAAAACTGATAAGACAAACTAGGCTTAACCCACTTAGGGATGGGCCAACAAGAGGTCAATTTGTCCCCAGCAGAGTCGCCAATTCTGTAGCGATAAAATATGTAGCGGGGTAAATCAGAGATCGAGCTATTAATTAACTCGTCTCACAAAATCAAGAATCGCCATCGTGCTTTATTATTTCCAAGGGAAAAGGGAAAGAGCGAAATAAAACCCTAAAATATGCAATGTAAAATAATATTTAAAAGTAATGAAAATACAATGCATTTTTGAAAAGAGATCTAGAGTTCAGGGGTTGGTTATGCAATGGGAAGGTATTAGCACCCAATGCATCTATAGTATCCTATAAGAACCTTTTGAAATATTTGTTTATTAAAATTGTTTATTTGATTAAAATGGTTATTTTGGCTAAAATGGGTGTGGACGAGATTTTAAAGATACGACGACCTAATGTCGAAGTTTTGACTTAAAAGGTGTGAGTTTGAAAATTGAATCTTTTAGGAAAATTATCTTAGGTTTAGCAAAATAATAAACAAACAAAAGATGAATGAGGGTATTCGCACGATTGGATGAGATGTGTTCAATGACGTGAAGTCAACAAAGTTAAGACATTTCCCTTGGATATGAGACGAACGAGAGATAAGGATTAAACGGTCAAGAATAAAGTTAATTATAGCGACAATGGAACAATTAAATAAAGATAAAAAATAAATAGAAAAACTAATTTATACTAGCATGCAATTTTGAGTAGAAAAAATTAAATAAAAACATGTATTTGAATAATTAAAATAACAAACACTAAGTAGAAGATTTAATTTATAAAACATGTAAATAAATTATGAAAATTTAAACAAAAGATTAATTTATAACATGTATTCTAAGCAATTTAATAAATAACAAAAATATTAAATGAAAGATTAATAGCATGACAAAAATTAAATAAAAGATAAATTGAATTAAGCATGTTTTTTTTTGTATTTTATAATGACATGATATAATTATATGTATAAACTAAACTAATATTTACTATCATATATTTAATAGATTTGGGAATAAGGCTAAATGAGTTAAAAACAAAATAAAAATGCCCCAACACGGGGTTGAACTCGGGTCCCTTAGGTTGTCAATGGTATGCCTTTCCACTGAGTCGTGTTTGTTTATCTATTATGGCTATGTTCTAATTAAAATATAAGGGGAATAATGATAATATGATTGGGCCAACATGCCCAATAGGGCTGATCCGGTTTGGAAGAGAATAAGGAAATGTTTTGGAAAACCCTAATAACAAAGAGGCGCCGTTGTTGTCATTGGGAAGGGAAAGAAAATTAATTATTACTAATTCCCAAAAAACTTTGTTTTCCAAGTTACCATAAAAAACAAAAAAAAGACTTTCTCTCTGAATCACCTTCATCATCTCTCTATCCTTGCTCTCTCCACGACTTCATCCATCTTTTCCACCTTCTTTCTCGTTCAAACTGTTTTCCTTCTTTAATTTAGTTAACAACAACATAACCTTCCACTTCGTCTCTGCCTTCAAACTCAAAATCTACGAAAATAAAAGAACAAAAATGGAAGGGGTTGTTCAAGAGGGAGATGTGATAACGTGAGCTGGGTAGAGGGAGATAATGATGGGTGCTTAGAAGGAAGTTCAGTTTTTATGTGTGGCGGTGAATGGTTGTAATTGAATGGAGTTATTATATTTATATAATGGATGTTCTCTTGGTTTAGGCGCATGTCGTCATTGTATTACATGTTTCGTTTAGTTTTTATTCTGAGTTTTGTTCTGAGTTTTTGGTTCTGAGTTTTGTACTGAGTTTTTGGTTATGTGTTTTATTCTGAGTTTTTAGTTATGAGTTTTGTTCTGAGTTTTTGGTTATGAATTTTTGGTTCTGAGCTTTGTTCTTAGTTTTTGGTTCTGAGCTTTGGTTCTGAGCTTTTGGTTCTGAGTTTTAGGTTCTCGGTTTTTGGTTCTGAGTTTTTGGTTCAGAGTTTTTGTTCTGAGTTTTTAGTTGAGTTTTTGGTTCAGTGTTTTTGGTTCAGAGTTTTGGTTCAGAGTTTTGGTTCTGAGCTTTTGGTTCTGAGTTAACAGGTTCTGAGTTAACATGTTCTGAGTTTAACAGGTTCTGTGTTAACAGGTTTTGAGTTTAACAGGTTCTGAGTTAACAGGTTCTGAGTTTTGTTTTGAGTTTTCGATTCTGGGTTTTTGGTTCTGAGTTTTTGGTTTTGAGTTTTTGGTTCAGTTTTTGTTTTGAGTTTTTGGTTCTGAGTTTTGTTCTGAGTTTGAAGTAATGTTATGGTGCAGAAGTAGCAGTCTGAAGCCGGGCAGAAGAATGGAAGATGATGGAGGAAGAAGCAAGAGGATACAGTGGGTGGTAAGGTTCTTTTTGTGAAAGAAATAATGGTTTGTACGTTGTTTTAATAGTAGTTCTGAAGTATATTTTTATCAATTAATTTATATTATTACTATTATTATGACTTCTAAAATTTCTAAATATCCATATGATGCAGCGACTCAAAATACAACAAAAACTGTGATAAAGCAAGCATTCACATGGCATAAAAGTGGTGTAAAGAGAAGATTCAAACATATGAATGAGGAAGTTATGCAGAAGTAAAAAGGGAGGAAGAAAAAATACCTATCGGAGCCCCTCCGATGGGGCTTCAAAACGTTAAGTTTTCTCTCCTTAAATTTCTGTATTTTCTTGTTGAGTTTTGTGTTACACTTGCTGAATTTTCTATGTGTGGTTCCCTCTGAATTTTTCTCTCTCACTTGATATTCCTCTTCTGATTTCTTTTATTTATGATTCCTAGACAAAACTCCCCCCTTTTTATGTTGATAGAGGCCCTTATTTATAGTGAAATACATGAGGTTTTAGGGGGGGGGGGGGAATAATAGAGATTTGAAATTTTTTGGGCTCTGTTTTGATGTTTTATGAAACAACTTTTTGAAGTGTGCATTTTAGTGCAATATTTGGAGTTTTGTAGACTGGTTTTTGTAGCAGCAAAGGTGCAGATTTTTGTCTTATGGGCTTCATTTTAGACTGTTTTGCAGGGCAGATTAGGACAGCAACATGGCATGGTTTTTGTTGAAACAAGGTTGGAGAAAATGGACAGAATTATACTCAAAAATTGGACTGTTATTGGATTAAAACAGTGTCGGGCAGCATTGAGACTGTTTTGTAGCAAGAATAATAGCTTGATTTTCATGTACAAAATTTGCATTTCTTTTGTAACTTTGTAACAATAAATCCAAGTAAATTGTAACATGAATGAATATGTATTCTTCAATATATTCTCAATTCCCTTGTAATTATAAATAACTTTGAATCTTCATATGAAATTGAATCTTCATATGTCTTGATAAAATTCCAAGTCTTCAATTTGAATTTGGGAAGTAATTGAATAATACTTGAATAAATTGTTAAATGATGAATAAATAATAATGCAAGTCTTAGACTTTAATCTTGTATTTTGTAATAGAGATCCAAATAAATCACATGAATTTATTTTGTAATCAAATAGCAATCCTCATGTAATTAATCTTGTGATGAACGATTACTTGAATCGAATTCCTTTTTCTAATATCTCCTTAATAAATGCTTCATGTGTGTTCAAATAACCATAATGTAAATCCACCAAAATAATCACACAAAATAATCTTGAGTAAATATTTCATGTGATAAATAATTATTCTTGAATGATATCTCTTGGTAGCTCCTCTTTTATTATCACTTGAATTTAAATAAAGAAAATTCCAAGTATCCGGAATAAATTCTTCTAGAACGGTTTTTAATTTAATCATTCCATTTTGACGAAATTCACTCTGCGTCATGAGAAAACTTGCAGATGACTTTTGGTCGACGTGATCGAAAATGACTGGCATAGCTTGGTTTTCTTGTATTTTAAAGCAATGTGAATGAAGCAGGGATCTTAGGTAAAAACGTGGGGTATGACAGTAGCAGATATCTTTAGCAGCAAGGCTAAAACACCAGCCATGGTACCTGGACTCTGGATGCTTTCAACACATGACAGGAAGAAAGCATATGTTCCAAAGCCTGGAACTTAAACCTGGAGGCTACGTGGGCTTTAGAGGCAACCAAAGAGGAAAGATCATTGGCTCTGGAACAGTAGGTAATGGAAATCTTCCCTCTATAAATAATGTGCTATTAGTTGATGGATTAATGTATATCCTGTTATCCATAAGACAATTAAGTGATAACGGTTATGATATAATCTTTAATCAAAATTCCTGCAAAGCTGTTAGTCAGAAAGATGGAACTATCCTTTTTAATGGAAAGAGGAAAAACAACATTTATAAGATGAAATTTTCTAAACTAAAGAGTTAGAATTTGAAATTTCTTCTCTCTGTTAACAACGAGCAATGGGTCTGGCATAGAAGATTAGGGCATGTTAGTATGAGAAGAATATCTCAGATTAACAAACTCAATCTGGTCAAAGGACTTCCTAATTGGAAGTTCAGCTCAGATGCTCTATGTGAAGCATGTCAGAAAGGCAAATTTGCAAAACCTGCTTTTAAATCTAAAAATGTTGTTTCCACCTCTAAGCCATTAGAACTTCTGCATATAGAGTTATTTGGACCAATAAAAATTGCGTCTGTCAGTGGCAAGAAGTATGGGTTAGTGATCGTAGATGAATATAGAAGATGGAAATGGGTAAAGTTCTTAAGACACAAGGACGAGTCACACTCTGTGTTCTTTGCATTTTCTAACCAAGTTCAGAATGAAAAGGATCTTAGAATTGTCAAAGTCAGAAGTGATCATGGTGGAGAATTTGAAAATAAATATTTTGAATCATTTTTTAATGAAAAAGGCATCTTGCATGACTTCTCTTGTCCTAGAACTCCCCAACAAAATGGAGTTGTAGAACGAAAGAACAGAACATTGCAAGAAATGGCCAGAACCATGATCAATGAGACTAACATTGCTAAGATCTTCTGGGAAGAAGCAATTAACACAGCGTGTTACATTCAGAATAGAATCTCTATAAGACCTATTCTGGAAAAGACTCCATATGAACTGTGGAAGAACAGAAAGCCCAACATTTCTTATTTCTATCCTTTTGGATGCACTTGTTTCATTATGAATACTAAAAATTATCTGAACAAGTTTGACTCTAAAGCACAAATATGTATTATATTAGGATACTCTGAACGCTCAAGAGGGTACAGAGTATTCAATACAGAAACACAGATTATTGAAGAGTCAATCAGTGTTAGATTTGATGATAAGCTTGACTCTAAAAAGTCAAAGCAGAATGAATTCTTTGCAGATATAGAAGTTGAATTCATAGGTACTAAAGACAAATCATTAGAAGTTCTCAACAAAGACGCTCCAACAACGTCAGAAAGAAATTTAACAAGCAATCCAGCACCTTCTGTTGATCAACTCCAGAAAAGGTTTTCCAGAAGCAGCATAGCTCACCCAGAAGATAAAATCCTGGGAAAGAAGGATGATCCAATCAGAACAAGATCAACATTCAGAAACTCTGAAGAATCCCTCATGGGACTGGTCTCTCTGATTAAACCAACAACAATTGATGAAGCTCTTCTGGACAATGAATGGATTCTGGAAATGCAGGAGGAATTAAATTAGTTCACCAGAAATGACGTATGGGATCGGGTTCCTAAACCAAAAGGAGTCAACGTTATTGGAACCAAGTGGGTGTTTAGAAACAAACTGAATGAGCAAGGAGAAGTCATCATAAACAAAGCACGACTGGTGGCACAAGGTTATAATCAGCAAGAGGGAATAGACTATACAGAAACCTTTTCTCCAGTCGCCAGGTTAGAATCTATCAGACTCTTAATCTCTTTTGTTGTAAACAATGGCATCACTCTATATCAGATGGATGTCAAAAGTGCATTCCTAAATGGCTATATAGATGAAGAGGTATATGTGCCCCAACCCCCTGGGTTTGAGAATTCCAAACACCCAGAATATGTTTTCAAACTAAAGAAGTCACTTTATGGTCTGAAACAAGCTCCCAGAGCTTGGTGTGAAAGACTAAGTAACTTCCTGTTAGAAAAGGAATTCACCAGAGGGAAAGTGGACACAACCTTGTTTTGTAAGTAATTTAAGAATGACATTTTAGTGTGTCAGATTTATGTAGATGACATCATCTTTGTATCCACCAAACCTTCTCTGGGAAGAGAGTTTGCTAAGTGCATGCAGGCAGAGTTTGAGATGAGCTTAATGGGGGAACTCAAATTCTTTCTGGGAATTCAGATAAACCAAACTCCAGAAGGAACTTACATTCATCAGAGAAACTATTCCAGAGAACTTCTGAAGAAATTTGATCTCTCAGAATGTAAGCCCTCAAAAACTCCAATGCACCCCATGTGTATTATGGAAAGGAAGAGGTAAGTAAAAAGGTAGAACAGAAAGTCTACAGAAGTATGATTGGTTCTCTCCTTTATCTGACGACTTCAAGGCCTGACATTTTATTCAGTGTTTGCTTATGTGCTAGATTCCAATAAGGTCCTAGAAAATCTCACTTAACAGCAGTTAAGCGAATTTTCAAGTATCTGAAAGGTACTACTAATCTGGGTTTGTTTTATAGAAAATCCAATGAATACAACCTAGTAGGATACTGTGACACTGACTTTACTGGAGACGGAGTAGAACGTAAAAGCACTTCTGGAAGCTGCCAGTTTCTGAGAGAAAATCTGATCTCATGGACCAGTAAGAGACAGTCCACAATAGCACTGTCAAAAGCAGAAGTTGAATACATAGCAGCTGCTGGATGTAGCACTCAAATGCTCTGGATGAAAAGTCAACTTGAAGACTTCAACATATTTGAGAGTTACATTCCTATCTTCTGTGATAACACTTCAGCTATATGTCTCAGTAAGAATCCTATTTTGCATTCTAGGGCGAAGCATATAGAAATAAAACATCACTTTATTAGGGACTATATTCAGAAAGGAATTCTTACCTTAAAATTTATTGACACAGACCATCAATGGGTTGATGTATTTACAAAACCTCTTTCTGAATATAGATTTAATTTCATTCTGAAACATCTCAGCATGAAGTTATGCCCATAATAAAATCTTTTATTTGCATATCTTAACCCTCATAACTTTATTGTTTTCTGTGAACATCTGATCAACCTGTCTTCAAAAGTTAGAAGTACAGTTGCCTCAGAGTCTATCCATGAAGATCTGAACGTTTCATTTCAAGGATAGAGGCGTGAAATTCACATCATCAAACATTTGTCATCCTCTCACAAGCCACCTTTTGAGGCTGAACACGCGTTCAAATTCTGAAGGGTCCAAGGCTCTGATTGGATGCATTAAGACACTTGTCAGTGGTAAACCGTTAAAATATCTTTCTAAATCCCCTAATCTCAAGTTTCATTAATGCACATAATCATTACTTATTTTCTTACTTACTGCTTACATTTTCAAAAATCTATTTAAACTCAAATCTACTATTTCATTCTTTCACTTTTACTATCTCCTATATTCTCTCTTGTTTCAAGTTTAGTTTTCAAAAACCCTTTTCATTTTCTTCAACAAACCTGTGTGAATAGTGGCTTCTTCATCAAACCTCAAAAATCTAAATGCTCCTGAATCTTCATCAACGAAACAATATGAAGAACCCATCAGGAAGCTTCTCACTCCTGTTGATAACCTGGAAGTTCTCTCTGAACTGATCATTAATTTTGAGAGTCTACAAGAAAATGGGTTCAATCTCTATGAAGACGTAACTGCTCAAGGTTGGAACAGGTACTTTGACCGTCTGTTGGGTCCAACGTTTCCCATTCTCGTCAAAGAGTTCTGGATTCACGCAACATCATCCAACCACCAGGTTACTTCTTATGTTATGGGAAAGAAAATAGTGATTACAGAAGATCTTATTGGGAAGCTCATTGGATACAATGTTGCTGGAGTCAGATGCATTGATATGGTAGATAGATGTTCTGACCTAAAATCTATTGCCAAGGAAATTTTCACTTCTGGACAACCATCCAGCAAGATCAGAGACTTGAAGGATCATCACAAAATCTGGGCCAGAATCATTCTGGGATGTATCAATCACAGGAAGCCTACAAGCTCTCTTGATTACATCAATATTGATTAGCAGTTTCTGATCTATTACATTGCAAAGAAGACCAAGATAAATATTCCACACTTGCTCTTCAACCATCTCAGAACAAGTGTGAAAGAGAAAAGAGAAGAAGAAATAACTAAGAGGGATTGGATTCCCTTAGGAAGACTGATATCAGATATTCTAACAGAAAACAGGCTGATAGAACATCTGACAGAGGCTCAAGAAATAAGCACTCTAGAAGAAACTGTTTGGAATCCTTTGAACACCAAGAATCTGAAGAAAATGAAGATCATTGAGAACATTCAGAAGGAACCAACTATTGCTTCTCATGAGACCATTACTTCTAGGAGAATCCATCTGAAGGATTTTCCACTATTTTTTGAGATAGACGCCAACCCAGAAATCATAGTCAGATACCTTGAAGCTTGCAAGGCTGATGGGACTGCTCTAGAAATAAACATTCAAGATCTGCACAGGCCAGCTCCAGAGGTTGCTCTAAAGAAATCCAAGAAGAGGAAAGTAGCAGGAGAAGGATCCTCTCAGAAGGCACCTAAAGCTGCTAAAACAAAAGGTAATCCATCTTCAGTTTCTGTTGTAGAATCAATTGCTATTACAACATCTGAAACCATTCCCCCTCAACCAATAGAAAATCCTTCACCCCAAACCTTTGAAGATTTTGACATAGAGTTTGACCCATCTGTAACTCTAGGAAACTTTTTAAATGAACCTCACTCCCCCAATCAAAATCCAAATACAGAACATCATCAACCAAAACTTGCCAAAGTTCTATCTAACATTGAACTATTTGATTCAGACTTTCAATCTACACTCCCAGAAAATCCAAACTCTTAACAACAACCAGAAAATCCACAACTACATTCTCCTCAACCAGAACATCTGAAACCCAACTCACCACAACCAGAAAATAGACACTCTCTCTCTCCACCTTCTGAAAACCCATCCTCTGAAATTCTTGAACCAGAAACTCAACACACCTCCGCAAACCAATCCGAAGACTCCCCTTCAGATTCTGAAACCACTATCCCAATCCCTGGAATAACAGAACCTCCTTCGGTTCGTTTACCTCTCATTATTCAAGATATTTCAGAAATCCCTTCAACTTATGAATCCACACCACTAAACACCCCTAACACACCAATTATAATTCCTGACTCTCCCACTCCTTAACCCATCAAACATCCAGCTGACAACCTCAAAATTGTCATCGATCCACAAGTGCTGGAACGACTTGCTTCCACCTCACACAAAATTGCCATTCCCAAACCTAAACCAACCTCAACCAAATCAGATGTTGGTAAGAGTCTGTTGATTTTTGTAACAGAAATGCAGGAATTGATCAACTCTTTAAAGCAAGCAAACCTAGATATTTCTAATCCTGCTGCTTCTGATTCTCTCTGGGAAAGATTCAGAAAATGGATCAATGATGAAACTCTGAAGCTGAAGGAATTGGGTTATAAAAGGGATCAGCAGAACTTCAGTGATCAGCTGAAAGCTTTTCAAGATCAAGTTCTGAGTCAATGGTGTAAGAAAGACATTCTTCCGCTGTATAATGCTCCCTGGAAAGAGTACCATCCTTCAGAAGTTGTTGAACCAGATTCAGATAGTCTCTCCCTGACTACTTCTCCAAAAGACATGATTGTAGAAGAAGAAGTGGTTCAATCAGAAGAAGCTGCGGAATGTTCTGAACAACATGCAACCACTGAAGCAACACTAGCTTGCTCTCTAGTCATGCAAAATCTGGAAGAGTTGAAGAAAGAGAATGCTTTAATCCATGCAATACTGGATAAGCAAGAGGATACGAACAAAGAGATCAAGGGTATTCTGGATAAACAAGAATATACTACAAAGGAAATTAAAGATATTATGGGAAAGTAGGAAGAGTCAAGCACTCAGATCAAGAGCTTGCTGGAAGCGTTGTTCACACGTCTTCCCCCTCCTTCTTAGATTTTCTTTAAAACTGTTTATCTGTAATTTCTTATCTTTACCTCCTTGTTTCTGAAACTTGTCATTGCATTATGTTTTTAATATAATTAATCTATTTTGGCTCTGATTATATTGATTTTTGATACCTGACAAAAAGGGGGAGAAAGTAAGATATTTTCAATAATAGTATACCGGGACAAAAGTCTCAAACTTTCTGAATTATTTAACCTCTACTTTCTGAAAAGTTTGAACAGGAACAAATTCTGATAGGAGATGCAGCAAAAGCTCTGATAAGAAGGAACTTCAGGGAAGTGATCAACTCAGGGGGAGTCTCTCTTAAACTATTTTTTCTCTATTTTTCATTGAAAATTCTAGTTTTTGTCATCATCAAAAAGGGGGAGATTGTTAGAACATAGTTTGATTCTACAACCCTTATTTAGAGTTTTGATGATAACAAATACAAAGAACAAATATGAACCCAAAAATTATGTTATTTTGTATGCAGAAGTTATGACCAAAGAAGCATTAGAAGTTAAGCTATAGAAGTTACATGCTGAGGTAATCAGAATTTGCGTTGAAGAATGATGATCAGAACCTGCGCTTAAGTGAAGTAAACTCTGATTCTGAACAAAAGGATTATAATCTAAAGCATCAACGTTCTGAAGCATCAGCAGCAGGCAAGGATGTAAGATTCTGAAGCGTTACTATTCAATAAAGACAACATCAATTACAACGGCTTCATTCAGACAGGATCTTCTCAAAATGGAAACTGCGTTAATGACCATTATCACGCTTAATGATGGACAGGATTCCTTTGCCTATATAAACAAGCTAAGAGATCAAATCGTTCACGATTTTCCTATACTACTACAATACAATATCAAAAGGTTGCAAGCTTACATTCTCATTTTTCAATGCTTTATTTTGTGTAAAATATCACAGTTGTGATAACTGTTTTTGTAACGAAAAACAACTACACATAGAATTCTTGTATCTTTGATTAAAATAGTTTTCCTTGAGATTAACCAAATTATGGTTGTACTCAAGAGGACTTTGAAAGTTGTCAAAGTAGTGATTGTAATATGTTTGTGATTAGTGGATTAAGACCTCGTTGGAGAGAGGCGAAATCACCTTGACGGGTGGACTGGAATAGTTTGAGATCAAACGAACCAGGATAAAAATACTGTGTCATTGCGCATTTGATATCACGTTTTCAATTCAAGCCCCCATTCTTGTGTTTTTCACTTCTTCACTACTAACCTTTTGATTCACTTCCAGGAACACAATAGGTTAAGGTGGATTGATTGCAATGATCAAAAGGACATGAAAACGCATATACGTGCCTCAACGGTTTTGATATTGCATGAATTTCATACATTCATTTTCTTTATGTTTTAATATAAACTAACCATATTAACGTGTTCATAAAGTATCAATATGTAGGAAAAGTCAATCGCACGGCCTCCATGCTACCGGAATCGCACATCATCATAACCACCCCGATCCATGCTATTTTCGTTATAACTTAAAAACTAGCGTGATTCAGCCAAAAATACCACTTCAATTGAACTCACAGGGTTGGATTTATGGGGGTAGGGTATCTTTTTATCCCTAAAGTTTTTTGTTTTTCAGGAACAAGAAAAGGGAATCACCGGAGAAGACGACAGGAGCTAGGGCTCTGGTGCCTCTCCGGTCAGACAATATTTTTATGTTATAATCATTTTGTTTCAGTGATAACAATGGATGTATCACCACCCCAGTGGTTAAAACTCGCGTGCTAAGTCGTTATTATGCCAAGGCGTGGGTTCAACACCCACCCCTTGCAATTTGTGGGTTTTTTTTCTATTTTTCTTACTCTTTCTCCTTTTCCCTTAAAACAAACCCTAAATTCACAAAATCCTTTTTAACAAACCTAATTTTTCAAAACCTCTTTTTTTATAAACCCTAATCAAATTAGGCTTTTTAGGTTTTTAATTTAATTAATCAAATTTTTTAATTAAAGTTAATTAGCCTTTTTTTAGGTTTCTCTAATCATCAGAAAACTTTTTCATCAAAAAATCATTTAAAAACATTGTTCATTTTTTATTCTTACATTCTTTTTACGCGTAGTTTATTCTTCTCGCATTTTACTCGTTATTGTAACTATTTCTCGGGAAGTAATAGTAATTATGGTTTACTTTTCCGCATTTTATTATGTACCTCTCCCAAAGCGATGTAGTAGTAATGAGGGTTTACTTTCTCATATTTTCTTATGTACCTCTCCCAAAGGGATGTAGTCTAGGGTTTACATTTCTGCTTTTACTTTCCGCACCTTCATAGATTTTTTTTGCTATATTATTGCTTAGTAATTAGGCTTGCATAGAAAGACTAATAACGAATTGATAGCTAACTCTAACTGCAAAGATAAATGTAACTGAAAAATAACACACCTCGCACACTCGCACCTCTAGAGTAACCTCCCTTGTTGCCTTCGAAAAATAGTCATGTCCCTCGAACGTGGGAGTGCTTTAGCAAAGTCCTTCGATATAAAGATCATAGTCCATCGATGACCTTTTGATGTTGCCTACAAATAACATGATCTACTCCCTTATGAAACTACTAAAGCGTCCTTACAAGTTGCCTTCGATGATTTTATGATGACCCATGATTATCCCTTCACATCTAACAATAGGTCTTCCTACTAACTAACTGTAGGATAACACTATATAAAGGAGGAGGAAAATACAAGAACGACCTTGAGTAGGTAGAACGTTATTAATCGCTTGCTCACAAAGCTTTTCAAAACAAAAACATTTCACACAAACATTTTCGAAATATTTTCAAAACACTTTGTACGCATTCTCGAGGACAGATACGAGAATCAATACAATGTTTCGACTTACAATTGGAAACTTTTCAAAATATTCTTCAAACATACACAACACAAAGTAGTTTTCAAAAGGGAGCTAGCAATTAAAAGCCCGTAGATAACTACGGATGAAAAGGGTTCTAACACCTTCCCTTTTCATAACCTACCCCCCGAACTAAAAAATTAAAAGTTATTTCCTATTCTTTTCACCCTTTACTTATTGGATAAAAGAAAAGTCGGTGGCGACTCTAGCTATCCTCAACATTTGCAATAAAATGCAAAACAAGTCAGTTCTCCCACTGTATAACAGGGTTCAAATAATAAAAGGTGTGTATTGTCTCAAAATGGACCATCAAAATCCAATGGTTCATTAAGTTTTTTCTTATAATTAGAAGGGGGTGTATTTATTGTTTCATTTTCAGCCCATTAAGGTTTTGTTTAATAGTAGAATGAGGGTGTGTGGGTTACAAAGATGGGTGTATGGTTTACAAAGATGGGTGTGTGGGTTACAAATATGGGTGTGTGTTTTGAGTAAGGGTTGTGGGTTTCTAAATAAGAACGGCATTTTTGGTTTCGTTTGGCCCATTAAAGGTTTATGGTTCATTTTTAATGTTAAAGGAGAGAGGTGTATTATTGTATGAAAGGGGGGTGTTTCTCTTAAAAACTTGATGGTCCGTTATAATTATTTCCAGCCAGTTTAGATAATAGGAGGGGTGGTATTTTCTAGCACATTTCAGTTCTGAGGCCACTGATATTACTATTGCATGGAAGGGGGTTTATTGTAGTGAGGCTGGAAAGTTTGTTTGCCCACAAGGCCCATTATGTTTTTGAGTCAGTAAATAGATGCATATGAAATAAGGGTTGGCTCAAAAGATTGAGAGGCCCATTTTATAATAGGGAGAGGAGTGTTTTAGTTGGATAGAGAATTCGGAGATAGCAGGCCCATTTTATTTTTTAGTCCACCGTTATTTACTGATTTTTCATTTTTTTACTATCCGTTATATTCCAAATTAAACATCTTTATCAATATTATTATTGTTGAGACGTGTTAACCAAGGTCATCATGCCCAAATCCAATGAACATTTATTGTACAAATTAAAAGAAACGCATATTCATCAAATTAAAAAAAATCAAATCTAGAAATTAATTTACAAAGAAATATAAATCCAAATCCAAGCAAATCTTTCCCTAATTCTTAATACAGAATCGTCCACTATACAAATAAAATCAATTACAAACTAAAAAACTACATCAAATCTTATCTAATTTCTAAATCGATCAGAAAATTAATAATGTAACGATAATCAAACAAAAATTTCCTAATTTAATCTAAAACCTAAACTATATAAACCTAAGATTTCTAAGAAGAAAGGGGGAAGAAATTTGGTGAAGCAGACTCAAAACTGAAGAAAGAAGAAGAAGCGGTTGAAGCCTTGGAAGTTTCCTCTTGCTTGAAATCTAGTGTTTTAATTTCTGAAACCCTAAGATCTGTCCACGAAGAAATCACCATTGTGCAATCATGATACCTACAAATAGAAAAAGAGGAAAGATCAGAAGACAGGCGAGGAAACAAGAATATTCAGGACAAGGATCAGGTAAGCCTAATAACTTAGCTTAGGCTTTATTGTTATTTTTCTACAATTCGTGTTTACTCTTAGGATTCCTAGGTTTCTAAAAGGGTTAGATTTCATTAGGGTTTATTAGAGTTCTAACATAGGGTTAGCACTCTTAGACATTAAGGCTTAGGGTTCTTCGTGTTTGAAGTTGAGTTATTTGGGTTAGGGTTCATCTAGAACCCTAGGGTTTAGGTTAGGGTTCATGTAAGAACCCTAGGGTTGGAGTTCAGATTCATAGGGTCACTGTGGTTTCTAGGTTTGAGGGATGAAGGTTGAATGAAGGTGGCAGTGCTCAGATGCACCCTTAATTTTTATCTTAAGGAAAGGATTATAAAGGAATAACCCTAAAAAGTTCATAGATTCTAAATTTTTAACTCAGTTTTAGACGAAGGGAAGGTGTTGGGCACCCCTCATCTATCTTGTACACAAGGATACCAGGTTTAAAAGCGTGATCTTTAATAAATAGGGTTTTAATGTTTTATTATGGGAAAAGGGTTTTAATTTTAAGCAGGGGAACCTCGCCACGATTTTATTCATATGCCTACGTATCCTCTTAGGAGGAATCAGAGTCCCAATTCGTAGTTCGCAGTTTGGTTGGTGTTTTTTATAAGATTGCGTCGAATTTCTTTCGAATTATCCTTGAACTTTGTCTGGGTTGTAAGTTGAGTGAGCGTAGGTGTAGTTCACAGTTAATTTCGAAATAATTCTCCTTAATCCTTTTTCTAAAATGATCTTGGATTTTTATTATGTTAGTAGAAAGTGATTTGATATTGTTGGTTAGCTGTTTTGAGTGTCAATTTGATTAAAGTGTATGATGAGATAAGATGCGGAGCGGGGGGAGTCTGATATAGTCTCCTCATCACGTGGCCAGATATTGACCACATGTTACTTGCAGATGTAGTAATTTGTGAGTTGTGTTGGTTTTAATATTTGATTTTTGAATAATAAATCAGTAGACGATGTGTCAATCGATTTAATTACTTGAAGATAGATACCCTATTATTGATGGATGTTTGAATTAATTATTTGATTATAAAAAATGTTTGATTTATTCAAGGTTAGTGGACATAAATAGACTAGAACTTAATCAGGAGAAATCTATCAATTATGTACCAACTTAATTATATTTCCTAAAGAAAGAAATTAAATATTCTTAGTATTTTTGTATTTAATTATTTTTTAAAATATTAAGATTTTCTTATTTTTAGTATTTATATTTTATACCTCACATATAAAAGGATAAATTTATCACATTGTCGGACCAAATGTATACACAATCACCTTATTAAGAATAAAATTATGGACTGAGTCAAAATATAAAATGGACCGAGCCTAAGTAATGGAGAAATTAGATGTAGGCCATAATTTCTTTTAAAAATTAAAACCATTTTCGTTTTAAATTTTATAAAAGATAACAATAATTACTAGAACATTAAGAGATAGGAAGAGAGTCATTATGGTCAAAAATTGAGAGTTACAATCAAAAATGAAACTTAAATAAGTTACCATATTAAACAATATTATTAAGTTATAAATCAAAAAGTTATTAAAAACTATAATTTTTTGATATAATATCTATAAATACACAACAAGTGTAAAAACAAAACTTGCAGTTGTCATTTGAATATAAATAATAAATAACATAAATAAAAGTAATATCATTCCTTCTTTTAAAACCACCAAAAACAAAAATGTAAGTTGAGCCACTTGTTTTTTTCAGAAAAACAAAGTATATCATAAACCTAAAAGCAGATACAAATCGTGATAAAAAACATGTCGACAGAGGATGAAAAGGGTGGAAGCGCGGTGGCTGTTTGGACCTGCGGAGTTCTGGAGTTGCACGGAGTCAACTTGCCTCACCAAATTTGATATCAGCTTCGCCGAAAATGTTTCAGACTCGCTCGGTGGTTGTTGATTTCTCCTTTCCAACTCCTTCTTCTTCTTTTATGATATTTTATTCTTCTCTATTTCAATTTTGATTCTGATAGCTTTGGATCTGTGTGAATTTGACGATTCTCTCTTTTTAGCTTGGTATGGCAAAGTTTGTGGTTGTAATGATTTTTTTTTAATGGACAGAAAAACAAATGTGTTGTTTCTACGTGAAAATTTATTTTTTCTGGAATGTGTATGTGAAGAAAAATTGGACTCTAAAATAATTGATAAAAATATAACTTAGAAAAATAAATTACATAAACATCATGTGGTGTAAGAGAAAAGCAAACAAATTGAAATTGAAAACTTTAAAATTAAAGGGAGAGGGCCTCATGTTAAATTAATTTATAAACATGTTTGTCTAACGATTGATTTTTTAATCATCGGCCAAGAATAAACATAAGACCAATTGGAAAAACAATTGAAATGAAATTTGTAGAATCGTAGAATTCGTGGTTGTGTAGCGTAATGGTGAAAATCTTGATGAATTGTGGATGATTTTTTAGCACAAATAAGAGTCCTATTAATAGAATTGAATTAGGTTAGAAAAAACATAGAGACTAAGTTATCCAAAATGTATGGAAATCCCAAGCCTGATGTGATACGGTGGCAGAACCGACTGTTTAGTTACTACTGGTTTTGCATTTTTTGTTTGCAAATGTACGGTAAGCAAGAGTCGCCACCATCTTTTATTTCATCCAACAAAGGAAAAGGGAAAAATAATAGAAAAAACCTTTTTCGAGATGTTTCTGAGTACGGGGGGTAGATTATAGAAAGGGAAGGTGTTAGCACCCTTTCTATCCGTGGTTTTCCATGGGCTCTTATGTACTTGCTCATTCTTAAATTGCTTTTGTGTGTTTGTGTGTTTGAAAAAGTTTTTAAATTTCCTTAGTGTCGCGTTTCACTTTATTGTAACCCTTGTATCAGTCCTCAAGGGTGTGATAAAATGTTTTTTAAAACTTTGTTTGAAAAGCTTGTTTAAAAGTGTCTGTGTAAAAATTTGTTGTTTTGAGCAAGTACTTAAGAGTTTCTACCTACTCGAGAAATGTTGTTCGTTTTCTTATTTCCTTTAGACGGTGTTATACTACTATTAAGGAGTAGGTAGCTCCATTGTTGGAGTTTAAGGGACAATTGAAAGGGACGAGTACGATCACTAAAGCAATGATTAGGAAACCTAAGTAGTTACCCTAGAGTCTTAAAGATCTTTCTGAGGCAACATTTAAATGAGTCGTCTTTGATCTTTAGGGACTAGAGGGCAACCACTAAAACTCCCTATACTTTATGATCGATTACCGAAGGCAACCGAAGTGGGGAAAACCCTAGGAGTGAGCATGTGCAAGTATTTATTTTTCAGTCAATTTAGTCTTTGCACATTTAGGGTTTTCTACTAATTTAAATTATGATCTTTTGCATACAATCCTATTATCAATCATCTAATAGTTTATAATGACGGATAGTAAAAGTGTGAGAAATTTAAACCTAGCTATTACAAGGCTTTGGGGAGGGGATTACATAACCAAAACTTGGGGAAAACAGTAAATGAAAATAGTAATAAACCTAATTAACTATTACAAACTCGGAGCAATTACATTAATTGGAAAAATAATTAAATAAATGCGCGCGAGAATGAATTAAACGAGGGACGAAAATTTAATTCAAAAACATTTAATTGGTGAATAAAGAGAAAATATTTTTTTAGATTTTTTTTGAGAAACATCTAATTGATTTTAATTATGAAAAAAAGAATTTAAGTTACCCTAATTAACTTAATTAATTAATGAAATGAATTATTTTATATAAAAAGAACCTAATTCTAATTTTTTTGTGATTTTTTGATTTTAAGATTTAATTAAAAAAGATATTTAAAACAATTAAAAATAAATAGAAACAATTGAAAAAGGTTAAAGAAATTAAAATGAAAAATAAAATGGGCTTGATGAAAAGTAATTTGGGGGTGTAAAATTGAATTTTCCAGGCCCAATCCTATTGGCCCATCTGCCCACGTCTGGTCCAGTGGGAAGCTTGCCAAGAGAGTCCACCATGCGCCTGCATGTTGGAGGCGTGGGATCTGGATACAGATTGATCCAATGATGAGATGTTGAGGTGCATGGTAAGCGCGTTTAGAATGATATTACTGGATCTTCAAAGAAGTTGTAAGAAAAATAATATGCATACGCCTGGTACCGAACCCAAGACGTTTGCCTCACGCGTTCATTCCTGGACCATCTACGTTGGAAGGCTTAGTTGGTAAAATAATAAACAAAATAAAATATAATCTAAACAAAGTAGTGTGCCTAGAAAAATGCGTGAATTTCAAACGAGCCAGTGGTATGCTGCCACGCCCTCATCTTCTTCCCATAACTGTTGTTTTAGAAACTAGGCTTTTACCTACAAATAGATTCGTCACTATAGGCTATAGTGACGGTTCTTGTGCGTGGCTACAAACCTGTAAAAATTAAAAACGCAACACAAGCAACATAAATCCCAACCAAGGGCATGGATCAATAGGAAATAACCCCCTGAGTGTTATGGTACCCATAATCTGGGGCAATTTTCCCTAGAGAAGGAAACCCCAAATTCGAGCTTATGAACCCTAGCCATGGCAAGAAGCTATTCCCGCGCATAAACTTTAATTAAACCAATCAAAAACATTGCAAATATGATAGCAAGCATGGATATATGATCAAAACAGATTCATGATGGGTAAATCATTGTAACCGAGTTTTGGAAAAGAACACAAATTGTGGATGTGAGAGCATGATTCTTGATGTTTCAGGCCGTAGGAATGCTTGCAAAAGCTTCTGTGAGTGTCCATGGATATGATTTGATCTTTGGAATGGCTTGAAACATCCTATGGAGAAATATCTGATCTGCACTTTTTTCACAAAAAGTTGAACTTTGTTCTTTATCTTAGGGAGGCAGGCTGGACATGAATTCTTCTCCTTAGGGTTCACAATTCTTATGTATATGTACTGAATCAAATTAGGTCAATATAATTAGAAAGAATCCAAAGATGTAATGGTCTTGAATTTTGATTCAAATCTTTCCAAAATTGGAGATTTCTTCCTCTCATGGCTTGGCACGGTTTTGCTTGATGCTATACAGCGTATTTGGATTGTCTTTTAATGCAAAATCAAATCAAAATAACCTTTCATTATTTTATATCATTTATTTGATTTTATTTGATTTTTTAATGATAAAATCAAAATTAATTAAATTAATTAATCCACCAATGCATGGAAAGGTGTATGGTTCATTGTCCAGGCTAGGAGTGTGTTGCAAGCATACAAAGTTAGGCCCATTTGAAGAAGAATGCATTTTTGGGCATTGCTGACTTTGTGTAAATTATAAAAAATGGCCAACTTTGACAATGTATATCTCTCTCAATTTTGACCCTAAGAGGGTGTTCTTTGACATTTTAGAAAGCTTAGAATGTCCCCTAAGAAACCTCTTTGGTTTCATCTCAATTGGATCTTCCATGTTCATGTAAGAAGCTTTGAACCAAAAGGTGTTTTTGTTGACTTTTTGAAATGACCTATAATGTCTGAATTTATATCTTTTCATGAGTGCATTTCTTGAACTTGAGAGATGAATATGAATTGTAGGGAATTGGATTCTCTTCAAAATGAGCCTTGGATGAGAAATTTATGATAAAGTTTGAGGAAGTTATGCCTGGTCAAAGTTTGGTTGACTTTTCCTATAGAAACCCTAATTTAGCAAATTTTGAGTTTTGATGAATTAGAGGAATTCCTTGAGGAATCATGATCAAACCTTGATAAAATGATGGATATTACTTCAAAATGTTGATGTTGACCAAAAATTTTGAAGTTTGACTGTATGTGGGTCACAGTTGACTTATGACCTAGTATAGTTGATTTTCAAGCATCTGAGCAGTTGACTGAGAAAACTTCTTGTGCAAGGCATGAAACTTGGCATGGATGATCTTGAGGACATACTAGGGCAATGGAAACCATTTTAGGACCCTTGGAATTCAAATATTTTTATGAGGAGTGAAACCCTAGTTTGAGGCTCATTGTTAGGAGGAGGATTTATCTGGTCAATCCTTAGTCAACTTGAGCAATTGAGGACCTATAGGAGTATGTTTTGAGTAAAATGTGAGGGAAAATTTTGGGGTACAACATCTGCCTCTATTCAATCTTCTTAAACCTGAGGATGTAGATTGGCTGGTCTGCCTTTCGTGATCTGAATGTGGAAGATGATTGAATACTAGAGTGCCCAGAAATTTGCACTCGCATGAAGTGAATGTCGATCGATAATATCGGGAATGGACTTACATATGCCATTTGGAAGGTGGCCGAGAATCATCAGAGATGGGCTTAAAGATGCCATCCAGAAAGGATATCGGTTGCATAAGCGATTCCTTTGCGAGGATTCCTATACCTGCCATTGAGGAGGACTTCGCATGGGAATGTTGATTTATGTCCTGGGAAATAAAGTATAGGAGCTTCAGTTGTCCATTACTCTACTATGGAATTAACTATTGATTGATTAGGAAAAAATGATCTATTATCTGGTCGTATCCCAGGCTTCACGGCGACTTACTGGGGAATATGAAATCGACCGTATCTGTTATCCAGAGATAGAGGAACCTGGATAGTTGTGTTACTTCAAAATGAAATAATGGATAGTAGGGCTATGAGAAGGAACCTGGATAGTAGGGTTACTTCGAAATGAAAGCCTGGATAGTAGGGTTGTGAGAAGGAAATTGGATAGTAGGGTTACTTTGAAATGAGAGCCTCATTTGATCATGTAGATTAATTGACCCATTTGGTTTCGGGAACTGATTTTCCATTAGTTGTCTGCAGATATGACATGTATAGCTCCATGGATTTAATCTTGAACTGTTGGAAATGTTGATGATAACCATTTTTCCTGAAAAGGTACAGGATTAATTATATGCGATAAATGAAATGCATTGTGCGATGATGTTCTCAAAATAAATGAGATTATGTTGTATGTAATATGTATGCGCACGTCATGATGTATGAACATGAAATGCTATTGTGACATATCCGAGTCTGGTAAAATAAATCGTTGACCGCTGCTGGAGAGTATTGGAAATTTAATTCCTGACCGTTGTAGAAAAAGTGGTTCTTCTACTTCCGCTGAGGATAGTGAACGGAGAAGACCATGCCGTGGATTTACTCCTTTTTGTTTGAATATTCTGTCGGGGAGAGACTCTGCTTGAGAATAACTCTGTGGGGGGATAACTCTGTCTGAGAGAGGAGATGCTTTGTGGGAAGATTTTGTCGATTCGGAGAAATAAACTCCGCTGGGAGATGAACTTTCGTAGCTGGAGGAATAAACTCTGTTAGGGATTGAGCTTCTGCATTCAGAGAAATAAATTCTCCTCGGGAGAAAACTTTATGAACCGCTTGTGATTATAAAATTCGGTTGGGGAATATAGACGTCGGCTTTCTGAAGGAACTTGGTTGGGGAAAGTAACTCCTGTTTAGGGGAGCCGATGATAAAGCTTTGGTTTCCTCTACTCTTTGGGGAGTGTAGACTTCACGGGGTCGCATGTAATGGTGACCTCGTTTCAAAGTTGTCTCTGCCCCTGTACCATGCTGAACAGGGTAACTGTCGGGATTAGGCTTTGCCCCGTTCCTTAAGTCATGAGCAATTGTCTTTCTGTTTCCTATGCAAATATTTGTGAATAGCAATTATATTCAAATGCATATGTCAAGAATAAATCATTGGACGTTTTTGCAAGACAAAACAGAAAAGAAAAACAAAACAGCTTTGTAAAAATGACTTTTATTAATTTCTTGAAGTTGGCCTATAACCGACATTTTTGTACAAGTAAGTTGGCGCTCGAGTAAGAGAATGCCACTATGAAAATGAAAGTTATAAAATATTGTGTACAAATAGAAGAAAACATTTATGTGTAATGATCCCATTGAGTTTCAATTCTGCTATTGCCGCTATGTCTTCGAGCGTCTCATCACTTTACTGCTTGTCGGAAGTTGACTAGATTGATTAGTACCGTTCGAGCTTTATAGTTGATACTGAGGTCTGGTCACAAGGTGATCCAATGGGACATAGTGATACGCTTTACATCCCTAAATTTTGCCTGGACCTCCCTTTCGGGTTTTCAGTCCACCGATATACCCTTTTTTTCCCAAGTCGCCTTTTCAGGTTTTCGACTTGTCGGGTGTACAGATTTTTTTGGTTTTCATCCCTAATTTTTGCCCGAACATTTTGGTTCGCCGGGAAGCCCTTATTTTTTCTTAGGCCAGTTAACCTAGCGGGTCTTTAATCATGCATATTATTTTTTCACAATGTCCGCATTGACAGGGTGAGGAAGTTCGTCATCGTCCATGGTGGTCAGAATCATGGCTCCACCCGAGAAAATGTTTTTGATCATAAATGGCCCTTTGTATATGGGGGTCCATTTTCCCCTGGGATCAACTTGCGGCAGTATGACGCTCTTGATCACTAGATCCCCGAATTGATATGCTTGGGGCCTGACTTTTTTGTTAAAAGCCTTAATCATCCGTTTTTGATACATTTAATCGTGACAGACAGCAGTAAGTCTCTTCTCGTCAATTAGATTCAGTTGATCAAGTCGAGTCTGGATCCAATCGTCTTCTTTCAAGCCCACATCCTTCATAATCCTGAGAGAAGGTATTTGGACCTCAATAGGTAGGACAACCTCCATGACATATACCAGATAGTATGGTGTTGCCCATGTTGACGTCTTTGCTGAGGTACGATACCCATGAAGAGAAAATGGCAACATCTCATGCCAGTCTTTGTATGTCACCGTCATCTTCTGTATGATCTTGTTGATGTTCTTATTAGCTGCTTCGACAGCGCCATTCATCTTCGGCCGGTAAGGGGAAGAATTCTGGTGCCGGATCTTGAACTGTTTACAGAGTTCGGTGATCATCATGTTGTTGACATTGGTACCATTTTTCGTGATGATTCTTTCGGGGACAGCGTAATGACAAACCAGGTTATGCTTGATAAACCGCGCCACAACGTTCTTGGTAACAGTGGCAAAAGAGGCAACTTCAACCCACTTCGTGAAGTAATCAATGGCCACTAGGATGAAGCGATGCCCATTTGAAGCGGTAGGTCTAATCTCTCTGATCATGTCAATGCCCCACATTGCAAAGGGCCAATGAGCCGTCAAGATATTCAAGGGAACCGGAGGTACATTTACTTTATCAGCATAGATTTAACACTTGTGGCAAGTTCGGGAGTGCTAATAACAATCTGCTTCCATATTGGACCAATAGTATCCTTCCCGTAGGATCTTCTTAGCCATGGTATGTCCACTTGAATGGGTTCTAAAGGTACCTTCGTGTAGATCTGTCATAATCCTCTCTGCTTCGCTCTTGTCTACGCACGAATTAAAGTAGAGTCATGGTTGTGCATTTAGAGGATTCCATTACTGAGGAAGAATTTCACGGCGAACCTTCTCAGAAACTTTTTGTCGTTGACAGATGCCCCCTCGGGATATTCTTAAGCTTCAAGATACCTTTTTACTTCTTGAAACCATGGTTTTTCTGCTACCTCTTCAGTATCAATCTCACAGCAGTACGCTGGTTCATCCAACCTCTCAATGGTGATTCGGGGAGCTTTGTTGTCCCACCTGACCTTGAACATAAAAGACATGGTAGCTAGCGCGTCCGCTAACTGATTCTCCTCTCATACGAAATGTTCAAAGGTTACCTCCTCAAAGTGTGGAAGCAATGTCAGCACATGTTCTTTGTATGGGATGAGATTCGAATGCTTCGTATCCCACTCTCCTTTGATCTGACTTATCACCAAAGTTGAATCCCCGAAAATGTTTAAGAACTTGATCCTCAGGTCGATAGCCGCTTTGAGACCCATGATGCATGCTTCATACTCCGCCATGTTGTTGGTATAGTTGAAACATAGTCGGGCAGTAAAAGGAGTATGACAACCCTCGGGGGATATGATTACAACACTAATTCCATTACCGAGTGCGTTCGAAGCTCCGTCAAAAACCATAGTCCATCGGAATCCTTCTTCAGGTCCTTCATCCGGTCCAGGTTCTTCATAGTCAGTCACTAGCATAATTTTCTCGTCTGAGAATTCAAAATTCATGGACTGGTAGTCATCCACGGCCTGATGGGCCAAATGATCAGCTAATACACTTCCCTTGATTGCTTTCTGGGTTGTACATTGGATATCGTATTCGGTTAAAATCATCTTCCATCTTGCTATTCTTCCGGAGAGAGCGGGCTTCTCGAAGATGTACTTGATTGGATTCATCTTAGATATCAACAAAGTAGTGTGGGTCAATATATACTGTCTCAGTCAGCGAACATCCCATGCCAAAGCGCAACAAGTTTTCTCGAGCAATGAGTATCGTGTTTCACAGTCAGTAAACTTTTTTCTAAGGTAGTATATTGCATGCTCTTTTCGACCAGACTCGTCGTGCTTCCCTAGCACACACCCCATTGAATTGTCTAACACTGTTAAGTACATTACCAAAGGTCTTCCTTCATGGCTTGGCACGATTTTTCTTGATACTATACAACATATTTGGATTGTCTTTTAATGCAAAATCAAATCAAAATAACCTTTCATTATTTTATATCATTTACTTGATTTTATTTGATTTTTTTAATGATAAAATCAAAATAAATTAAATAAATGAATCCAATAATGCATGGAAAGGTGTATTTGTCGTGGACCAGGCTAGGAGTGTGTTGCAAGCATAAAAAGTTAGGCCCATTTGAATAAAAATGCATTTTTGGGCATTGTTGACTTTGTGCAAATTTCCAAAAATGGCCAACTTTGACAAAGCATATCTCTCTCAATTTTGACCCTAAGAGGGTGTTCTTAGAAATTTTATAAATCTTAGGATGTCCCCTAAGTAACCTATTTGGTTTCATCTCAATTGGATCTTCCATGTTCATGTATTAAGCTTTGACCCAAAAGGTGGTTTTGCTGACTTTTTGAAATGACCTATAATGTCTGAATTTATATCTTTTCATGAGTGCATTTCTTGAACTTGAGAGCTGACGATGAATTGTATGGAATTGGATTCTCTTCAAAATGAGCCTTAGATGAGAAATTTATGATAACGTTTGAGGAAGTTATGCCTGGTCAAAGTTTGGTTGACTTTTTCTATAGAAACCCTAATTTAGCAACTTTTGAATTTTGATGAATTAGAGGCATTCCTTGAGGAATCATGATCAACCCTTGATGAAATGATGGCTATTACTTCAAAATTTTGATGTTTAACAAAAAGTTTGAAGTTTTACTGTATGTGGGTCACAATTGACTTTTGACCGAGTATAGTTGATTTTCAAGCATCTGAGCAGTTGACTGAGCAAAATTCTTGTGCAAGGCATGAAACTTGACATGGATGATCTTGAGGACATACTAGGGAAATGGAAACCATTTTAGGACCCTTACAACTGAAACATTTTGATGAGGAGTGAAACCCTAGTTTGAGGCTCATTGTCTTAGGAGGAGGATTTGTCTAGTCAATCCTTAGTCAACTTGAGCAATTGAGGACCTCTAGGAGTATGTTTTGAGTAAAATGAGAGGGCAAATTTTGGGGTACAACACCTGATTTCCAAAAAAGGAAAGAAAATTAGTAACAAAAAGAAATATAAAAATATTAAAAAGTGCACCATAAGAGATTCGAACTTGCGGCCTCATATTTGCAAGCTTCATTTTTTACCAACTGTGATATGTTACTTATTCAAATTAAAGAGCCAATTGAAAATACATGAAGATGAGCACGTATTTGTTATTTAAAAATACAAATAATTTGAAATTATTATATTTTTAACTGTACTTGAGAACAAATATTTATAAAACCCCAACATATTAATGTAATTACACCAAAGGAATTTTTAACCCAAGTTCGAAAATAAATTTGACGGTAGCACTAAGGGTGGACAAATTTGGGGTGACACCTAGGGTTGGGGTTTGGATTCATAGGGTCACTGTGGTTTCTGGGTTTGAGGGATGAAGGTTGAATGAAGGTGGCGGTTCCAAGATGTAGCCGCCGGCGGAATCGATTTTCAGCCGGTGGCACTCTAGGCGAGGTAATTTTCGGTACGATGGATTTCTAGAGAGAGGTCAGAGCCTCTCTCTCTAGAAATATAAAAGGGGTTTATTTGTTTGGGAGTAGAGATAGAGAGAAGAGGAGAAAATGAGGCTCATCGTTAGGCCTGAGCTTTTATAAAGCCCTCGTGGATCATGTGCATGTGCTTCTATGATCTTTACCATGCATTTCTCATCACAACCCTTGGATCATCATCAAACATCCTAGAAGCGTACGCCCATCACAATTTCGTGGTCTCTCCCGCACCTTACCCAATGGATCCGACAATGTTTTGGGCCTAATCCCTTGATATTTACACCCTCTGTTTACTTTGTTTTGAATAACCCACACCCCAAACGCTATTGGGCCCAGTTTAATATTTGTACTTGGGCCTTTGCTTCACGTACCCCCCAGTTTTGCTTACATGTTCAATAATATGCCCGTTCCTGCGTTTGGGCGTGAATCCAATATCTGGATTCAGGGCGCTACTTTCTGCTCCCCTTGTTTTACTTAACCCTAATAAAATACACCCCCTTGCATTTTTAATTAATTTTATTCTTTTTTATACTATATGCTTTACTCATTTATATTATTATTTTTATTATATTTTCCTTATTTAATATATATTTCTATAATTATAAAATTCAATTTTTTACCAACTCATTTTTAATTAATTTTAAATTGCATTAAGATTCTTTTGATCATGCATTAAAAACTTATTTTCTAATATTCTTTAATATATTTAAAAAAATATTTAACCAACATCAAAAAAATCAATTTTCCACTAACATAATTTAAAATTCAAAATTATTTTCAAAAATGATTACGAAAATATTTTTAATCGTCTGCGAACTTCGTCTAACAACTCCACTGTTCACACATCCCGAACTTGGTTCAAGGAGAATTTGAAATATCTTCATAATCCATAAAAAACACCAACCAACTGCGAACTACGAATTGGGACTCTGATTCCTCATAAGAGGATATATAGGCATACGACTAAAATCATGGTGAGTTCCCTTAACTAAAAAATTAAAACCTTATTCCTAAACCTGAAACCTAAGCCCTAGTATCCTTGTGAAAAAGGTAGATGAAGGGTGCCTATAAATTTAGGGTTATTCCATTATTCATTCGTCGTTAGGACAAAAAGTAGTAATGGAGACTTGTTATTCTTTGACGGTTACGATAGTTTGTGACTTTGTTGGGGACTTAACCCTAGGGCTAGAAGCCTTTCTTTGGATCTAGGGTTTTAGGGTTTTTTTTGTTATTTCTTTACATTTATTTATTATTTTGGTTTATTTATTTTATATTTACTTTTTATCATATTTGTAGGTGGTGAGATTTCATTTATTCAAAAAAAAATTATTTTCAAAAAACATTAGAAAGAAGGTTCGTCTATTGGCCAAGGGGAGACATCATCCCTATAAATTTTTGTAACGACTTTGCCTACAGTCGGTGGAATTCTAAAAAAGAAATATGTTTCAAGAGATATCCTCTTGGGGGTCGGACTTTGGAACGAAACCTATGACTTTTTGTATAAACCCTAAACTAAAAACTCATGGTGAGGCCTTTCACGATCTTAGAGATGGAAGTTTCGGTATGAAGAGAGGCTCCACTTAAGGGAGGCCCTTGTGCCTTTCCCCCTAGTGTTATCCATGATACCCTTAAGGAAACCACCTTATGGGGATGGTAGAATATCTGTAGGTCAAAACTAGGAGCCTACCATCTAAGGATACCTTTCATGAAATCCCGTCACTAAGCTACACAATCATGCATTCATGCATCTTACATTTCACATATTCATTATTCTCCATTATTTTTTATCTATCTTATTCACATGATTAAAAAATATAAGTCAAAGGTTTTGGTGAGTGTCCTAAAAATAAATGCCAGAGGGAAAAAACATGTATGTGTTAGTGTTGTCAAGCCAAATATGACAAAGATAATAATAATCAAGGAGAAACTGCCCGAAAGAGCCATGAAAATGTTAGTGCTTCCAATAGTTGCTTTTTTGGTTCGAATATTTTTCAATATTTGAATTGTATTCCCTTTTGAGGATGACTATTATTAATGAAACTAGTTTTGTTTCCATATTTGAACTGCGTATTCATTTCAAGATACTCACCAATAAAAATTAAAACCTAGAAAAAATATATAAAGGAATCCAGCGTGAATAATACAAAGGTCAAAAACGCTAAGAATATTCATACGCATCCACGCATTCGCAAACATTGCATTTCATAACTTCATACAAAAAACTTATCATTTTTCAAAAACATTCTCCAATTAAAACATTGGTAAGAAAGAATTGCCTCTCCGACCACCATACCAAACAAGAGCCCATCAACAAAAAGTGATGGATCAGATCGAAGAGAACCAAGCGACATTCAAAAGAGGACTTGGAGCAAGTAAAAGGCAAAATCAACTCAATGAAAGGAGACATGAGACAAGTCCTGCTAGCCTTAAAGAATATCATCGAAAGGCAGGAACAAATTCCTAGGGTAGCCTTTGAGGAAGTAGCCCAGACTATTGGTGCACCGAGCCGTCACCAACCAAGAAAAGAACCGGAGTCAGGACCCCAAAAGTCAACCATGGCTCAACAAGAAGGTAGGCAAAGGGATACCTAAGGGTTTTTCCCACCTCCACCAAAGGTAGGGGCATCCCATACTTTGAAGATTCTGGCCAACAATACGGATAACTATGCAGATCTACAATATGGAGATATTGATTTGGAAGGTGTCACTCAAGCACACCAACCCAAAATTGTTGAGAATCCATTGGCGCTCAATCAGTAAAAAACCCCGGAGGAAATATTGAAGGTTGTGGAGGGTTATGATGCTTTCGATGCCGATGCTCTTGAAATGGGTCTAGTTTCTAATGTGTTGATTCCTCCAAAATTCAAAGTACCTGACTTTGGAAAATATAAGGAGCTCACGTGTCCTAGGAAATATCTATGCATGTATTGAAGAAAGATGCATGCATATGCTCAAGATCATAAGCTAATGATCCATTACTTCCAAGACAGTTTGAGTAGGCATCTCTAGATTGGTACATGAAATTGGAGCGGATTCATATCCAGACATGGGCAGATCTTGCCAATGCTTTCTTGAGACGGTACAAGTACAACTTGGACATGGCACCTAACCGTATGCAACTCCAAAACTTGTCTCAGAAGAAGGAGGATTCTTTAAAGGAGTATGCTCAAAGGTGGAGAGAAATGGCAGCCCGTGTACAACCACCACCCTTGGAGAAATAATTGGTTGATATGTTCATGGGTACTTTACAAGGGTTGTATTATGATAAGATGGTAGGAAGCGTCTCTTCCGGATTTTTCTGATTTTGGCAACTATTGGTGAAATAATTGAAGTTGGCATAAAGAGCGGGAAGATACAAGGGGCATCATCTAGTACCCCTTATAATGCAAAAAGACATGTTCCTAACTTCTCGAAAAAGAAGGAGGGGGAAATTAATGTTGTATCCTCACTTCCAAGGGTACAACAACCATTAATAATTCCACGAGAACAACAATAGAACATGTTTGAAAGGCCTCTGAGGAAGTTTGATCCTCTTCCCATGCCACACATTCAATTATTGCAACATGTAGTCAAGGCATTTTTGGTAGAGCTAAAATTTCTAGCTCCTCCAATTGGGACACTCCTACTGAGGTACGATGCCAATGCAAGATGCGAGTATCACAAATATTCTCTCGGGAATATATAAAAAATGTGGGCCTTTAAACATAAGGTACATGATTTGTTGGACTCTCAGGATATCCCTTTCTATAAACCAAACATTAAAACAAACCCAATGCCTTTGCATGGTGGACCAGCGATAAACACAATTGAAGTGGTTACTTACTTTGGGGCGGCCAAACAAGTAAAGGCCCCGATAAACCTTTTGAAGAAATATCTGTTGGAGTGTGGGTTCCTCTTGGAACATAATGAATCTTTTAATAATATTTTCAAAGATTTGTGGATCAGGGGATTGTCCAATTCGAGCAATACCCTATAGAAGAATACATAGCTGCAATCGATGGAAGTACGTAGAAGTCATTGGTAATTCTTTGTCAAGGGTCGAACCCTAATAAGAAGACTCTTGTTATTTCATGGAGAGAGTCAACAGAAGCACCAATGATGATACCAAGACAAACTTTGAGGATTCTAGTGGCACCTAAGACTACAATGGTAATCAGGGGGTCATCTCCTACCCCTTATGAAAGTAACAAAGTAGTACCTTGGAGTTACGATTCAGGGGTCTATGTCAATGATTTAAAGCAAGAATGTGAGAAATTCTCAACTCAAGGACCTTCAATCACAAACATAGCCGGATAAAGGAGAATGATGTTGTGGTTAAGGATAAAGGAAAAGTTGTGGTGGATACAAATCGAGAGACCAAGAGGTGGAGGAATTCTTGAAAATAATCAAGAGGAGTAATTATAGGGTGGTGGATCAGCTACACTAAACCCCAACCAATTTTTCTATGCTTTCATTGCTCCCAACCTCATAAGCACATCGAGATTCTCTAATGAAAGTTCTAAGTTCTTCTCATGTTACAAAAGAGATTACAGTAAACCAGTTTAACAATGTTGTAGCAAATCTAACATTTGGATCATATCTAGGTTTTAAGGACATTGAGTTTCCTCCATAAGAAAGAGCTCACAATAAGGCGCTGCACATATCTATTAGATAGGTACTACTAGCCTGTCCAGGGTACTCACGGATACTGGTTCCGCCCTTAATGTGTTACCAAAATCCAGCTTGATGAAGTTAACATTGGATGGTGTTGTAATAAGTCCTAGTTCTACGATAGTCAAAGCTTTTGACGATTCTTAAAGTACGATATTTGGAGAAGTGGACCTTCCTGTCAAGATCGGTCCGTACATGTTTTATATCACTTTTCAAGTCATGGATATAGAACCGGGATATACATGTTTACTCGGACGGCCTTGGATCCATGCAGCAGGGGCTGTTACTTCAACGTTTCATCAGAAATTGAAGTTCTTCATTGAAGGAAGATTGATTGTAATCAACGGTGAAAAGGATATCTTTGTAAGTCACATAGAATCCTACGAATATATCAGAGCTGATGAAGAATGTATAGAAACACCTTTTCAAGTCTTAGAGGTTGTATCAATGATAAACCTACCAGTGGAGAAAATCAAAAAACCTACCGTAACTTCGTGGAGAGACTTACAAATAGCTTTGGAAGATGGTACTTGTTGTACCCCAAAATTTACCCTCCTCATTTAAACTTTAATTTGACTTATATTTCACCATCATATGCATATATATCATTGGTTTTATGGTTGTGGGATCAGGGTGTTTCAGATGAGCCTCGATAAATTGCAAGAAACGTTTATTTTGTCAATAAATGCGCTCAGGATGTTATTTTGTGCTAATGATCGGGCCGCAATGGTTCGGGTAGTAGGAAATTCACAGGGGGAAATTCGGTTCGTCATACTCAGGTGTTTTTCTCCAAGATATCTCTGGTGATGTATTCTCAAATTCATGTGTGACTCGAGAGCCAATTCTTTGAAGAAGAACTTCGAATGTGCGAGCTTGTTTCTAAAAATACAGAGCAAAAGTGTGTTGGAAGTGCAATTTTTGGACACTAAAAAATTCATAACTCAAAGCCCACGGCTCATTTTGAACTCGTTCCGGTGGCTAAAACTCTGTTTTTATGTCCTCTAGATTATATCTCTCATGACCGTAATCTATTTCTTCTTATAAGGTCTCCAAAATTGTGGATTTATCAAATATGTTCCAATGGGGAAATTGTGGCAAGTGTTTATCTGCATCACATTCAAAAAATCATAACTCGGTCGATTTTCATCATATCGAGATGTCTCTGGTAACATTGATATGTAATCTGGTCTACTTTAACTTATCTTCAGATTCTAAAAGCAGACGGTGACCCGAAGGTTCTCGTTTTTGGTCCAAACCACATGGAACATATTGAAAATCCTGAACCAAGAATTATTTTCATCTGAGACGAAATATCGGAAATTCATAACTTTCTCATTGTTTATCTGATTGAACCTATCTTCAGATGCGAGGTCATTATCGACATGGGCTACATTTTACTTTCACGTTTCAATTTCAAAAATCGCACCTAGGTTCCCACGAATCTTCCCAGAACATGTTGCACTTAAGTGATTCAAAAATATGCATTTTTGGTTTGTGGTTATTTGAGGTCCATTGATTAAATCCACTCACATAATTCCACACTATACATTCCTTTTGACTCCAATTTTCAAGAGAGCTTCATAATTCAAAAAAATCTCACAAACACTCAAAACATGTTCTTCCAATTCTCTCAAAGATCAAATCAAAGTTCTACACCTTTTTCATCAAGAACACAATAACAATTTCATCAAGATCAAGAGAAATTCATCTCTGATTGTTAATCTGTTTGTTGAGATCTCTATTCCTAAGCCTCCTCTTCACTTCTATTAGTGATTTTTCTTGAATTAAGCAATTTTTTATATAAGTGATTATTTGAGAAGCTTTTTTTGATCAAGCATGAATTGAATCTAGGTTGAATTTTGAATTGAGAATATAGACCTAAGTCTAGAATTGTGATTTGATTTGATAATCATGTGTAAATCCGGAATTGGATAGTTGAACTAGGTGTTTATTGAATTAAGTTGATATACATGAAAGTGCTTAATTGTTGAAATAAATTGATGATGTTGCATGAAGATTAATTATTGATCCTTAATCCATCATGTATAATGTGAATCTAGACCCTGAATTATGCAAAATCATATGTTGAATGTCTGGAGATCTTGTGTTTAATCATTTTCCTAAACCATTGAGAAATGCTCAAAAATTTATTAAAACTACCTTTGACACGAGGGTAACCGGTCACCCGGATATGGTAACCGGTTACAATTCATTTTTGTTCACAAAATCTTCAAAACTGTCACGAGGTAACCAGTCACCTTGTTTTGTTAACCGGTTACCCCAAGTCAGTAGCGTTTTTCCAAAATTTTCAAAGTTTTGGTAACCGGTCACCCAATTGTGGTAATCCGTTACCCCAAGTCAGTAGCCAATTTCCAACTATTGGTAACCGGTTACCCAGTTATGGTAACCAGCTACCCAGACAGAAATATCAATTTTTTACTTTGTTTTATTGCATGTTTGCACACTTTTCCTTGTTAATTCTAACTCCTTTTGTGAATGATTTGCAAAGTACACTGTTAGGCTTTCAACTATAGTTGAAAGGCACTTTATGCTATCACTTGTTAGTGAAAGTTTGCGTATGATGCACAAATGATATTATTCTCGCATAAACCCTTTTTCCTACAGGTACATTGTTAATGGTGCAGGAATGTCCGGTACATATTTTGTGCCATGTGCTCACATTGTTGTGCATTGTGCTATTATACTTGTGTTTGGATCGATATCCAGTGTATGTGTATTTTGGGTATTCGGGTGTGTCCGCTACACGTTCCGATTTTTTATTGTTGATATTTTGATGCATATGTTAATGGAATTTTCTTATTGGTGCTAGCAGTTCGCAAAGTTTCCAAGGTTTCTTTGTTATTGCTTAGCATTTGCGGATTGTTATCAGTTTGGTAAACCTCTTGTTTTATTTTTCTCTTCCCATTTTATCGCTTTCTAGAGATCATGAGAAGTAGGGATTTTACCGCTTTCCTTGCCATGTCAAGTAGGAATAGAGATGTATGACGTGGATTTCCATTGTGGATATATGTCAGGAATCCCTCTGGTTTATTTAAAGACCTGTTTAAGGAAATTATGTATTATGTGCATTATGTGTGCTACTTGTGTTTGTTTAAAACCATATCTTTGAAGTATGTATTACGCACGTGTGTTTATATGTGTGCTCGTATATTCCTCCACCCTATTAAGTCCTCATAAGTAGGTGAGCATAAAGGGTTTGCAATTGACCCTCTTATTTCGTCTGTGTCATCCTTAGCTCACGTTATACGTCGAAGCTTTGGGTTTGTGTAGATCATGTGTATCGAGTCGGTCAAGTGGAAAAGGGTTCTGCAATCAAACCCCCACACTTTTTCAGGAGTTTGCAATGGCATTGTTGAAACTTTGCTACCCGCTTGTTTGTTTCAGGTGATCCTCTCCCCTTAGCTAAAGTAATTCTTTTCTTTTTTATTTTATCTAAGTCTCCCGCTTGTTTTCTTCGGGTGATCCACTCCCCTTAGTTAAAGAATTTCTCTTCATACCCCTCATCCCCTGAGTCAGTATACCCCGATTGTGTGCTTTTGTCGAAGCTCTTGTTGGCTTATTTGTTTGCTATACCTTACTCCCCTTAGGATCGCTCTATTAGAGTATCTTTTCAGTTGTACATTAGGATAGGCATCCATTCATGCTAACATATGATAGAGGTTTCCCTTTTCACCCTCAACCTTAGGATCAATCATTGTATGATAAAATTAGGGATAGAACTAGATAGTCTCCCTTAGTTATTTTCTTTCTTTTGTATCCTTGCATTTAAGACTAAAACTCTTTTTCTTGGTAAATGCATTAGACATCTAAAACCTTCCAAATCCTTCTTTAAGGTAAAAAATATCAACCAATACAAACTTTTCCCGTCTTCGGGCCTTTCATTGACTTTTAAAGGGATGTGTTATTTCCACTCTATGCAATATGATGCGTAATTCCGCAAAGGTCGTGTTGCATCATGTTTACTTGCTAAGAGTTGCAAACGTAACATCATCCGCCTTCGAGCACTTTTCTTTTGAAAACACCTGGTTAGGTGAGAGCATGTTATTTACTTTCCACTATAGAACTATGGTAACTCTGATTCCTTAAAAGGATACGTAGGCATTAGGGTAGGGCCCGAACGAGCAAGACTTTATTAACCTACATTATTTCCTTTTTTCTTTTGCATGCATTCCCTTTTAGCTTTTAAACCTTAGGCATAGATTTTGACCACCCCCATTAGATAGACAACAAGAGTGGATACCATAAAGTATTATGGGCATGTGGGGTGCTAATACCTTCACCTCGAGTAAGCGACTCATTTGCCCAATCTCTTGGTCGTTCGATCGTGATTTTACCCTTCTCAGGTTTATTCGATGTTTACCTTTCCCTTCTCGTAGGATAAAAAACATTCAATGGCGACTTTATTTATTTCATCTTGATGATATGTTAAGCCGGTTGTCTCAGTACTTCAAAAGGATGGGGTAAACTTATGGAGATACTTGAAAAGAAGAATCTTTTTGGTTTGGGCTACGAATCAACAAAGGCTACCCTAAAAGGCAAGGCGCAACTTCCTCTTATCCAAGAAACCTTCATCAACAAGGGGACAGAGCATGATGGTCATGTAGTGATGATATCTAACAAAAGCAACCCCAAGAGATCATTTGATTTCATTCGTGAATGTGCTCTAGGCAAAGAGCTCGAGAATTAGACAGTCGTGGAGATTCCAGAGATCTTTTTCTTTCCAAAGTAATTTTTTCTTGTTTTTGAAAGAACCTATGTCAAGCCCGAGGCATAGGGTTGCTTGTAAGGGTCCCTTGATTTGTTTCAAATAGTATTCACAATCAATAAAACTTATATTTAACATTTAATTAAGATCCTCGTCTTTCTCTTGCATTTATTTCTTATATTTAAAAAATGGAAATATTTTTCTTCGTATGCATTTTCCAAATTCACATACTAAAATTGCACCAAAACGTGATAAATATGCAGATCCATACCTAAAATCACAGATAACGTTACTGCTTTTGTTCGATATAATTTTGATGCACCCATCAACCAAGCGGGAGAGGAGGATGATGAAGATTTGGAACTCTAAAGAATTGGCAAGGGAGATAGAACAAAAAGCTGACAATATACAACCATACCAAGAATCAATTGAGACCATTAATCTTGGCATAGAAGAGGATTTAAAAGAGATCAAGCTAGGGGAAACATTGGAGGAAAGCGTCAAAGAAATGTTGTGGTGCATAGACTACCTCTCAAGGAAGGTTGTTCTCCGGTTAGACAAAAGCTCAGAAGAACCCGTTCAGACATGTCTAGCAAGATTTGAGAAGAAGTCCTTAAACAATTGGATGAAGGGTTCTTAGAGGTGGTATATTATCCACCTTGGATATCTAACATCGTGCCAGTGTCCAAGAAGGATGGAAAAGTACGTATGTATTTATATTATCTAGATCTAAATAAATTGAGTCCCAAAGACGATTTCCTGTTACCTCATATAGATGTTTTGGTGGATAATACAGCTCAAGCTTCGGTGTTCTCATTCATGGACGGTTTCTCAGGCTATAATCAGATTAAAATGGCATCTGAGGATATGGAAAAGACTACTTTCATGACACCTTGGGGAACTTTCTATTACTAGGTGATTCCTTTCGGTCTAAAGAATGCATGGGCAACTTATCGACAAGTTATGGTCACATTATTCCATGATATGATTCACAAAGAAGTTGAAGTGTACGTATATGATATGATTGCCAAATCGCATATAGAGGAGGATCACATCATAAATTTACATAAATTATTTGAGTGTCTACATAAGTTCAAACTAAGGTTGAATCCGAACAAGTGCACATTTTGTGTCAGGTCAGCGTGGTATTGAGGTAGACCCTGACAAGGTAAAATCCATACAAGAGATGCCACCTCCAAGGACAGAAAAAGAGGTTCATGGTTTTTTAGGATGATTTAATTAGATCTCAAGGTTCACATCTCACCTAACCGCTACAAGCGATCCTATACTCTAATTACTTCAAAAAGATCAGACGATGGTGTGGAATGATGATTGTCAGACAGCCTTCGAGACAATAAAGAAATATTTATAAGAGCCACCAGTCTTGATGCTATCAGTTCCCGGAAGACTGCTCATCATGTATCTAACAGTGCTTGAAGGGTCAATAGGATGTGTATTGGGACAACATGACAAAACGGGTAGAGAAGAGCATGCAATATACTACCTCAGCAAGAAATTAAACAACTACGAAACCAGGTTCTCACTTCTCGAGAAGGCTTGTTGTGCATTGGCTTGGGCTACTAAACGATTAAGGAAAAATATGTTAACTCATACCATGTGGTTAATAGAAATAATGGATCATTTAAAGTATGTGTCCAAAAAACCAGCTCTTACGGGAAGAATTTCCCGATTGCAGATGTTACTATCATAGTACTGTAGGATCAAGCGCTTACCATTGCGCTAAAATCAATTTCTTGTAGCCAAGGTGCAACTTTATTTCCATATAGTACGAGCATTTTCAGGGGCTGCACCTAGTTTACTAAGCTCCCATCGGTGGGATATTAAGCCCTTCGAATCCCTAAGGTTGATGCTGGATATTTTAATCCAACAAGTACGACATCCAATATGTCACTCAAAAATACATCAAGGGTAGTGTACTAGCTGACCATCGAGGTCATCAGCCATTGCCAAAAGATCAACCAATGATGTTCAACTTTCAAGATGAGGATGTCATGGTTATAGGAGACTATGAAATACCAGGACCCGACGAAGGACCTGAACCAGGGGCATATTGGACACTCATGTTTGACGGGGCTTCAAATGCACTAGGACACGATATTGGGACAGTTTTGACTTCTCTGAAGAATTATCACAAAACTTATACTGCAAGGTTATGCTTTGACTGCACCAACAATATTGCTGAATACGAAGCTTGTATATTGGGTCTGGAAGCCATTATTAATCTGAGAATTAAACATATCGAAGTATTTGGAGACTCAACATTAGTCATATATCAGGTCAATGGTTAATGAGACACTAAACATCCCAAACTGATTCCATATTGGGATCATGTTTTAAAGCTAGCTACGAAATTTACCAAGATTATGTTCAGTCATATTTCACGAGAATAAATAAAATGGTAGATGCCTTGGTAACTTTATCAGCCTTTTTAAAATAACCTGGCCAAATCATGAACCATGCATTACGATCAAACATTTTGAAGAACGTGCACGTTTCCTTGATATTAAAGAAGGAACAGATAACAAGCATTGGTTCTATGACATAAAAAGGTATCTACAGAAGCAAGAATATCCATAAAATGCCTCTATGATTAATAAATTAACTTTGCGGAAGATATCTTCAAAGTTCTTTCTAAATGGTGATGTGTTGTACAAAATAAACTACAATATGGTGTTACTCAGGTGCATGGAGAAACATGAAGCATATATACTTATGAGAGAAATCGATGAAGGCACTTTTGGAACACATACAAATGGACATGATATGGCTAGGAAGATCTTGCGAGCAGGTTATTATTGGTTGACGATGGAAGCTGATTGCTACCATTATACAAAGACATGCCATAAATTCTAAATCTACACCGACAAAATGCATGTACCACTAACTCCTTTGAACGTCTTAAGTTCTCCTTAACCATTCTCAATATGAGGAATCAATATGATAGGCATGATCGAACTGAAAGCCTCTAACAGACACCAGTTCATACTAGTTTCCATCGATTACTTCACTAAATGGGTGGAAGTTGCGTCCTACGCAAATGTAATAAGACAAGTGGTTACCCGATTCATCAAGCAGAATCTTATATGCAGATATGGGATTCCTAGAAGGATTATTACAGACAATGGGTCCAACTTGAACAACAAAATGATGAAAGAGTTATGTGATGACTTCAAAATTGAGCATCATAATTCTTCACCATATCGACCCAAGATGAACGGAGTCATTGAAGCTACCAATAAGAATATCAAGAAAATCATTTAGTAAATGGTGAAGACATACAAGGATTGGCATGAGATGCTCCATTTTGATCTACATGCCTATCTTACTTATGTAAGTACATCAACAAGTACAACTCCTTTCTCTTTAGTATATGTCATGGAGGCAGTACTCTCGGTTTAAGTAGATATTATATTACTTTGAGTTCTAATGGAAACAAAGCTTGAAGAAGAAGAGTGGGTTCAGACGTGATTTGACCAGCTTAACCTCATTGAAGAAAATGCTTGACAGCTTTGTGCCATGGTCAGTTGTACCAAAAGCGGATGAAGAAGGTATTCGACAAAAAGGTTCTTCCTCTAGTGTTTAAAGAAGGGGATTTAGTGCTCAAGAAGATTCTACTACCTCGTCTTGATTCACGTGGTAAATGGAAACCCAACTACGAAGGTCCATATATGGTAAAAACAATATTCTCGGGTGGAGATCTCATCCTCACAACAATGGAGGTGGAAGAATTGCCACATCTGGTAAATTCAAACGCAGTCAAAAAATACTATGTGTAAAAAGCTCACTAAGTTTAAACCCTAAACGGGCAACTTAGGAAAAAAGATCGTCCCGGTGGATTGAAAATCCTAAAGGGTGATCCAGGCAAAAATTAGGGACATACACAAAAAAATTATCTCGGTAGATTGAAAACCCGAAAGGGCAATCCAGGCAAAAGTTCAGGATCTTACCCAGAAATAAAGAACAAAAAGACTGCAATCTTAGAATCACGACTAAAACCACAAAGGAGAGCGATTGATCTAAATCATTCGACTCATAAGCAAAGGAGATTGGAGCTATCAAAAGGACATTAGAGAAGCATCAGTATAAATTATCATTTTCATTGCCATTTTTAGTTTTTGTCAAAACTTTTTGTGATTACTTCTTTCTAGAAATTGCATCTTGTACTCTCGCCTATTCAGAGGCATATTTATCAATAAAACATTTACCTCTTCAAACGTTCAATTATGTTTTTCCTTTTCGTACTTGTTTGCAAATACTATGATTATTTCTTGTGAATAATGCGTTGAAATCATTTTGGGAATTTGACAAATAAAAGAACTTGATATAACATCAAAAAGAATTTTGGTTAGAAAAATATCGAAAGAAAATCCACGTCTATGTCTACGCCTGCGATCATAGCCAAATCCACGTCTACGTCCACAACTAAGTTCATGCCTGCACCTACGATACAAATATCAAAATCCTACTGATACCATTCATCTTATTTCAAATTAATTCAAAATACTGCGACGATGCAACATATAACATTGGATAATTGGTAACACAAAACCAATGATTTAAAAGGAGAGAACACAAAAACAAATTCCTCAACCAACATTCGGGGAAAATACAAACATTACATTTGGGGCATATACAAATATTACATTTGGGGCATATATAAAATACTCGATGCATATATATTTTAGGTTCTGTTGTACCCCAAAATTTTCCCTCTCATTTATCAAGATTTTCCTCACAAGACTTCTTGGACTCCAGACAGGATTACGGTTTTGCTCAGCTCAAGACCTCCTCTAGCACTGATGACCTGAAATTAGGGTTTGAGTTTGCACAAGGATTTTTGGACCATCAATACTTCATGTGACTTTCATACACCATCTTGGACCCCTAAGATTGCTCAAACTAAGTTTCAAGCCTTGAATCATATTTTTGCTCAGTCAATTGGACAGTTGACCTAAAAATTAGTTTTATTGGAGAAAAAAAAGTCAACCATGGCCAATTTATAGTCAAACTTCATACATTTTGATCCACAAAAACATTATAGGCTCCTATGTACCATTTGATCAAGTTTTGACCACAACTCCTCAAGAAATTTGATCAAAACATCAAAAGAGCAAAATGGTCAAAATTAAGGTTTTGACTGAGAAAGGGCAATTTCTGATTTTTGACCTAGCCAATGACCAATTGGGTTCAAACATGATTTCAAGGACTCAATGGAATCATCTTTACCTAATCACATAGTTCAAAAGATCTCAAATGCATAGGATTGACAGATGAATTTTCTAGTCAACTGATCAAAAATCAACTGTACACTGAAAAGTCAAACTTTGACTTTTTGGTCAAAATCAAGTGCCAAGGGTCATAATTCATTAAGATATGTCAAAATGTGAAACTTGTTGACCAAGAAACCTAATTTTGCAAATTAGGGTTTTAATTTGAAATTTTTCATAACTTAGAATTTTTCTAAGTTATGGAAAATTTCTTATTTTTTCCCAACTTTCCACAACTTTTTCACCATGATGCAATTGAATTTAAAGAAAACTTACAACGTGAAAGTTGTAGTCCTACATGAAATATAAAACTTTTATTCACAAATTTTTCCCAAAATATGTTTGGATCTCAAGTTATGATTTTGTGAATAGGGGTCCAAAAAACTTTTAACTTAGTGAAATTTTGCCCTAGTTTAGGCAGGTTTTTGACCTAACTTCATGGCAAATTTTCACCTAGTTCCAAGAGGTATCTCAAAATTCATTTCAAATATGGATTATAGGTCATGTTACAAGCTTTCCAAAATGTCAAAGAACTCTCCAAGATCATTTATGGTTAGGGAGAATCGAAGAAAGGAAAATGGTAATTTATCACTTTTGTTCAAGACATTTTCACAATGTTACAAGTTGCAAATCAGTTTCAAACATGCTTGTACTTGGTATTATAGGTCATAATCCCTTCTACACTCCATAATTTAATGCTAACACATTGGATATTGGCTTTATTCTGACCTATGGAGCTTTGCACAAAGAATTAATCCATTTATGGCATAAAGTTCTCAATACCATTTTCATAAAGCTTGCTTTTTGCAACTTTGCAAATCTTGAGCCATGGACCTGATCTTTTGTTGAAAACAAGATCCACAAACATCAAGAAACTTTTGCCAACTCTATGCAGTCCATAAGCTATCAAGTACAAGCTTTTGTATTGTCACTTCCAACTTTCTTCAAAAGCAAGCAAACTTGCAAAAGTCAAGAAAGCTTGTGCATCTGATAAAGAGAAGCCTTGGCATTATTCTACACAACTTCAGAACTTTGTAACAAGCAGAAACACGAATCCATAGCATCCCAAACACCCTAAAACACAAAAAACACCAATTTCTTCCCAAACAGGGCAACCTCTGCAAATCACTTGCCAACTTGAAACTTGCTCGTGCGTTCTGCTTTGTAACACTTCAAACACATTACATATATCCTACCTAAGTTGTCCAAGCCTTTGTCTTGCAACTGTAACCTTGTTTCAAGGATCACCATTTTCATTTTGAAGTTTTGTAGGTTGACTTCTACAGGGAGATTCAAGCATCTATAAGGCAAGCTGAGCATTGGAGAAACTTGAGGGAACTTCAAGGAAGCTCACACGATCTTCAGGCCTCACTCAAAGTCCCCACATTGCCATATCCAAACTTAACTGAACAAGGATTTGAAGGTAGAACGCGTGAAATTGTTTGGCTGGAGGACAGGGACGAAGCTAGCTTGGGCCTGGCGCGCTTGGGCTTGCTTTTCACACCCCCCTGTTTCCTTTTTGCACCCCATTGGCCAATTTTTTATATTTTATATTATTTTTCATTTCTTTTATATTTATTGCTTTTATTTATTTTTCTGAACATGAAAAAATATTTTCTTTATTTTTTGCATTTTATTTTATTTTTTTATTATTTTTTAGCATAAAAAAATAGCTTATTAGTAATAATATACTTTATTTTCTTAATTAAACTTGTAAATAATAAAAATACTTAAACATTTTTATTTTATTATTTTATACATATTAAATATTTATTTTCAATATATATTTAATTTTTACTATTGGTATATAATATTATTATTATTTTTCTTGTACAAAAAATTAATAAATAAATATTAGAAAACAATATTTTTCTTTTAATCAAAAACTAGGGTTTTTACCCCTTTCAAAAATAATTTATTTTTATTATTTTTAGAACTTAAATAATTTATTTTTCTCATACATAAAATAATTACAAAACATTTTTTGCATATTTACATTTTTATTGCATATTTAAATACTTGTTTATTTATTTATTGTGCAATAAATTCAATTGGGTTGTAATAGTGAATTAGGGTTTTATTTTGTGCAAAGATCGCCATTCAAAACTTGTATCCCCCCTCCCATAATATTGTTGTAATAGCTTAGATTTACTTTACGCAATTTATCGCTTTATATGCATGTTTAGTAAATTAGGGTTTGTATGATAAGACAAAAAATCAAACAAATAGCATGACCTAATCCAAGACAAAAATGCATGAAAAATGACAACACATTGCACACAACACCCCTAGGGTTTCATCCACTTTGTTGCCTTAAAACATGGTCATGGTATGCATGCTAGGTATCTTGGCAAAACAAAACAAAACAAAAGATCATAGTCCCTCGATGACGCTATCTTGGTTGCCTAAACAAAAATGATCTTGGTCCCTCAAAACTTGCTAAGATACTTGGAAATATTGTTATCATGGCCATACGATGACCCACGCCCGTCCCATTTAACATCCAAAGATAGGTTTATCTACCAAAACAATGGTGGGTTAACAATGTCAAAGGAATAAAAATGTATAGGAAATACTTTTTGAGTAGGTAGATAGCTTCTAGTTACTTGATCAACTTCAAAACAATTCTTGCTATTTTCAAAAACACACACACACATTTCCAAAACATTTCCAAATAACTTTCAAATATTGAAACATTTTTCAAAAGACAAACATCTTTGTATTCATTCTTACGAACGAGAATCATTACAAAGATTGCCTAAACAAAGGCCTCTTTTCAAAATACTTTCAAAACCACACAAAGCACCATTTCAAACAATTGTCAAAGCAAAGCAAGTGATCTAAAACAAGTAACTAAGAGCCCATGGAAAACCATGGATGAAAAGGGTGCTAGCACCTTCCCTTTTCATAATCTACCCCCCAAACTCAATAAAACATCTCAAAGGTCTTTCCTGTGTTTTTTTACCTTTCCTTTTGGATAAAATAAAAGTCGGTGGAGACTCTTGATAAACCGCAACATTTGCGAACACAAACGCAAAACCTCAAGTCAGTTCTCCCACCGCATCACAGGTTCCATATCATCTTAGGGAATTATGTATAACATTTTCCGAACCCATCTTTGGTTAAAACTACAAAATTTCTTGGGGGCCATCATTGGATTATTTGACCTACAAAATAAACAAACACCTTGATTGAGAACAGACATAACCGGTAAACTCCAATCTTTTCTTTGGTCTAGTTGTCTAAGATTTTATTACCAAAACACTCTTCAAATATCTATCCTCTAGGTTGTTATAGATATGTGAATTCTCAAGATTATTTTGTTCATCCTCTTGGTCGTGATGAATATGTAAGACTACCCACGTGTCGTTTATCTTCTAGGTCGCGATAAACGCACAAAAATATTCAAATATCTATCCCCAAGGTTTTGATAGGTATGTGAATTTTTAGGATTAAGTTATTTATCTTTTAGGTCATGATAAGTACATAAGACTACCCCTGTTTCGTTTTTCCTCTCGGTCATGATAAATGCACAAACTTTTCAATCATTTATCCCCTAGGTTGTGATAGGTGTGCGATTTATCAAGTTTATATTATTCATTATCTAGGTCGTAATGAATACATGAATCTATCCTCGTATCGTTATCCTCTAGGTCGTGATAAACACATAAACTTTTTCAATTATCTATCCCCTAGGTTGTGATAAGTATGAAAATTTTCAAGGTTATACTATTCATCCTCTAGGCTGGTGGTAATACATAAGCCTATCCCTGTGTCATTTATCCTTTAGGTCAAAATAAATGCACAGGTCCATCCTCGCATTGTTTACTCTCTAGGTTGTAATAAACATAATAAAATCTGCGATATGATTCATTGTGTTGGTCTCTATGCGACAATGTATTATCATGCTCTATTTTATTCATCCCCTAGGTTATGATGGATAGACAAAATCTACATTATAAACTTACTATATTAGTCTTGAAGCGTTAGTAAGTCAACTGTCAAACATGTGTTATTTACCTCATAGGTTATGGTAAATATGCGAAAAATCTACGATCTCTTATAGATATTGACGAGTTATCTGTGTCGTTATATCTAAGCCAAATCAAAGATCTTCTGTTCAAACTCTGGCAGGATGATACATCATCATCTTTGCCTATCTTTTTCAAAACTTTTGGGGAATGTTATACGGCGTATCCTTACCTAGTCAATCTTTGGTCAAATTTTAGGGTCTTCAATTAATTAATAAACCTTAATTCAAACGTGTGAGACCTGCGTATATTAATAATTCATTTTTTTCTTACTAATATTAGTGTTATTATATTTCTTTAAGAAAAATTAATTTATATTACACTAGCTATTATTTTAAAAATCGCTTCAAGACCTGCCCATTAATTTTTTTCTTATAACTAGAGGGGGTGTATTTATTGTTTCATTTTCAGCCCATTAAAGTTTTGTTTAATAGTAGAAAGAGGGGTGTATGGGTTACAAAGAGGGGTGTGTGGGTTACAAAGAGGGGTGTGTGTTTTGAGTAAGGGTTATGGGTTTCTAAATCAGAAAGGACTTTTTGGTTTCATTTGGCCCATTAAAGGTTTATGGTTCATTTTTAATGTTAAAGGCAAGAGGTGCATTATTGTATATAAGGGGGGTGTTTCTCTTAAAAACATGATGACCTATTACAATTCTTTCCAGCATGCTTAGATAATATAAGGGGTGTTATTTTATGGCCCATATCAGTTCAAAGGCCACTAAGATTACTATTACATGGAAGGGGGTGAATTATAGTGAGGCTTGAGAGTTGGTTTGCCCACAAGGCCTGTTACGTTTTTGAGTTGTACATGGATGCCTGCGAAATAAGGATTGGCCCAAAAGATTGGGAGGCCCATTTTATAATAGGGAGGGGAGTGTTTTAGTTGGATATAGAATTCGTTGATATAGGAGGCCCATTTTATTTTTTAGTCCACTGTCAATTACAGTTTTGTCATTTTTTTAATATCCATTATTTTCCAAATTAATCATCTTTATCAATATTATTATTGTTGAGACGTGTTGACCAAGGTCATCAGGCCCAAATCCAATGAACATTTACTGTACAGATTAAAAGAAATGCATATTCATCAAATTAAAACAAATCAAATCCATAAATTAATTTACAATACAACATCAATCCAAATCCAATCAAATCTTCCCCTAATTATTAATACAGAATCGTCCACTATACAAATCAAATCAATTACAACCGGAAAAATAAAATCAAATCTTCTCTAGTTTCTAAATCAATCAGACAATTACTAATGTAACGACAATAAAAAAAATTCCTAATTGAATCTAAAATCTAAGCTATATAAACCTAAGATTTCTAAGAAGAAAGGGGGGAGAAATTTGGAGAAGCAGACTCAAAACTGAAGAAAGAAGAAGAAGCGGTTGAAGCCTTGGAAGTTTCCTCTTGCTTGAGATCTATGGTTTCAATTTCTGAAACCCTAAGTTTTATCCACAAAGCAATCAGTGCCGCACAATCATCATACATGCAAACAAAAAAAGGGAAAAGATCATAAGACATATGAGGAAACAAGAAGATTCACGACAAGGATCAAGTAAGCCAAATAACTTAGCTTAGATTTTGTTGTTATTTTTCTGCAATTTGTGATTTTTTTTTTGAATTTCTGGGTTTCTAAAAGGGTTAGGGTTCATTAGGATTCATTATGGTTTTAACTTAGGGTTATGGTTTCTATACATTAAGGGTTAGGGTTCACCTTGTTTGAAGTTATTGGTTTCTGTTTGGGTTAGGGTTCATCCAGAACCCTAGGGTTTAGGTTAGGGTTCATGTAAGAACCCTAAATTGGGGTTTGGATTCATAGGGCCGCTGTGGTTTCAAGGATTGAGAGATGAAGGTTGAATGAAGCTGGCGGTGCCCAAATGCAGCCGCTGACGGAAGTGATTTTCAGCCGGTGGCGCTCTGGGCGGGGCGATTTCCAATATGATGGATTTCTAGAGAGGTCGGAGCCTCTCTCTCTAGAAATATAAAAGGAGTTTGTTTTTTCGGGAGTAGAGAGAGAAGAGGAGAAATGAGGCCTAACATTGGGCCTGAGATTTTATAAATCCCTCGTGGATCCTGTGCTTGTGCTTCCATTATCTTTACAATGTGCTCCCCATCACAACCTTCAGATCATCATCAAATGTCCCAGAAGCGTACGCCCATCACAATTTCGTGGTCTCTCTTGCACCTTGCCCAATGGATCCAACAATGTTTGGGCCTGAACTTTCCAATTTTGCTTCCCTGTTCAATAATACGCCCCCTCCTGCGTTTGGGCCTGAATCCAATATCAGGATTCAGGGCCCTACTTTCTGCACACCCTATTTTACTTAACCCAAATAAAATACACCCTCTCCGTGTTTAGTAAATTTTATTCTTTTTTATATTATATATTTTATTCATTTATATTATTATTATTATTATTATATTTTCCTTATTTAATATATATGACTATTATTACAAAATTCAATTTTTTACCAGCTAATTTTTAATTAATTTTAAATTGCCTTAAAATTCTTTTTATCATGCATTAAAAACTTATTTTCTAATATTAACTAATAAATTTAAAAAATATCTAACCAACATAAAAAATATCAATTTTGCACTAACATAATTTAAAATTCAAGAATTTTCAAAAAGGATTACAAAAATATTTTTAATCGTCTGCGAAGTTTTTCTAACAACTCTGGTATTCACACTCCTAGAATTTGTTCAAGGAGAATTCAAAATATATTCCTAATCCATAAAAAACACCAACTAACTGCAAACTATGAATTCGAATTTTGATTCCTCATAAGAGGATACGTAGGCATACGACTAAAATCGTGGCGAGTTCTCCTAACTAAAAAATTAAAACCCTATTCCTAAATCTTAAACGTAAACCCTAGTATCCTTGTGAGCAAGGTAGGTGAAGGGTGCCTAACACATTCCCTTCGTTTAAAGTGAGTTAAGAACTTTGAATCTCTGTATCAATTTAGGTTTATCCCGTTATTCACCCACCGCTAGGACAAAAAGTAGTGGTGGTGACTCGTTATATTTTGATGGTTACGACACAAGGTGCCCCCGATAGTGATACACACCCACACACCATACATGTTACTTCTGACACTTTTGTAGGTACGTCATTCGGACATTATCCTTGTAGAAGGAGTGATCGCACAAATTCTACTCTTGACGAGATCCTTGCTGAGCTTCGATGACATAGCATATTGGATGCCCACCGTGACCATAAAATTCATGACATGCAAGCTCAACAGCTTGAGATGATGCGACACATTCAGCAGATTCAGTAGGACCAACAGGAGTATGCTGTTATAAATGAAAATAACATGTCAAACCAGATTTCTGCAATGGGAGATAGGAGAGTACATGTATATGATTTGCAAGAATATATCCAGCATGTGGGATTTCCACCTCCCCATCCCGGTAATGGTGGGCGTGGAAGAGCAAGAGGCTGAGGCCACCAGTAGCCAGCACATCAAGTTTTACCTTGCTTTTCCACCTTTTATCATTTCATTGGGGATAATGCTCGGTCTAAGTTTGGGGGAGGAAGGTTTATTGCTTTTATTTATTGCTTTCTATGTAGATTTATCACTTTCTTAGTTTTATTTTCATGCCTTTAGGATTTCTATTTTCAGTTTTTATTTAATAATAGCATGTGTTATCGGGTCATTTATGCGTGTTATTTTCTTTTGTTGAGAACTCCATTAAAGTTGACCCCCAACATAAAAAAAATTGTTTGATTCACGTCACAATACTCTAAGAGTATATGTTGCACTTTAGCTTTGTCAAATAGACTTGGGGAGGATTAGATAAAATCGATATCGTCTTTACACCATAAACCCCCAAAATATGCAAATCCCAATTTAAGTACATATTATGCTGATACCTCGAGTTTGAGTCTTAAAGTAACCCCCAAGTAGTTTATATTAGCAGTCAACACCATCCTAAGCACGCTCTACATAAGGGAGTCGATGAACATAAGAGAATGGTTTTCGTTTTTAATGAAAATATGTTATAAACTAAAAAACTAGTAGCCTTCTAAGTTAGGTTACCCTCACCCGATCATTTGGCCTAACAATTAGTATGCCTTTATGAATATAACAATAAGCACCCATTTTTGGTTAGTCCGGTGGTCACTGATACCGGACTTGGTAGGATGGACTACGGTTCGATTACCCGTAATCAATAATTTGGAAAAATGGGGTTTCACCGCTTAGTACCAGAACCCCGTGCTTAAGAAAGATCAAAGTCCCTAATCGATCCCCCTACTGTAAGCACGTATGAATAACAAGCTTAATGTGATTGTGATAGAATAAAAGTCGGTGAAAAGAGATAAAAACATAGGTTGAGTTATAATAGCATGATTCTGATTGGTTTGCATAGGATAGGAGTTTCGGCTTGTGTAATTACGGTATCCTTGGTATTGATGTTTAGTACCTATCTATTTGACAATAGCCTAGAAACCATGTATGAATATATTTTTTGTTCAGTTTATGTTTCAAATCGTGTCTTAATACGTATTGTGTTGGTTGATTGCTTAGGGACAAGAAAAGGTCTAAGTGTGGGGGATTTGATAACTTGAAAGCGCATAGTATTTTTTGACTTGATTCATATGCTATTTAGTTTCATTTCTATTTTTTATCATGCTTTTATATTATTTTATATTGTGTTCCTGGTTCTTTGTTGCTCTTAAGATAAAATGCATCAGAATCAGAAAGGCACAAGAAAAGGAAGCAAAATAGGGCATAAATCCAATTTTGCTAATGTGGTGGTCGCCACCAAGACCATGGCGCTCTCCATGGTTTACAGGTACGTAACTTAATTAAGATGACCCATGGCAGTCGCCATGAGCCCCATCGCGGTCGCCATGCACCAAGAATGCAGAAACATGGAAATAGAATTAGAGAAATTCTTGGCCACTTCCCTACTTTCTCTCAAGAACTTTTGACACGATTTGAATTCAGTATCAGCCTTCTAACACTATATACAGACCTTATATTCTTAGTTCTAGTCATCCAAGGTTTTGTAGTGAAGCTCTGATGAACCGTATTAGATTTTTGTACTCTTGGATTACAAGCCTGCCGATATTTTATTAAAAGTTTCAGTTTTCTTTAGTTCTTCTTAGAGGTTTTTATTTACAGCTTTATAATATTGTTTTCTTGATATAACTACCATGATTTCCTTTATCGAATTTGGTATGTGTAATGAGTTCTTAATTAGTAATATGTTCGGCTAAGCATTTAGAGTCCAATATGTGAGGATCGTCGTTTCCAACGTGATTCGGTAACAAGTTGGCTCCATAATTTAATTGAAAAATCAGTTTCGGTCTTTGTTTCTTAAACTTAATTTAAATAGCTTTGTCACAAGAGTGAGAGGTCATTTAACACGATTTTGTCACAAGAGTGAGAAATTAACTAAGGCTCAAGCCGAAACTACGAGAGTGTGGAGGTCGAACCACATAGTAAGAATGGGGCATTGATTCCTAAAGAGAGCGAGAGTTCTTTAGGCATCGATTAGAACTTATTCAGTTTTCAAAATGCATTCCTTGATTTGAATGGGTCAGCAAGATAAAAATCACATGGTTATGTAACATGACTTTGTTCAAAACCACGAGAGTGTGAGATATTATATTTAAGTTGAGGTTTTCTACTAAACATATCTTTAGGTACATAGAAACCACATTCTGGTCTCTCCGTGTTTTCGTATTTTTCTAATTAACTTTAATTTTAGTTTTAATTCCCATTAATCCAAGATAATTATTAGCTTTGACTTTACATAGTAATGATATATAACATTAGTTTGATTATTAGTCCATGTGGGTTCGATATCTTTTAAAACTATGTGATTAGACTGTGCACTTGTAGTTAGTTAACCCGATAGAATCTTAAAGTCACGATCAATGCCTACATTTGAATCACAACATCCATTTTTCACTTGAGAAATCAAACATTTCATGACATTTTTCCTAAGAATATAAGTTGTATCAAGGCTTTTTTAAGCTTGATTGTGCAAGATCTCCAAACTCCATAATGACCTTGATGTGTTTCCTTCTTCAAAGACTCATCCATGGCTCTTGAATTCATTTGCAAATCCTCCAAACCTTTTGATTGGCCTTGGTTTCATTTGCTCCTCCATGTCAACCATACTTTGTTCACCACATGAAAAGAAGGAAAATAGAGAAGTGAAATTTGTAACAATGTCATCCTTAAGAACAAATCAATGGCAACAACTTTATTTTACTATAATCCATTCCAAAACAATTCCAACAAGTCCAAATCACGCCCAAAACAGTTTCACACAACATGATACAAATTGCAAGCAGAGAGATGATTTCTGGACCTAAAAGAAAACATTTTTCATGGGCTGTTAAAATCAGTGGAAATTTCGTTTTTCATGATTTCAACCCAATTCAATTTTTACTATCAATCCAAATCTGTTAAAACAAAGCCCTAAGTATTTATATTTAAGAATTCATTCACAATGATTGAGAGGAGATTATTCACTGACAAAACTTATAACAAATAACAAAAAACAAATAAACCACTCACCTAAGCAAGACCCTTCAGGAAACCTCCCTCTGCCAGAAAATCGTGCCTGAACCACCCTGACTTCGTCGGAAAATGCAACAGCCACCCGTCTAACCGCCCTGATCTCTGACCTCACGTGACCTTTCTGTTAAAACCACCATCCACCACTAGTACTTCTTCCCCTTCCTTCAAAAGGTTGATAACACAATTCTGAACTCGAATCCTCTCTTTTTCTATATCTTAGTTTTGGTTTGTTCTTGTTTAAACTCTAGACTTCCAAAACTTCTCTAATAGATCTACACCTTTTGTTTTATTTTTTGAGAAAATAATTTTGAAAACTGAAAATAGGAAGAGAATCAAACAAGAGAATGTAAAAAAATTTGGGAAAAATCAACCTCTGTGGCGGCGCTGCCGTGAGTGTGTTACAGCATTCACATTCTCATGACTTTTTTTATTTTCTTATGCTCCCATCACTACCTGTTGTGCACTATGTCCCATTTGAACTTCAAAATTCTTGATTGCAGTTGTGGTATTCTTGTGATTACTCCTTCTCTCTTCTTGAAATTGAGAGGTGTGGGCAACCATCTTTTCAATAGCCACCTCCTACTCTGCCTTCTGAGGGGCTTGTTGCTGAAGATCTTTCCAAGAGAAGTTACGATGATTCTTCCACCCAGGATTATAGGTGTTAGAATATGGGTTATTTTGCCTCAAGAATTTTATCCCCTCGGTTTTATGTGGAGTTGCAAGGCATGGCACAGTAAGGTGTGGTCCACTACAAAACTCACAAAAAACCTTTTGTACCTGTTGAACTTTAGCTACTTGTTGAGTACCCATGTTCATTTCTTTCAGCCTTTTCTCCATTTCTGAAGCAATAACCTCTTTAATTTTTAGTTTCTTTTTCACTTCCAAGTTCAAATAAATCACTCCCTTTGGTTTTCTTACAACTCTATCATATAGCTCTAGATGCTCATTTGCAGCAATGGTTTCAATAATCTTCTTCACACCAATGGTTGTTGTAAATATGGATGAGCCACTGGAAGCTGTATTAATAAACTTCTTTGTCTTCATTCTGAGGCCATTTACAAACATTTGCATTTGCTCAGTTTGACTCATGTTGTGAGTGGGACAGGCTACTAATAACCTCTTAAACTTCTTATAAGCATCACCTAACGACTCTCATTCCTTCTGCTTAAAATTCATAATATCATATCTTTTACGAATCAAGAAAAGTCTAATCAAGAGAAGTCTTCTCCGTTTGTTCCCAAGTGGTGATACTTCCAGCAAGCAATTAGTAAAACCACTCTTCAGCATCTTCAGATAGCATGAACGGGAACATCCTTAATTTCTTGGCTTCTTCAGAGTGCCCCTCAATCTTCAAAGCAGTACTCATGGTGAGGAATCTCTGCAAATGCTTATTGGAATATTCATTGATCTTTCCGGTGAAATATTTGTTCTCGAGGTGGCGAATGGTTGAAGGATGCAGTTGAAAATATGCAACATTGACCGGTTGATTCAAAATAGTCAACCGAATTGTTGGAGCATTTTCTCATCCGTAATACCTAAGAAGTCTCTCTGGTGGTGGTGGTGGGTCTTTAGCCATTGTTTTTTCTTTTCAGACTTTGAACCTGATTATCTGATGAACCTTCTGATTCTTTTCTAACTAGCTAAGCTTGTATGTGCCTTGCGTGAAAAGTTCATTCAATTTCTACATCAAAATAAAATTCAACTGAGGGCTTTCCTCGCATGCAAATGTCAGGAAAAATCAGTAATAACAAAAATATAAAAATTATAGAAAAGAAATTTTAGTTGCAGAGCAATAAAATTTTAATTAAACTCAAATTATACTCAATAACTAGGGAGTCCCCGACAACGGCGCCAAAAAATTGATGGGAAACATAACAAGTGTACTATTTTTGCCTTGCAGTAATAGTGAGGAATTCCCTGAATGTCAATCTCAAGGACTTCATGCAATTATCAAGTTCAATTCACATTTGGTTAAATAAAAACTTTAACTTGGGTTTTAGTTTAGGAATTGTCACTTAACAAAAGTAAAAATAAGCAGAATGTAAATTAGGGCTTTTTCACAGATATGAGGAGTATGCTAGGGTATGGTATGTAATTTGCCATGTAACAACCTTGAATCCTGATCTCTTCAACAAGTTAATATCCTTCAATTACCAGCCCTTTAGATTATCTTCCCCTAAGTCCTTAGTGGGAAAACCTTTAACCATCCATCCTAAATCCTAAGTCCTTAGAGATATCTGATGGAGTCAAGCCTTTATTTTATCAAGGGTTAAATTCGTTAACTAAAGGGTATCCCTAGTACTATGTGATATCTACTATAGACTAATTATACAAAAACCTTAACAACTGCGGTCCAAATGGTTGTTAACCATAAATCAATCCTAATTTGTCTGATCAGGAAGGTATAAAAACATTATACAACTAAATCCAATAGAGAATACTTTATTAAAGAACTCGAGAATTCATAATCATTATATATTCAAATCAGGGACACCCCCTAACATTAGGGGGGTTTAGCTACTCATATTATTCAAAATAATCACAAGATAAAATATACACATTACAAGGATTGGGATGAACTTTGATTTTCAATTACCTCCGTGTATGAAAATCTCCCGCTCTCCAAAAACCTTGACTTCTCCAATCTTCAGTCATGGAAAATATTCTTCACTTCCTATCAAAAGTCCTCTTAATCCTTTTGAAAACTTATTTAAATAGTAATCATTCATCCACGTCGGTTGGAAGTACCTAAAACGCCCTCACCGCTTAACATATGGAAAAATAATGAAAAAATCAGGAAATCGTCACCACTAGTGGACATGGGCCATGTTACCTGACACGGGCACCCGTGTCATTCTCTGTCCATCACACCAACAACTTTCTCGCCCAGACCTTCTAACACAAACCGTGTCAGCTGACACAGGCACCTGTGTCAACCTTTGCCTCTTCTCCCATACCTGCATGCTGAGCATCCTCTCCTGACACGGATCGTGTTAGGCGACACGGGTGGCCGTGTCTGGTACCCTATAGCTTGGTTTTGGAGACTTCTTCCGAAACTCTAAATTCTGCCCTTTTCGCACTGATTTTCCTAGTTTTATTCCTCTGAGCCTAAAAACAACAAAATAAATAACCAACGCATAAAACATAGCATACTTAACTAAAACATTTGATAAAGTAAAGAAACTATAACTAAAATCAACTGTAAAAAAAGGAGGAAAAACCACAGATCAGTGTGGTTGGTCGCCGTCGCATGTGTTTTTCGAGTCCATTGTGTTTGATTCACCTTTCTGTTTTTTTACTCATGTTTATGAAAAGAAAATGATGATGATGGTTCTTAGAGAGAGAGAGAGAGAGAGAGAGAGAGAGAGAGATGTTGGGAATGATATAATGAGAAGAGAGAAATTTATTTTGAAAAATGAAAGATCCGGTGTGATGTTCAAGGTAAACATCTTTTACTTACTACAATTTTGTCCCTTCCTCTTTCTCTGCTTCAATTATCGAGTCGGCCAATGGGGAACAAGTGGTACCTCCGCCACTTGTCCTCATCTAAGAAGATGAACAAAATTGTGATTCTTTACTCGCACATTTTTTTACTAGTATTGTGTACCTTCGTTCTGGATCACTTATTTGGTATAATTTTTTAGTTGACTAGATCTAATGGTACATAATTTTTTGTTTCTTTTTTATTTTAATAATTGTATTTTAAATTGATTTTTACTTTAAAAATTCTTTTTAAATTCAATTTTCGTCCAAAAATTCTGAAAAAAATTTACAAAATTCATTTATCTCATTTCTTGACTTAGTGCAATTTTTCTGGAATTTAATTTTGTATTTTTCTATTTTTAATCATTTTTCACTTATTTGAGTGATTTTAATTAGTTTAAAAAATACTTTTCTGTTTTAAAAAATTACCAAAAAATTTCTAAAAATATTTGATATCACTTCTGACTTCTCCATGGTCTCTTTTAATTTTCTTTGACATTTTGAATATAGTTTGCGATCTTTCATTTTATTTTACTTTTAAAAACAATTTAAAAATCATTTTCTCATTCTATCCTACTTATTAAATACAATTTTATTTTTGTATATATCCTGGCTGTTCTTGGATCAAATGGATTTAGTCATAAGCATCATTAACATTATTGGATCTTGGGTGTTGAGTTTAACTCCACCAAAATAGATGAATGATTTTAATGATAGCTTGATTAATCCAACGGTTCAAATGTGGGATTTAACTCTTTATGTATCTCTACTTCATTCCTCTTCCCCTTCATCTTATTCCCTTCTTTTTCCTTTAAGTGATCTTTAGTAACCCAGGCTTTATGCTTGAAATTATCCAAAGTATGATTGATTATTGAACCATAGTTCAATATCTTTGAAGCTTGTTGTTAGGAGGCTTTAATTTTATCAATCCTCTAATAAGTCTTCATCAACCTTGGCCTAATTTCAATCTTCAATCATTGTTGATAATTTATTATGGATTTCATCTCCCTATTCTTTCCTTTAAGTGATCATTAGTGGCCCAAACTCAAGGTTTGAATGTCCAAGTATGGTTGATTATTAAACTTTAGTTCAAAACCTTTGAAGCTTGTTGTTATGAGGCTTTGATTTTATAAATCCTCTAACAAGTCTTCATCAAATTTGACCTAAGCTTAATCTTCAATCATCATTGATCATTTATTATGGATTTCATCTCTTATTCATCTCCCTTCTTCTTTATTTATTTTTTTACTTGTGCTACCTGTTTTAGGAGCTTGGTTTCTACTATGTCTCTAACATGTAGGGTACATACATTGCTATTGACCGGTCTCAAAATAGGTTTGACTTCTATATAAGTCCACTTACGATTGCTTAACATAGCGCTAAATTTGTCCCGATTTGGAAAATAATCATTCGTGGCTCAAACTTTATGTTTGAATGCCCAAGTATGAATGATTGGTTATCTTGAGTCTAATACCTTTGAAACTTTTTGTTAGGAGGTTTTCATTTTATCAATCCTCTAATGAGTTTTCATTATTCTTGTTCAAAGATCATCATTGATCATATTTGTGACCATTAACTTCTAACTTCTAACTCATTAACAATTAACTTTACCTTATGCTTTACTTTATGCATTTTATTTTATGTCTTTACTTTTATGCACTTTTATCTTTAGAATTTACATCTCATACTATTTTCCTTTTGTTCACTTGAGCATTTACTTTGTGTTCTTTTATTTTTGCTCACTTGAGTTCTCTTTTTCTTTTAAAAACACCTAATAATTAACTTGAACATTAAAAGATTTAAGGCTCTTAATTGGACTATTAGTTATTATCCTTAGCATATTGGAGTTATGGACTTCTTGGGCTTAGGATTAGAAGCCTTAATACCTTGAGACCTTGTGATCTCTGGATTTTGTTTAAGTCTGGCTACTCTGAAGTCCTTGGGGTTTACTCCAATGCATTGGTATGATTTTTTTTGTGCATGTTATTTTGAGTTATATGCTTTGTCTGAAGTCCTTAGAGGTTACTCCAAAGAATTGTCATTGGGAATTCCTATGTATACAGATGTTACTCTTGCCAAAAATTTTCTTAAGTCCTTAGGGTTTACTCCAAGGCATTGGTTTGCAAGTTATTCATATATAGGTGTTATTTTGAATTCAAGATAGTTCATCTGATACATTGAAGTTTTGAAATAAAAATTAAGAGTTTTTTTTATTCTCAATTCATCTGAGGCCTTGTATTCATTTAAGGCTTGGTGTTCATATGAGACCTTGCTTGATTCTTTATGTCAAGTGTTGGATTCTTGTTGGTTAGACCTTTCCTTACCTTAGCTTTTACTTTGTGTACATAGGATAGTCTCTTCATCTCCTCCGAGCTTCTTTAATTTCAAAATCTTCTACCTACTTTTCAAAACTCTTCTTGTTTTTAATCTTGAACCACTTTCATAATAAACATGGACTAAGGTCCATGCATTTTCAAAACCTATTTCTTAATTAAACAAATAATCAATTTAATCATACTTTGACATCTTTTTGAAAGACTAAAAGTTATTAACGTCATTCAAACCATTTTGCCACTTTGGATTTTTACTTTAAAACCTTTTCCAAAGATTAGAATCTTGTTTATTCGTGTAGTGATGCCAGCTACTATACTTCTATAATATATAGAAAAGTGAGCCATTTTCCACTTGGGTGTTAAGTGATGTCATGTTGATTTAAAATCTAAGTTGTGTCCTCCACTTTGAGATGTCCAAATGCTCATTTCTCATAATTGTGAGTAGTAAGTATGTTTTCCACTTGGATATGACGAGATGTCTCTTCATCTTAAAATTAACCAACACACAGAACTTTTCAAAAAAAATTAGAAGAACTACGAGTGCTCTAATCCTCTAGTGTGCGAAGGAGGTAGGTAGGCGCATAAGGTTCGCAACAGCGATGAGTGCAAAAATTGTAAAAACAATTTATTTTCTCATCTCCACCAATTATTTTTTAAATATTTCTTTTATATCCAAAATACACAGATTTTCAAATAGGTTCTTGTGGAGTACCGTAGATGTTTAGGATGCTAATACCTTCCCTTTGCATAACCAACCCCCTTACCTTGATCTATTTCTCATTTGGGTTTTATTCACTCTTTTCCCATTTCCTATGGATAAAATAAAGTGTGGTGGCAACTTTCACTTTGCGAGTTGAGTCAATCAATGGCTTAGTCTCAAATTTTTGTTGTTACACTAAGAAGTGATAGAGAAAGAAAATCCATGGCTGATATTTTAAGAAGCATAAAATTCAGAGAATTTTGCATTCTTAAACTCCTTGTCATGTTCACTTCTAACCTTGACAATCATATTATTCTTCTCCTCTTGAATACTTTGACACGACTCTTTAAAGACTTCAAAAGTGTCTAATTTTTCTCTAAGAAATTTCACCCATATAAACCTAGAAAAATCATCTATAACCACATAGACATTCCTTTTCCACCCAAGCTTTCTACCTACATTAGTCTCATTAAGTCCAAGCGAAGAAGTTCCATCACTTTGGAAGTTCTCTGATGTTGCAACATTGGGTGTGACATCATGGTTTCCTTCCTAATTTCACACTCACCACAGACTTTCCCTTCTTCAATCTTGAGTTCTGGCATTCCATCAGTGGCTCCTTCAAATATGATTTTCTTCATTCTTTTGAAATGAAGGTGTTAAAGTTTTTGGTTCCATAGCTTCACTTCATCCTCATTGGTTATTGACCATGTGGAAGAGTATTCAGTTATTTGAGGTTCTCATAGATAGAAATTGTCTTTAGATCTTATACCCTTCATCAGAATAACATTTTTCTCGTCATTGACTAAATATTTTGACTTGGAGAAATTGACCAACAACCCTTGATCACACAACTGACTATTGCTAATAAGATTAGTAAATATTCCTTTCACAATAAGAACATCTTCTGAATTAGGAGAACCATCACACACTCATTTTTCCACTCTTTTAATTTCTCCTTTAAATGCATCACCAAATCTGACATCACCTGTGGGCTGAGATTTAATATCCACCAACAACTTGTGAATCCCTTTCATATGTCTAGATCATCCACTATCAAAGTACCAGTCTTCTCTATTTGAAGCTATCAAGGAAGAATGAGATATAAGGTTAACATCCCTATATTTAACACTTCTCTTTTTTCTTACTTGACTAGCCTTAGAATGAGCTGGAGATTTTTTATCTCCATATAATTTAAAACAAAAAGTCTTTATATGACCATATTCACTACAATAATGACATCTCCAAGTTGATTGAGGTTGATTTGGAGATTCATCGTGTCTGCCAAGATGTTGTAACATCTGAGTGGACATTGTGATCATTTTCTTTCTTTCAGAAAGAAAGAACTTCTCTACATGCATTTTTCTTTTTTTATCATCAGATTGTTAATGAGATCATGTATCTTCAGCCTCTTTAATCATATAAATTCCAATTTTTATCCTTTTTAATGAATTTGTCAAGTTGTCATGCTTGGAATTTAAGTGAGATACCTCATTTTGTAGATGATAAACAGTACACAACAACTCCTTCTTCTCATTCTCCAGTTTAGCTATGATTTTTCTCTGATCTTCTATTGTCTTAAGTCTTTCTTAACACTTGTCCCAATTTTCCTTGTATGAAACTTCCTGATATTCATATAGGACATTTTCATCATTGGATTCAACTTCATCACCCCATCTTCTAGAGAGAGCATTCACATATTAGACAGTCTCAAAGTTAGATTCATCTTCTAACTCATCATCATCAGACCAAGATATAATAAAGCCCTTTTCTGCTTCTTGAGAAAGGTGGGATATTCTGGTCTAATATAACCAAAACCTTCACACTCATAACAATGAATTCCATTGATTTGATTGGACTTATCTTCAATTCTGGTATTTTTTGTGAATCATAGTTATTATTGATGTCATATGAGATGTTATTGACATTTTTTCTTCCTCTTCTATCCATTATCTTCATAATTCTATTGAATTACTTCCTAAGTAACACAACGGTATTGGACAGTCCTTCATAAATATCCAGATCAGCTTGACCTTCATCGTCATCAGCATCGGATACAAAAGTTATGCTCTTGTTATTTTTCTCAGCATTGGATACTAATAACCAATTAAAAAGTTTTAAGTGAGCCTACAGGTTCATCAACCCTCATGTTGCTGATGTCATGAGCTTCTTCAATAGTTGTCACCTTCATGTCAAATTTCTTAAGTAAATACTTGAGAATCTTTCTAACAAGCTTTTCTTCTAACACCTTATCTCCCGAGGCACTAGATGCATTTTCTATTTCAAGAACATTCATGTGAAAGTCTTGAATGATTTTATCATCATTCATCTTTAGGTTCTAAAATCTAGTAGTGAGAAGTTGAAGTCTGGACATCTTTACTTTGGATGTGCCTTCATGGGTTGTCTAGAGGATTTCCTAGAATCTTTAGCTATAGTATAAGAATTTATTAAGCTGAAAATATTCTTGTCCACTCCATTTAATAGAGCATTCAAAGCCTTGGAATTTCAAAGAGCTAATTTATCATCTTCTTCAGACCAATCTTCATATGGCTTTAAGGACTCATTCCCATCTTTGTCCTTCACAACAGGATGACTCCCTTCTTTCAAAACAGCTTTCAAATATTTGATGTCAATGGATTTCATAAAAGCCACCATTCTAACCTTCCACCAGTCATAATTTGAACCATATAATAGAGGTAGTTTGTTGTTTTATCCTCCTTCTTTGTCCATAGTACCAAAAATTATTCTCCTTGAAGCTCATCCAATAAACACAAAATGGTTCTTGCTCTAATGCTAATTAAAATTATGGCACTTTAAAACAGATGCCAATGTTGATGTCCCCACATCAGAATAGAATTTTAGGATTGATGTTAAGACATCAGTCTACTGACATGAAATACTTGCTTTAATAGTAAATTATGCAGAAAGTAAATTGCGGAATGATAAATAACATAGTAAATTGTTAACGTAGTTAGGTGTAACTCACCTACTCTAGAGGGCTACCAAGCTAGGAAGGAAATTCACTATGATAGTATTAGTTTAAAGCTAAACAACCCTAGTTTAAAACTTATCATGTAATCCCCACCTTATGCAACTTCTACTTAAAAAACCTTCTAGATATGAGATCCCTCTCTTACTTTCCACAATCACCTTAATGATAAAAATCAGTCACAAACCAGTGACAAGAACCAAAACAAAAGACTACACTTTCAATAAATAATACTCAACTCTTTTCTTAAAAGCTCATGAGTGAGAAAAATAACTTGACACACAATCAAATCTTTGTTTAAAAGCTCATGAGTGATGGGAAAGTAACAATGAACAATCAGTCTACCTCAATGTATGAGAAGATACATGAGTGACATACAAAAACAAATAAAGAACCTAAAGTACTCTCAAAACCCTAAACCCTTATTTCAACCATACCCGATTTTTTTCAATGTAAATTCTTAATTTTATAGGTTTAGTAAGTCCCTTTATATAGACTCTTGCAGTATGGGCTTGGACTCTTCAATCAAATCCAATCTTCTAGTAGTAAATCAACTGCAGGATCTTCTCCACAAAAATAGGAACAAATCTTCAAAGTTTCCTAAAAATTCTCCAAGATCCTTTTTATGAAACGAAATCTAATTTGTATTATTCCTAAAATATCCTTTCTTGGATGCGCTTATAGAAAACTAGAATCATCCAGAATATCATATTTTAAAATCAAATCTTCAAAGATTTAAACAACTATATTGTTATGATGTTCTGGTATAACATGTCACAATATTTGTTTGAACATCTGGCAAAAATAGTAACAACATACTCTGATGTACCATCTGGCAAGATTTCATGACATCTTGCTCAACATCAGGTTGTGATACATCTTTTCAACATAAAAATCACATACCTAACAACAACTTTTATGGCTTTTAAAGAAGCTTTTGAAAACTTTCCTGTCTAGCATGCTTTACAAAGAGCATTTGAAGCAAACTTCATATTTTGGAGACCTCTGACAAGATTTAACTTGTCTAGCTTAGATATTCTTCTCATGTTAACATAGTCTAATATTCTATGCCAGGTCTATTGCTCTTTATTTACTTATAGAATACATTTAACATTTTTACTTTTTAAATTATAAATATTGATTTTGTAAATGTTATTTTTCCTCTAGCCTTTGAATAGTACAGATCCATCCTTATGAATGACAGCTTTACAACACTCTTTGCTAGTTCCATGGTTTTATGATTGGCTATATTTTGGTAAAACATGGTTCTATACTGATGTCAAGCAAGATGTTGCACCATCTTCATCAACTGTCATGACAGTTCAACTGTTATGTGCTTCAGTAAGATGTCAAAGACTTATGTCATGACATCCTGGACTGTGTATAACATGTGTTTTTATTGGGTATCTCTTGACATATTTATTTTGATTTGATGAGATCCTTTTGGATATACCCCATCATTATGTGCATGTCAAGGAGATTATTTAGGAACAAAGTGCATATTTAATTATATTTCTTAAAAAGGATCTTGGATACTCTTTAGGAAGATTTAAAAAGATTTGTTCCTATTTGTATAAGAAGATCTTGCAGTTGTTTTGGAACATGAAGATTGGATATATTTGAAGAGTCCAGGCACATACTTCAAGAGTTTATAAATAAGGACTTGCTAGACCTAAAATAGAAAGCATCCATAACAACAAACTGTGGGTGCAACATAAGGGTTTAGGGTTTTGGGAATATTTCAATTTCTTTATTCTTGTGCTCTTTGTGTGTCACTCATGTATCTTTTATGCATTGAGTTTATTGTTTGTTGCTTGTTTATCAAGATATTGTTCTCACTCATGAGCTTTTAAGAAAAGGGTTGTGTATTGTTCTTAGTTAAGAGTCTTAACTAAGTATTGTGGATTGAAAGTGTAATCTTCTGTTTTGATACTAGTTACTAGGATTGTAACTGGTTTGTATATCACTACGGTGATTGGAATAGAAACGTTCTCATATCTAGGAGTTTACTAGGTAGAAGTTGCATTTGGTAGTGATTAGGGGAAAAGTTGTAACCTAAGATTTTTTAGGCTTTTAACTAAGACTATATAGTGAATTTCATTCCTGGCTTGGTAGCCCCCAGAGTAGGTGACTATTCACTGAACTAGGTTAATAATTGATTGTGTTATTTAAATTTTTGAAGGTTTTCTGTCAACAAATGTTATAACATTTGTCGTGACACCGTGTTTTATGTTGGGACATTAGTCTTTACCTTTGTATTACAAGTTCCAGAATTTCACTCTTGATTAAAGATAATATATTAACCATTATCACTTAATTGACTTATGGATAAAATGTTATGCATTAATCCTTGTACTAAAATAACATTAGAGATGGAAGGCAGAGAGCTTTTACCAATAGTTTCAGATCCAATGATTTTCCTTTTTGATCTCCTTTGAAACTTACAGACCCTCCAGGCTTAAGTTCTAGGTTTTGGAACACACACCTTCTTCATGTCATATGTCGTGAGCATCCAGAGTCTAGGTACCATAACTGGTATTTTGACTTACCTGTTAAGGATATATGCAACGAATATTATCTTTTCTTTAGGTACCCTATATTTTTGGGTCCTTTAAGGTTAGTTTTAGCAAAGGTTTATCAACCAAGGTTTTATGAGCATAATCTGTGTCATGTGAGTGACCATAGATAAAGTGAGAGTATAGTTTTGTAGGTTTAATCGCAATATCATCTATGTCTTTGGGATAGAACTTCTCATATCTGGGTTTGATGCATCCAATGCCTCTTCATTCGTTTCTACTAACACCATAGATCATGGAAACCATCTTACTTCTATTTATGTGTTTAGCCAAAAACATTTGAAAAGAAACTTCAGACTTCTTTAAACACATTTTGAGTTTATAGGAGCACTAAAGAGAGCTCCTTTTTCTAAAAGTTTTTTTTTTCTTTTGAGAGGGGAGATTTCATCTCCAAGAAGAATAAATTTTTCTTTTAAAATAATATTTTCTTTTTCATTAGCTCACTATGTGCATCAGAATGAGCTATAAGTATCTTTTTAAAATACTTGCATTTTCTTTGAAGTTTCTGATTCTTTTCAAGAGTTTCAGCTAAGATGGTTTCAATTTCATAGTGAGTTAAGAAATAAAATACTTATTCAGAGTTTGATTCTGATTCTGGTTCGGGGTTGATAACTTATTTCCTAGCCATTAGAACCATGTTTTCTAGTTCCTCTTGGGATTCTTCTTCTGAACAATTAAGTTCATCCCATGTTGACATCAAAATTTTCTTTTTATCTTTGATGAAATTCTTATTTGATCTTTCTTTGTTGAGTCTAGGACATTCGTTTTTGAAGTGGTCTGGTTCTTTTCATTCAAAGTATGTGACATATCTCTCTCTCTCTCTCTCTCTCTCTCTCTCTCTCTCTCTCTCTCTCTCTCTCTCTCTCTCTCTCTCTCTCTCTCTCTCTCTCTCTCTCTCTCTCTCTCTCTCTCTCTCTCTCTCTCTCTCTCTCTCTCTCGCTCTCTCTCTCTCTCTCTCTCTCTCTCTCTCTCTCTCTCTCTCTCTCTCTCTCTCTCTCTCCTCCATATTTCTTCTACTAAGATATAGATTCTTAATGACCATCAGATCTTCTATAGCCTCTAAACCTCCATTATCTTTGCTTCTAGAGTTGATTAATTATTTTGGACAGTAGATACACTTCTTCTTCATCATCAGAAACTTATGTTGATTCTTCTTCTTCTTCTTTTGTTTGAAAAGCTTTAGTCTTTTCAGAATTGCTTTCGGATTTTAGAGAAATAGATTTAACTTTCTTCAGAGGTTCATCTTCTTCGAGATCTATTTCATGACTCCTTCAAGAACTTATAAGAGTTGTACTATTGAGGTTCTTTGACACCTTTAGAGCAGCGCCATGGGTCTCCATTTCTTTGGAAGACTTATGATGATTTTCTTCACATGATCTACAATGGTGTAGCCTTTGTCAAGGACTTTCAGTCTTGCTACCAGATTTTGAAACCTCGAGATCATATTCTCAATTGTTTCATCATCTTCCATCTTGAAGGATTCATATTTCTGAATCAATGCTAAGGCCTTGGTTTCTTTAACTTGAAGTTGCGAGAAACACAAGAAAGGGGGGTTTGAATTGGGTTGAACTAAATATAATCTTTTTGCAACTAAAAATCAAAGATAACAAGTGAATAAAAATAGATGAACATAATTATGTTTATCCTGGTTCACTGTTAACTAAGTTACTCCAGTCCACCCCGCAAGGTGATTTTCCTTATACACAATAACTGAATCCAATATAATCAACCAGATTACATAAAACTACAATAAGTCTGATCAAACTTATTGGCATCCCCAATAAGTTTGTCGATCCTTATTGCAAATCCATTATGACCCCTACCAAAGTCTTCTTGAGAATACAGACTACATAGAGTCTCTCAAGGAACCAATTAACAACATTTGATTATAAAGATGTGTATATAAAGATGCTTCTACACAAGAAGATTACATAATTTTTAAGTACATCAACACAAAAGTATTGATAGCAAGATACAAACAAAAGCTCCTTGCTTATTTACAAAATGATACAAATAATTATTCTACAGATTTTGTGCAGCGGTTTGGTGTAGTTTTGTAGAACAGATTCGTTGATTTCAAATTTTTTTTAAGTCTTATTTTTATAGCTGAAAAAGATTCCCGTTGGAGGGTAGAATAGGAAACATAAATATAGTTATTTTGTTCCCAACGGACATGATGAGACTAGTATACAATAGTACAAAAAGGTTTGTCCTTGCACCAATCTAGAGAGTAGAGGTCCCAATGTACTTTTGTACTTTTATACTCACCATCACACGCAATTCCTTGAGTATTGATCTTTGTCTTTTATATCTTCAAAGGCTTATGATTTTTTTGTTTATGTAGCATGTTGTAGAAGGATCATAACTATGTATCTTCAGAACCTAAGTTGTTCAGAGAACCCTTGACTTCAGAGTCTTCAGCACTTGGTCTCCAGAATGTCTTTAGATCTTTAGAACTTGTTCAATAGAACCTTTTTCTTCATTGTCTTCAGAACTTGGAATAACAGAAGTAAACATTTTGAAGGCCTTCAAAGCTTCCTTGCATAAGTCACGATCAGAAGATCTTTAACTATTTTTCTTTAGAACTATTGCATAAGAAGCATTACAGAACCTAGAATTAACTTGTAACACACCATAGGTATTCTTCCAGAGTATTGAGTTTAGAACCTGATGTCGTCACACACCTTCTTACCAGAGTCAGAACCTATTTAGAAAAAACTACACACTAGATATAAAACATTAGAGTACATAATTTTTCTATAAGATAACATGTAAAGTCATCATCAAACCTTAATGCTATATGTAGAACCAATCTTGTTCTTACAATCTCCCCGTTTTTAATGATGACAAAACCATGTATTTTGTTAGAACAATTCATATAGGGTAATCACCACATAATGCAAATTCAGTAAAGCTAACCAGCTCCCTCTGAATCTATTAATACCCAAAATATAATTTATGCTTGTTCAGAGTCTCCCCCTGAGCCCGAGACTCGCAAAATGAATTTTACAGTACACAGGGTAACATAAAGAAGGAATACTTATCCATTGAAATCTCATCATATTCTGACTAGAAATGATTGGTATTCATTTAAGACATCAGAACTAATTAATTGGTTCTTCCATAAACAAGAATCATGCCACCAGAAGGTGCGCAACAACATGTCATCATATGGTTCAGCACCTGATGCATTTCCTAAATGACCATGCCTTTCGAACATATCTTCTGACCATGTTTCAGACCATATCTTCTGAACATGTCTTATCACATGTCTTTAGACCATGTCTTAGAACATGTCTTATACCATGTCTTCTGAACATGTTTTAGACCATGTCTTAGATCATGTCTTCTAAACATGTCTTAGACCATATCTTCTAAATATGTCTTAGAACATGTCATTTGACCATATCTCTTGACCATGTCTTCTAAAGGTTCACAACCTTTTAACAATGCCTTGTTCATAACAGACTTACTATACTTCCAGAAAGTTCACAACTTCTAAAGTATCAAAGTCTGGTATCATAACTTGGTTACAAAACTTTCAGACAGTTTACAACTTCTAAACAGTCTTGTTGTAAAGGAGAAAACGTTGACAAATCACACATTGAAATTCTTTCAAATAGTCCACAACTTCTGGAATGAATTCTTAATAACATATCAACTTTGTTAAGCTTCCAGACAATTCACAACGTCTGAAGCATCAAAGTTTGATCACCATATTTTCATTAAGTCCACAACTTCTGAACAACAGGTGTTTTTAAGGCACGTGATTACCTTACTTTCAAAAAGTTCACAACTTCTGAACAGTTTGGTCTATAAGAGCTTGATTATCCATATTTTCATAAAGTTCACAACTTTTAAACAATAGGTGTTATCAATGCTTGATTACCTTACTTTCAGAAAGTTCATAACTTCTGAATAGTAGGTGTATTAGAGCTTAATTTAACCATATTTTCATGAAGTTCACAACTTCTAAATATACTTTGTATCAGAACCTATTTCAACTTTTACCTCGGTCAGAAATCTCTGATTAGACCATAGTATCAGGACATGATTCGCTTTATACAGTTCGCAACTTCTAACAAATACATGTTCTCATATGTTGATCTCATCAGGGCATTCTTCATGTATCTTGATCTTGTCTTCTAGTTGGCAGATGATAATCTTCTTATAGCCAATTTAACACGTATATGAAAACCAGTGAACTTTTGCAAAATTCCTGAATCAAACATCAAACAAAAATGTTAGCAGTAAAAGCATTATATCATGTTTGAGTTTGATACCTTCAGAGTAAATACTATCCAAATCATATACTCTTTCTCCCCCTTTGTCAGAAATAAAAAGATTTAAAAGACAAAATAATTTTTTCATTAAAACGTAGGGATAAAGATACAATTCTTTTATAAACAAAAGAAAAACTATTCTCAAGTTCTAACATAAAGGGCTAAGGCTTCAAGAATCCTTTTTGTCAAGCTTTTCCATGAATTTCATCAATGCATCATACAGTTGCTTGAACGAGGCCTCCAGAGCAGCAATCCTTTCATCCTGCTTATCCAAACATTGATGGATGAAACAATTATCTTCCTGTTGTTTATCCAAAATAGCCTTCAGCCTAGCTGGTTGTTCTTCTGCTTCCATAACTTTCTTCTCCTTTAACCCGAAGGTTGACCATAAACCATCGATATCATAAACCCATAAGCAGTAGTAATAGCAATAGAGATAAATCCATCTGAAGTACCAATAAAGATAAACCATGTTGCTTAGGTTCAGAGACTGGAACCTCAGGAGCAAGAAAACACAAAGGAATGTTTGAAAATTCCTTGAGTTATTCCTCATACTTCCTTTTGTTAGTTCCATGGTTTTCAGATTGGCATGATTTTGCTAAAACATGGCTCTATACTGGTGTTGATCAAGATGGTGCAACATTTTTATCAGCGGCCAAAATAGGTTTGATGTTATGAGTTTTTCAGCCAGATGTCAAAGTAGATGTCATGACATATTGGTCTGGTATAGCAAGGGCTACTGTTTTAAATCTTGAAAGATTTGACTTGATTATGTGATATTTCTTTTTAGACTCGTTCTCTCTCTCAAATCAACAAAACCTTGTCCCGTCGAAAATCGTCTCCACCGACGGAGCTACCTCATACAACCTTTTAGCCGCCATCTACACCCAGTTCCCTATTGAGCTTCAATCAGAGAACTCATCCAAAACCTAGAATTCTTCATCCACCATGAATCCTAACTAGGAACCCTATGAACCCTAGGTAGCAACCACCGTAGGCGGCCGTTGAGGCCGTCGTGAATGATTGAAGTTTTCCTATAACTTCATCATTTTTCCAAAACACATTAGAACCCTAACATAAAACCCATGAACCCTAACCTTTAGCCTATGAAAAAAGAACACTAACCCTCGGTCGTTAGAACCATAACCCTAGTTCTTCCAGAAAACAAAATTAAACCCCAATTTCAAGCAACCGATCAACACTTTCACAATAAAAGCCTTAAGCTAAGTTCTAGGCTTACCTTCCTTGTCGTGATTCTTCTTGTAATTTCCCTATTGTCTTCTTTCTTTCCTTTTAACCCCTCTATGTTTCCCTAAAAGTCCTAACTGAAGCATAGGTTAGTTCGAAAGCATATTGTTACAAAAAGTATCCTGACTCCTATAAGGCTTACTACATTTGCTGAGTTGAATTCATATTCTTACAAAATTCTGTTTGTTTACTAAAAACTCATTTTCAAAACTTCAAGACAGACATATGCTTTGCATTTTTAATACCACTGTTTGCATATAACTAATTGTTCAACAACAGAGAAATTCACACGACGAATATTCAGTGAACGAAAATCCTCTCAATGAACAAAATCACTTAAAATGGAAAGACACTTCCAATAACAAGCCTTCCATAATCAATTGGCATGAAATTTTATTATCCAACTCATTTGTGGCAGTTGAGTCAAGATCCAAAGAATATCTCAAAAGTGTCGAATAGTCAGAGGAAGATCTCCATATGAATCCCTTGGGGTATTAAACATGAATTCCAGCAAAGGGTCACGTATGATCAAGAAAATATTTTCTAGCAGTGCTACAACACTTACTACTATGGACAATGACAATTCTTTGCACCCTGTGAATGCAGACATAGTCAGAAAATACTACGCATGAAGAAAAAAAGACCCGCTAGGCTGGATGGCCTAGGCAAAAATAAGGGCATCCCGGTGAACCAAAGAATTTGGGCAAAAATTAGGGATATATATATAAAATTGTACACCCGGCAAGTCGAAAACCTAAAAATGCGGCTTGGGCAAAAAAGGGTATCCCGGTGGACTGAAAATATGAAAAGATGGTCCAGGAAAAAAATAGGGATTAAAGTGTGCGACTATGTCCTGTTAACTCTTGTCTATCAGTAGAAGACTGGTCACCTTGATCAACATTTACCGAGATCTCTAGAAGTTGAGATAATGTCCAAGTCATCCATAAAGCCCCACAGAGCAGTTTCTACAAAATTATCCCTACAGATCTATCTACACAAGCTCATCTTCAACAAGAGATACATTTCTCACAAGTCTAATATTCTTTCATGATAGAAAGTAGGGCATCTTCCAGTTGTTAACATAATCATACTCACCAGTAGATCCCCCTAACGGATAAACGAGTGTGATCATCTCCCTGGAAATGTCGCTAACTTACGTAGTCCCAATCCTCATCAGAGATTAGGTCGTCATCACAATTCATAGGAATTCTCTTCACCAGCTGAGTTTATTTCTCCAGCACTATAAAATTCCCCATAGAATTCTTTGCTCCAGCAGGACTGATCTCCTCAGCAAAAGTATTCCTCTGCAAAGTGTTTCTACAGTAGGGTTTATTTCCCCTACAGGGTTTATTTCCCCAACAGAATTCATCCTCCCCAGCCTGAGTCTATTTCTTTAGCTTCTGCAAATCACTGGAAAAACTCCTCTCTCCAGCAAAGGACATTCCAAACTACTATCCCCAGAGATTTGCTACCAAATCTGAAACCGGACCAGGTATCATTCAACCTTATCCTCTCCAGACGAGTCGGCATCCATATCGGAAACTCGTTGAGGCAGCACCTTGGAAGGTTATCCATATCTCTTATCCCCAGTCAAGGTGTATAGGAATTAAATTCCATGGTAGAGTGATGAATGACCAATGTTCCTGAGCTCTTCTCCCCAAGCAGAAATCAATATTCCCCATAAGAGTTTCCCTAAACAGAAAGCAGGAATCCTCAACGGAGGCATTATATGACAAGATTGAAGATCACACATATTCTTCATCCCCAGCAGCAATCAGGGATTTATTTTCCGATTAAAAATGTTATATGAAGTTACCGATACACTTTAGCGACATCTCACATTCATACATCATTTATCATAGCATGTACATATAAACGCATATAAAATTCTCATTTATTTTGAGAGCATCATCATGCAATGCATTACATACATCATGACATTGCATAAAGCTAATTTTGTATTTTCAGGTAAAGTTCACAAACAGACGAATATCATCAGCAACTTTCAAATAGGTCACAGATTAATTCTCGAAATAGGACAGGACAACTATCTATATGACCAGACGACATGAATTCCCAAAACAGGACGATGCAGCTTCACACAGGCTCATCCTGAAGAAGCCCTACCCAGGCTCCTTCTAAATATATTTCCAAATGCAGTTTAACACAGGCTCATCCAGAAGCAGCTTTACACGAGTTACTTCTAAAAACTTCCAAATGGAGCTTCGCATGGGCTCATCCTGAATCAATCTTACATGGGTTCCTTCTAATATATTTCCAGATGCAGCTTCACACGGGCTCATCCTGAAGCAGTCCTACCCAGGCTCCTTCTAATATATTTCCAGATGAAGTTTAACATGGGCTCATCCTGAAGCAACTTTACATGGGTTACTTCTAAAAACTTCCAAATGCAACTTCACACGGGCTCATCCTGAAGTAGCCCTACCCATGCTCCTTCTAAATATATTTCCAGATGCAGTTTAACACAGGCTCATCCTGAAGCATCTTTACACGGGTTACCTTTAAAAACTTACAAATGCAGCTTCACACGGGCTCATCCTGAAACAATCTTACACAGGTTCCTTCTAATATATTTTCAAATGCAGCTTCACATTGGTTCACCTTGAAGCAACCCTACCCAATCTCCTTCTAATATGTTTCCAGATGAAGTTTAACACAGGCTCATCCTGAAGCAACTTTACATAGGTTACTTCTAAAAACTTCCAAATGTAGCTTCACACGGGCTCATCCTAAAGCAGCACTACCCAGACTCCTTCTAAATATATTTCCAGATGCAGTTTAACACAGGCTCATCCTGAAGAAGCCTTACACGATTGCCTTCTAATACATTTCCAGATGTAGCATTACACGGGCTCACTCCATTATATTATTCGAATAAAGTCCGGCGTAGATTTCCTTCTGATACTCTTTTGTAAAAGTCAGGCGTAAACTCTTTCTGATACTTCTCCTAGTTGAAGTCGGGCGTAGACCTCTTCTAGTTAAGTGAAATCAAGCGTAGATTTCTTTCTGATGCTCTTTTCGAAAAACTCAGGCTTAGACTCTTTCCGGTACCTTTTCTAGTTGATGTCGGGCATAGACATCTTCTAGTTCAGATGAAATCAAGCATAGATTTCTTTCTGATGCTCTTTTTGGAAAAGTCATACGTAGACTCTTTCTGGTACCTCTCCTAGTTGATTTTGGGCAGAGACATCTTCTAGTTTAGATGAAATCAAGAATAGATTTCTTTGAGACTCTTTTTTGGAAAAGTCATACATAGACTCTTTATGGTACCTTTTCTAGTTGAAGTCGGGCATAGACATCTTCTAATTCGGATGAAATCAAGCGTGGATTTCTTTCTGATGCTCTTTTTAGAAAAGTCAGGGGTAAACTATTTTGGTACCTCTCCTAGTTGAAGTCGAGCGTAGATATCTTCTAGTTTAGTTGAAATCAAGCGTAGATTTCTTTCTGATGCTCTTTTTGGAAAAGTCAGGTGCAGACTCTTTCCAGTACCTCTCCTAGTTGAAGTCGGGCGTAGACATCTTCTAGATCAGATGAAGTCATGCGTAGACTCTTTTGGTACCTCTCCTATTTGAAGTCGGGCATAGACATCTTCTAGTTTGGATGAAATCAAGCGTAGATTTCTTTCTGATGCTCTTTTTGGAAAAGTCAAGCGTAGACTCTTTCTGGTACCTTTTCTAGTTGAAGTCGGGTGTAAACATCTTCTAGTTATGATGAAATCAAGCGTAGATTTCTTTCTGATGCTCTCTTTGGAAAAGTCAGGAATAAACTCTTTCTGGTACCTCTCCTAGTTGAAGTCAGTCATAGACATCTTCTAGTTCTGACGAAATCAAGTGCAGATTTCTTTCTGAAGTTCTTTTTTGGAAAAGTAAGACGTAGACTCTTTCTGATACCTTTTCTAGTTGAACTCGGGCGTAGACGTCTTCTAGTTCGGATGAAATCAAGCGCAAATTTATTTTTTATGCTCTTTTTGGAAAAGGCAGGTGTAGACTTTTTCTGGTACCTCTCCTAGTTGAAGTCGAGCATAGACATCTTCTAGTTGGGATGAAATCAAGCTTAGATTTCTTTCTAATGCTCTTTTTGGAAAATTCAGGCGTAGACTCTTTCCGGTACCTCTCCTAGTTGAAGTTGGGCGTAGACATCTTCTAGTTCGGATGAAATCAGGCGTAGATTTATTTCTGATGCTCTTTTTGGAAAAGTCAGACGTAGACTCATTCCGGTACCTCTCCTAGTTGAAGTCGGGCACAGACATCTTCTAGTTCAGATGAAATCAAGTGTAGATTTCTTTCTAATGCTCTTTTTGGAAAAGTTAGGCGTAGACTCTTTCTGGTACCTCTCCTAGCTGAAGTCGAGCGTAGACATCTTCTAGTTCGGATGAAATTAGGCGTAGATTTCTTTCTGATGCTCTTTTTGGAAAAATTTAGACGTAGACTCATAACAAATATATCTTCTAAGTTGAAGTCGGGCATAAACTTAGTCTGATTTTTCTATCAACAGTTATCACGGATGGCATCTATAAGCCCATTTCCGACGACTCTCTGTCACCTCTCCAAATGGAATTTATAACCCCATTCCTGGTATAATCAACCAACAGTGTTACTTGATGCACATGTGAGTGCAAACTTATTGACACTTAAGTGTTCAATCATCTTCTACCTTCAAGTCACGAATGACGGACATGCCAATCTAACTCTTCATGTTTAAGAAGATTCAACAGGCGCAGCTGTTGTACCCCAAATTTTTCCCTCCCATTTTCTTTAAGACATTCTTCTAGGGTTCTCAAATGCTCAAGGATGCTCAAGGATGCTCAAGAATTGATTAGACAAGTTCTCCTCCTAAGCAATGGGTCCTTAACTAGGATTTTGTATTTTTCAAGGAAGTTTGGGTTGCAAAGGTCTCAAGTTTTTTCCATGGTTCTCCATAGATCTTCAACAACGGTCATGTCAAGTTTCAAGCCTTACATCACAAGTTTACTCAGTTAATGGCTCAGATGACTGAAAATCAATTATGTTGGGTAAAAAGTCAACTATGTTCAACATACAGTCAAAATTCAAGATTTTTTGTTAACATCAACATTTTGAAGTTATTGTCATCATTTGATCAAGGGTTGATCATGATTCCTCAAGGAAAGCCCTCAAATCATCAAAAGTCAAAAGTTACCAAATTAGAGTTTCCTTAGAAGAAGTCAGCTGAACTTTGACCAAGCATAATTGTCACATACTTCATCAACTTTTCCCCAACCAAAGCCCATTTTGAAGGAAACTCAATTTTCTACAACTTTGTATTTGTATGCTCAAGTCCAAAAAGTGCTTCATTTGAGAGATATGAGCCCATACATTATAGGTCATTTCAAAAGTCAACAAAAAGACAATTTTTGTCAAGGAAACTTACATCCAAATAAAGTCTCCAAATGAAAAAATGACCAAAAGAGAAACTGGAGAAAACACCTTTATCTTTTCAATAAGTGAAAGATCACCTTTAAAAGATAAAAATTGAGAGAGTTATGACTGTTAGAACATAGTTTGATTCTACAAACCTTGAGTAAAGTTTTGATGATAACAAAATACAAAGGATAAAATTATTTCTAATGTATATAGAAAGAACAATTATGCTCCTGAAAATTATGCTATGTATATGCAGAAGCTCTGGTGGAATCAGCATCAGAATAGAAGCAGCACCAAAAGATCAGCAATCTATGTTACACGCTGAAACATTGGAGTCTGATGACCAGAATCTGCGCCTAATCAAATACACTCTGACTCTGATCTAAGACATCTTTTCCAAGTCATCTACACTCTGAAGCGTTATCAGCAGATACAGCAAAGAAGATTCTGAAGCGTTCCTAGGCATTCAAGACTGAATTAAATGCTAACGGCTTTCTTCAGACAAAGATCTTCTACAAAAAGAAAGTGCATTATTATCATTAAACTTGCTTTATGGACAACGTATCCTTGCATGCCTATATAAACAGGACTGCTTGTGAAAAGAAGCAAGTACGTACACACTCAATTTGCTAAGCTATTCAAACCACGCTCATTCAATGCTTTAGCAAAAGTCTTTCTATTCCAATCTTAGTTTGTGTAATTATCACAATTGTGATATACAGTTTTGTAAGAAAACAACATACACACTAGTTCAATTCATTTGTAAAAGATTTCTTTAAGATAAAACGGTTTGTGGTTGTACTCAAGAAGACTTTAACAGTTGTTAAAGTAGCTATTGTAATCCTTTGAATATAGTAGATTAAGACCTCGTTGGAGAGAGGCGAAATCACCTTGACGGGTGGACTGGAGTAGTTTGAGATCAAACGAACCAGGATAAAAATACTGTGTTGTCAAGCAATTTGTTTTAAGTTTTACAATTCAACCCCCCCTTCTTGTGTTTTTCACATCTTCAATTGGTATCAGAGCCTGGTTCTGAGCTTTAACACTTAACTGTGTCAGTACAAGATCCAGTGTCAGAAAAACACAATGGTAGGACCAAGTCAAAACATCAGCAATGACAACAATGAAGAAAGGGACAGATTCAGTGGCAAACCTCTAGTCTTTGATGGAGAAAACTTTGACTACTGGAAAGACAGAATTGAGAGTTTCTTTCTGGCCCATGATGCTGATCTGTGGGACATGGTGACTGATGGATACACGCACCTAGTGGATGGACGTGGTCAGAAGATTGACAGGAAAGTGATGTCTTATCAGCAAAAGCGTGTGTTCAGAAATCATCACAAGGCCATAACAGTTCTTCTCAGCGCTATCTCATATTCAGAGTATGAGAAAATATCAAACAGAGAAACTGCTAAGAATATGTTTGATTCTCTGAGAATGACGCATGAAGGCAACATTCAAGTCAAAGAAACAAAAGCCCTTGCGCTCATTCAGAAGTATAAGGCATTCAAGATGGAAGACAGTGAATCCATAGAAGCTATGTTTTCAAGATTTCAAATTCTTGTTGTTGGTCTAAAAGTTCTTGACAAAGGATATTCCACTGCTGATCATGTTAAGAAGATAATCAGAAGCTTGCCAAAACAATGGAGGCCAATGGTCACAACACTTAAACTAGCCAAGTATCTCAACAAAATCTCTCTGGAGGAACTTATCAGCTCCCTCAGAAGTCACGAGATTGAGCTAGAAGTAGATGAACCTCAAAAGCAAGGTAAGCCATTAGATTTAAAATCTAACAGAAAATCTGACTCCAAAGTTTTGCAGGCTTTGGAAGAAACCTTTGATGGATCCTCATCAGAAGAATACGAATTGTCTCTTCTCTCCAGAAAGGTGAACCAACTGTGGAAGCAGAGGCAAAGGAAGTTCAGGAATCCCAGAAGATCAGAAAATCAGAATGAATCTTCCTCCAGATACAGAAGGTCAGAATCCTCCTCTAGAAACAAAAGATCTGAAGGCTCCTCAGGATACAAAAAGCCAAACTATAAAGACATCATCTGCTATGAGTGTAACGAGCAAGGGCACTACAAAAGTGATTGCCCAAAGCTTCAGAAGGAGAAGCCCAAAAAGAAGTTTGGCAAAGAAAAGAAGAAGAGTCTCATAGCTACATGGGATGATTCTGATACATCTGAAGCTGACTCAGAATCAGATGACGAAAGAGCAAACATAGCTCCCATGGAAAACGTATCTGAAGACAGTGAAGCTTCTGAGTCAGACTCTGAATCAGACACAGAAGAGGTATTCCCTGACTTTACTATTAATTTTACCAAGGCTGAATTAGCAGAAAGCCTTAATGAAATTCTGGAAAGGTATCAGCAGATCAGAGTCAAATTCAGAAACCTGAAAAGGAATCTTGCTTCTGACTCTTATAAGACTGAGAGTCTCAAATTGGAGAATTCTGAGTTAAAAGATAAAATTTGAAATTTAGAAAATCAAATGCATAACTCTCAGAAGGAAACAATCCCTGAAACTCCCAGCAATGCTGATGAGATCATCAAAGAGTATGATCACAGCTTTCAGAGGTTTCTAGCTAAAAACATAGACAGAAGCAAAATGGCTTCAATAATATATGGGGTTAGCAGAAACGGCAGAAAAGGGATAGGATATCAAGGTAAGGTTCCTACACCAAAAAATGCCATGGATTTAGTTATAAAGCATACTCCACTTGACTCACACTTTACATATGGACACACACATGACATAAAATACACAAGTAGTGATTACTCTGTCAAAACAAAATTCAACCAGAGTTTTGGTAGAACTAACAAATCAGGACCCAAGAAAATATGGGTACCTAAGGATAAAATAATACATGTGGAAGATATCTTTAGCAGCAAAGCAAAAACATAAATCATGGTACCTGGACTCTGGCTGCTCACGACACATAACAGGAAGAAGGCATATGTTCCAAAGCCTGGAACTTAAGCCTGGATGCCACGTAGGTTTTGGAGGCAATCAGAGGGGAAAGATCATTGGCTCTGGAACAGTAGGTAATGGAAATCTTCCCTCTATTAGTAATGTTTTATTAGTTGATGGATTAATGCATAACTTGTTATCCATAAGTCAATTAAGTGATAACGATTATGATATAATCTTCAATCAAAATTCATGCAAAGCTGTTAGTCAGAAAGATGGGACTATCCTATTTAATGGAAAGAGGAAAAACAACATTTATAAAATTAAACTTTCTGAACTGAAAAGTCAGAATGTAAAATGTCTTATGTCTGTTAACAACGAGCAATGGATCTGGCACAGAAGATTGGGTCATGTTAGTATGAGAAGAATATCTCAGATTAACAAACTCAATCTGGTCAGAGGACTTCCTAACTTGAAGTTCAATTCAGATGCTATGTGTGAAGCATGTCAGAAAGGCAAATTTGCAAAACCTGCTTTCAAATCCAAAAACGTTGTTTCCACCTCTAAGCCATTAGAACTTCTGCATATTGACTTATTTGGTCTAGTAAAGACCGCCTCAGTCAGTGGTAAGGAGTATGGGTTAGTAATCGTAGATGACTATAGCAGATGGACATGAGTAAAGTTCTTAAGGCACAAGGACGAGTCACACCCTGTGTTTGTTACCTTCTGCAACCAAGATCAAAACGAAAAGAATCTTAGAATAGTCAAAGTCAGAAGTGATCATGGTAGGGAATTTGAAAATAAAGATTTTGAATTATTCTTTAATGAAAAAGGCATTCTGCATGACTTTTCTTGTCCTAGAACTCCCCGTCAAAATGGAGTTGTAGAACGAAAGAACAGAACATTGCAAGAAATGGCCAGAACCATGATCAACGAGACTAACATTGCTAAGATCTTTTGGGCAGAAGCAGTAAACATAGCGTGTTACATTCAGAATAGAATCTCCATCAGAACTATTCTGGAAAAAACTCCATATGAATTGTGGAAGAACGGAAAACCCAACATTTCCTATTTTCACCCATTTGGATGTATATGTTTTATTTTGAATACAAAAAATTATTTGAACAAGTTTGACTCTAAAGCACAAAAGTGTATTATGTTAGGATACTCTGAACGCTCAAGAGGGTACAGAGTATACAATACAGAAACACAGATGGTTAAAGAGTCAATCAGTGTTCGGTTTGATGATAAGCTTGACTCTCAAAAGTCAAAGCAGAATGAACTCCTTACAGGTATGGAAGTTGAACTCACAAGTACTGCATACAACTCAGAGTCTCTCAACAGAGACACTCCCTCAACATCAGAAAGAGTCACTACAAGCAACCCAACACCTTCTGTTAATCAACTCCAGAAAAGACCATCCAGAAGCAGAATTTATCACCCAGAAGAAACAATCTTAGGAAGGAAGGAAGATCCAATCAGAACAAGATCTACCTTCAGAAACTCTAAAGAATCCCTCATGGGACTTGTTTCTATGATTGAACCAACAACAATTGATGAAGATCTTCTGGACAATGACTGGATTCTGGAAATGCAGGAGGAGTTGAATCAGTTCACACAAAATGACGTATGGGATCTGGTTCCCAAACCAAAAGGATTCAACGTCATAGGCACAAAATGGGTGTTCAGAAACAAACTGAACGAACAAGGAGAAGTCATCAGAAATAAAGAACGGCTGGTAACACAAGGTTATAGTCAGCAAGAAGGGATAGACTATACAGAAACCTTTGCTCCAGTCGCCAGGTTAGAATCTATCAGACTTTTAATTTCATTTGCTGTCAATAAAGGCATTACTCTGTATCAGATGGATATTAATAGTGCATTCTTAAATGGCTATATAGAAGAAGAGGTTTATGTGCACCAATTCCCTGGTTTTGAAAGTTCCAAAAATATAGAATATGTTTTCAAACTAAAGAAGTCACTTTATGGTCTGAAACAAGCTCCCAGAGCTTGGTATGAAAGACTAAGTAACTTCCTGTTAGAAAAGGAATTCACCAGAGGGAAAGTGGACACAACCTTGTTCAGTAAGACAGTTAAGAATGACATCTTAGTATGTCAAATTTATGTTGATGACATTATATTTGGATCCACTAAACCCTCTCTGGGAAGAGAGTTTGCTAAATGTATGCAGGCAGAATTTGAGATGAGCCTGATGGGGGAACTAAAGTTCTTTCTGGGCATTCAAATTAATCAAACCCCAGAAGGAACCTACATTCATCAAAGCAAATATGTCAGAGAACTTCTGAAGAAATTTGATCTCTCAGAATGTAAGCCCTCAAGAATTCCAATGCATCCCACGTGCATTCTGGAAAAAGAAGAGGTAAGTAGCAAAGTAGAACATAAGGTCTACAGAGGTATGATTGGCTCTCTTCTCTATCTGACGGCCTCAAGGCCTGGCATTCTATTCAGTGTTTGCATTTGTGCTAGATTCCAATCAGATCCTAGAGAATCTCACTTAACAGCAGTTAAGCGAATTTTCAAGTATCTGAAAGGTACTACTAATCTGGGTTTGTGTTATAGAAAATCAAGTGATTACAGCTTAGTAGGATACTGTGATGCTGATTTTGCTGGAGACAGAGTAGAAAGGAAAAGCACTTCTGGAAGCTGCCAGTTTCTGGGAGAAAATCTGATCTCATGGTCCAGCAAAAGACAATCCACAATAGCTCTATCAACAGCAGAAGCTGAATACATAGCAGCAGCTGGATGTAGCACACAAATGCTCTGGATGAAAAGTTAACTTGAGGACTTCAATATATTTGAGAGTAACATCCATACCCTCTGTGACAATACCTCTACTATTTGTCTAAGTAAAAATCCTATTTTGCATTCTAAGGCTAAGCATATAGAGATAAAACATCATTTTATTAGGGACTATATTCAGAAAGGGATTCTAAATTTAAAATTTATTAACACAGACCAGCAATGGGCTGATATCTTTACAAAACCTCTTTCTGAAGATACGTTCAACTTCATTCTGAAACATCTCAGCATGAAGCTCTGCCCAGAATAAAACTGTTTTACTTCCATATCTTAACCTTCAGAACTTTGTTTATTTTTTCTGTGAACTACTGATCAATATTCCTTCAGATCTTTAGAAGTACAGATTGTATCAGAATCTATCCATAAAGATATGAGCGCTTCATTTCAAGGATAGAAATGTGTTGCTCACTCAAGAAAATAGGTGTCATCCAGTCATCAACTACTTTTTGAGGCTGAACACGCGTTCACATTTCTGAAAGGTCAAAAGCGCTGATTGGATGCATTGGGACACATGTCATGGGTAACCGTTCCAATATCTTTCTGAATCCCCCAAAATCAGTTGTCATTAAATGCTCATAATCATTATAATTTATTTCTCTCTTACGGTTTATGTTTTCAAAATATTTTTTAAAATCTATTTAAACACATCTCTCACTCTTTACACTCTTTCACTTTCACTTTCATCTTCTCTACAAACTAATTGATTTCTGTTTGCATCCTTTCTCAAAACCCTTTCAAATTCCTCTCAAAACCTCTGTGTGAACATGGCTTCCTCAAGAAACCCTACTTCCAGTACTCAGAGAATAGATTCCTCCGAACAATATGAAGAACCCTTCAGAACTCTTCTCACACCCATAAAAAATCTAGAAGTACTCTCAGAATTGATTGTGGACTTTAACAGTCTTCAAGAGAATGGGTTTAATCTCTCTGAAGAGGTAAAGGCTCAAGGCTGGAACAGATATTTTGACCGACTGGTAGGTCCAACACTCCCAATCCTTGTGAAGGAATTTTGGATTCATGCTTCATCTTCCAACCATCAAGTTACTTCATACATAATGGGAAAGAAGATAGTCATAACTAAGGACCTTATTGCAAGATTAATAGGCTACAATGGTGGTGGTGTACGATGTATAGACATGGCTGAAAGATGTGCTGATGTCGCCCTAATTGCTAGAGAAATCTTCACTCTGGGTCTTCCCTCCAGCAAGATAAGGGATCTTAAAGACCATCACAGAATATGGGCCAAATTATTCTGGGATGCACAAACCACAGGAAGCCAACCAGCTCTCCTGACTGCATCAATATTGATCAACAATTTCTGATCTACTTCATCTCCCAGAAGATTAAGGTGAATATGGCTCATTTGTTGTTCAACCACCTAAGGACTAGTGTTAAGGAAACCAGAGAAGAGGAGCGCACAAAAAGGGACTGGATACCCCTAGGAAGGCTTATATCAGATATTCTAACAGAGAATAAGCTGATTGATCACCTAACAGAAGCTCAGGAAATCAGCTCTTTGGAAGCTACTGTTGGCAAACAGTTGAATGCAAAGAATCTGAAGAAGATGAAGTTAATTGAGAACATCAAGAAGGAACCCAGTGTCACTTCTTTTGCAACAATCTCCAGCAGAAGAATCCCTCTGGATAACTTTCCCATGTTCTCAGAGATTGATTCTAAACCTGAGATAATAGTCAGATATCTAGATGCATGCAAGGCGGATGGTACAGCACCAGATTTGAACATTCAGGATCTGTAGCAGAAGGCTCCAGAAGTTGTGCTGAAGAAAACCAAGAAAAGGAAGGTTGTAGCAGAAGGATCATCCCAGCGAACTCCTAAAAAGAGAGGTAATCCTTCTTCTGTAACTGTTTTAAATTCAATATCTGTATCAACATCTGTACCAATACCCACTCAATCAGAAAACCCCACACCACAAACACTTGATGACTTTGACATTGAATTTGACCCCTTAAAAACCTTAACTCTTAGAGGATCTCACTCCCTACCTCTAAATCCAAATATTGAAGTAACCCAACTAGAACTTGCAAAAGTTCTATCAGATATAGAAACCTTTGACCAACATATATCTGCTCTCATACCAGTAAATCCAAACTCTGAAACCATTTAAGAAGCACCTCAACCAGAAATTCCACTCTCTCCACTACCAGAAACTCATCCACCTTCTCCATAACCTGAAACCTTACAACCAGAAGTACAAACTTCTGAGGTTCAACCCTCTGAATCCTGCGAACCAGAACTTCATCACCATCAATGCAACCAAACACTTGATTTTGATCCCATTCCCATTCCTGGAATCACTGAACCTCTAAACATCAGTATTCCCTAAATTCCCTCTTCACGAGAATCCACTCCACCAAATACCCCAAATAGTCCAATAATCATTCTAGACTCTCCCACTTCCTCACCAAATATCAATCCAAATGACCATACCAAAACTATCATTGACTTAACTGCTTTTGAACGCCTGGCTGCCATAACCAACAAAACAGCCATCCCAAAACCAAAACCATCTGAACCCACACCAGATGTTGGTACCAGTTTATTGATATTTGAAACAAGTGCAGAAGTGGATCACTTCTCTAAAGCAAGCTAGTCTTGAGCTGATTGATCTTGCTGTATCAGACTACCTTTGGACAAGGTTCAGAAGATGGGTATGTTCTGAAACCCATAAAATGAAAGAACAGAGTTACGGACTAGTTCAACAGAACTTCAGAAAATTGCTAAAAGTTTTTGAAGATCAAGTTCTGAGCCAGATGCTTAAGGAAGAAGCTCTTCCTATGGACAATGCTCCCTGGTCTGAACATCGTCCAGCAGACAGAGTTCAACCAGAGTCAGAAGATCTCAATCTGACTGACACTCCAGAACAGATAATTCCTGCTGAACAACTGGGTCAAAAAGAGGACACTGCAGAATGCTTTGAGAAGCATTCAGTTGCTGAAGATCCTCAAGTTCCTCCTATGAAAGACATACTCTAGAAGACCTGAAGAGATCTGATACTTTGATGAAGGAAAGAATGGATAAACAGGATGACAAAATTTCGGAAATCAAGAACATGCTAACCAAGCAGGAGGAAACCAACATCCAAATCAAGGGCTTGTTGGAAGCTTTGTTCACGCGTCTTCCTCCTCCCTCTTAGATTTTCCTGTTTAAAAATTTTGTTTTTCTGTAATATTCTCTACATAGCCCTGAACTTATCATTGGTTTTGTTTTAATATAAACTTATTTTGGCTCTGATTATGTGTTCCTTTTGATAACTGACAAAAAGGGGGAGAAAGAAAAAGATATTTTCAATAGTGGATTACTGAGACATAAGTCTCAAACATTCTAATCTACATAAATTCTCTTTTCTAAAAAGCTTGAACAAGCTTGAACTGGTACAAAGCTCTGTTGAAAGATACAGTAAGATTCTGATGCTCAAATATTCATGGAGTTAAAAGGAAGTAATCAACTCAGGGGGAGTTTTTCTACTTAACTCTATACTTTTTGTTCCTTATTCTTTATTGAAAAATCTGTTTTTGTCATCATCAAAAAGGGAGAGATTGTTAGAACATAGTTTGATTCTACAAACCTTGAGTAAAGTTTTGATGATAACAAAATACAAAGGATAAAATTATTTCTAAGGTATATACAAAGAACAATTATGCTCCTGAAAATTATGCTATGTATATGCAGAAGCTCTGATGGAATCAGCATCAGAATAGAAGCAGCATCAGAAGATCAGCAATCTATGTTACACGCTGAAACATTGGAGTCTGATGACCAGAATCTGCGCCTAATCAAATACACTCTGACTCTGATCTAAGACATCTTTTCCAAGTCATCTACACTCTGAAGCGTTATCATCAGATACAACAAAGAAGATTCTGAAGTGTTACTAGGCATTCAAGACTAAATTAAATGCTAACGGCTTTCTTCAGACAAAGATCTTCTACAAAAAGAAAGTGCATTATTATCATTAAACCTGCTTTATGGACAACGTATCCTTGCGTTCCTATATAAACAAGACTGCTTGTGAAAAGAAGTAAGTACGTACGCACTCAATTTTCTAAGCTATTCAAACCACGCTCATTCAAAGCTTTAGCAAAAGTCTTTCTATTCCAATATTAGTTTGTGTAATTATCACAGTTGTGATATACAGTTTTGTAAGAAAACAACATACACACTAGTTCAATTCATTTGTAAAATATTTCCTTGAGATAAACCGGTTTGTGGTTGTACTCAAGAAGATTTTAACAGTTGTTAAAGTAGCTATTGTAATCCTTTGAATATAGTGGATTAAGACCTCGTTGGAGAGAGGTGAAATCACCTTGACGGGTGGACTGGAGTAGTTTGAGATCAAACGAACCAGGATAAAAATACTGTGTTGTCAAGCAATTTGTTTTAAGTTTTACAATTCAACTCTCCCTTCTTGTGTTTTTCACATCTTCAATGATCATTGCGAATTGCGGAATTTTGGTAAAATGCATGAAATGCAAAATGAGAAAACTTGAAATTCTAGACTAATGGGCATAACTTTTGATGTTCAAACATGTTCACAATGTGTTAGAAGACCTCTAAATCCATTCGTATATTTTTTATGATTTTTATTTCTTTTATTTGAATTTTTATTCATTTAAATGCAAGTAAATTAAATAAAATATAAAATCAATGGGCCAAGGCACATGGGCTTTTGATTTCGATCACATGGAGGCCCAAGAACAGATGACAAACATGCCAAAACCGTGAGAGACCTATATGGAAGCATATCTTCATTATTTTGGAAGGTTTTCAATTGGTTTTTGGAAATAATTCATGCCATGATGGTACAAGATTCTTGCCATGTTCGTTTGACATAATTCCTCCTCTATGTAAGCATAATGAATACCAATGACAAGGACACGGAAATATTGCCTCAAATACACCTCTAAAATTCATAAAATTCTCAAGAAAAAGTGCAAAGTTGTATCACATGATCTAGCCACTTTCATTCCAAACTTTCGATTCTTTTCACTTTCTGGAGCATTAAAAGGTAAGTTTGGATCAGTTACCATGATCTAAAGCGCATGAAAACGACATACCATGCATCTCTGATCATATAATATTGTGAAATTCATATCTTAAGTTTTACATCGTTTTAAATCTTGTTGTTACTACTAATGTATTTTTGAGTTCCCTTGAACAGGTTTTGATCACTATTATGATCCCATGCAGTCAAAACTATGAGATGCCATAGTTGCTCCAGTTGGTTTCGTGTGGTTCGAATCTCACAATACATGAACTTTTAGCCAAAACTAAGCCTATATTTGAACTCAGGGATGTCGAATTAGGGGTACTAGGATCTTTTTGATCACTAACATATTGAATTTGCAGGTTTTGCACTTTACAGGTCGCTGGAGAAGACGATCGGAGCTAGGGCTCCGGCACCTCTCCCTCCATTAAAATCAAGTTTTATATTTATTGTTATTATTTGATTATGCTAACAGATGTAAATACCACCCCAGTGGTAGCGCGCTTTCCCTTAAGACACTCATATGCATGTACCTGGGTTTGATCCAGGCGTGGGACATTTTTATGTTTTGTGATTTTTGCAGATCCAGTGCTTACTAGTCTAGCGCGCATCATACACCTCAATTCATCACCATCAGATCTTCATACTGCCAGATCCAGTGCCCAGATTTGTATGTACATCATGAGACCTTTGGAGCTGCCCCCACTAGATTCCACGCTGGAGTTCATTGGGCCTAATGGATTTGCTTTCTCACACCCCCAAATTCCTTTATACCCGGCCCAATTCTTTTTTATTTTATAACTATTATTTCTTTTTTAACATAATTAGATTAATTAATTATTTTTTAAAATTAATTTAGATTTAGGTTTTTTTCCTTTAATTAAATAAATTAAATCAACCTAACGTTTTTTATTAAATTAATTGAATTAATTAAATTAGTTTCTTTAGGTTTTATTCATTAAACTTTTTTTTCAGTTAAATACTTTAGGTTTTTATTTTAGGTTTAAATTTAATTCTTTTTTCTCAATTAAAATTAATTAATTATTAGGATAAATCATAAATCATTTTCCATCAAATAATCTCTCTGTTTCTTCTTACAATCTTCATGCTTTTCTTATTTTCATATTAGTTTTTTTCACAATTATGTATCTATTAAGGGATGTAATAGTTAATTAGGTTTATTTATATTTCCCCAATTTTTTATGGTTTGTACCCTCTTCCCTGAAGCCCTGTAATAGTTTAGATTTCTTTTCCGTATTTTTACAGTTTTCCTTATAATTTCTATATGTATGCTAAATAAGGTTTGTATGGCAAGATGTAAAACAAACGCTACAAAAACCTGACCAAGACAAATTAACTGAAAACAAATCACTTTTCACACACACACCTCTAGGGTGACCCCACTTGTTACCTTCAGATAAAACAGTCATGTCCCTCGAACGTGGGACGCTTTAGCAAAAACCCTCAGTTAAAAAATCGTAGTCCCTCGGTCACCCTTCGATGTTGCCTCGGTAAACAATCTTAGTCCCTTACGATAAATTTCCAAAGCGTCCTACATGTTGCCTTTATGATTGTATGATGACCCACGCTTGTCCCTTAAACATACAATGATAGCACTTCCTACTAAGTACTGGTAGGATAGCACTATCTAAAGGAAGAGGAAAAGAACAAAAGACTTTTGAGTAGGTAGATAGTTATTAATTGCTTGCTCGCGAACATTTCAAAACATTTTTCACACAATGACACTTTTTCAACAAATATTTTCAAAATAAACATTTTATATGCATTCTCAACGATACGAGAATCATTACAAAATTGTCGCACTCAGGCATTTTCAAAATGTTTTCAAACACACAAAACATTTTCAAAAGTGAGCTAGCGATTAAGAACCTGTAGATAACTACGGATGAAAAGGGTGCTAACACCATCCCTTTTCATAACCTATCCCCCTTACTCAGAAAATTCTCAAAAGGTCTTTCCTGTTCTTTTCACTCTTTCCTTTATTGGAAAAAAGAAAAGTCGATGGTGACTCTTGCTATCTACAACATTTGCGATAAAACGTAAAACCAAAAGTCAGTTCTCCCACCGTATTATAATAAGAGATAAAAGACTAAAAGACGTTATAAGAAAAAAAATATAAATGTTAGAATTCATCACAAAGTTAACTAAACTAGGCTTGACTCTCTTAAATCCCAAGTTATCGCGACACGAAAAATACATGTGTGCGAAAACGCTCAAAATATAACAGATTCACCACCAAAGTTTATTTTTGAAAGGGAAACATCGATAACACCCTAAAATAATAAAAACATGGTCATCACAACCAAATTAGGGTTTGAGAGTCGATTATGCAAGGGGAAGGTCTTAGCACCTCTCGTATTCGTTGTACTCAACGGGAACTGTTTAGTTTGTTTTATGAATAAAGTGTTAGCTTATGTTTATTTGATTTCTTCTAATTATTGTGTTGTATTTAAAAAAGAAAGGGGAATTTTTTAGGGTTTTTATTAAGGTTCTTGACAAGATTGCAAGTCTTGCTCCTACGTTTCCTTAGGTGCGATGAGGAATTCAAAGCTACATAGTTCTTTGCAAGAAAATAGCTTTTTTTTAGATTTTTTATCATGGTGCTTGATGAGATGTTGAATCTAACTCCTACCTATCCTCTAGTACGATGAGGAATTCAAAGATACATAGTTATGGGTAGCAAATGTTAATTTCTTGGTCGATTTTACCAAAGGATGCTTAGGTCGTATTTGATGGAAAAATATTGTTTACTACCTAGTCATGGGATTAAGGAACATTATGATCCATCACATTAGAATAGATAAAACATAATCCATATTCTCTCAGATTATGCCTTAATCACATTCAATCGGAAAATGTTGCTCGATATCCAATCATAGGAGTAAGGAGCATTGTGAGTCCATCGTGTTAGAATGGATAAAACATGATTTGAATTCTCATAGATCGTATTTTAATTACATTCAAGCCGACTATGTTGCTTTCTACTCGTACATAAGAGGAAAAAAGCATTATTTTGAGTTTCACATTGAAATAGATAAAGCATAATTCGTTTATGAAATGGTTTTCATCGCGGTGAGGAGGAAAATGTTGATTTGATGAGTTGGATTGATTTTAGGTGAAAGACGAATACTCGACATTTAACAAGATATCACATCTTGCATTTGTGTACTCGAGGATAAGATGAAAGTGCATTCATTCACACCTTTTCATTCTATTTTTAAATAAAATATCTTTGGTGGAAGACGAATAATCGAACTTAAACAAATAGTACACTTTGCGTCTTATTATTCAAGGATAAGATGGAAGTGCATTCATTCACCCCTTTTCATCCGAGTTTTGATTAATATTTTTAGTGTAGGATGAATAATCGAACTTAAACAAGATGTCACATCTTGCGCATGATTACTTGAGAATTAGATAAAAGTGTATCCATTCTTCCCTTTGCACCCGAGTTTATTTGAAAAAAATATTTTGAAGTGTTTTGATTAGGTTTAGAAAAAGACTTGATGTTGATCAAGTGTTTGATTTGTATTTTGAAGAATAATTTGATTTTATTTGAAAAAGAAAACTTGATGTTGATCAAGATATTTTGATTTTGAAATGATTTAGAGTAAGTGTTTTTTGGGTAAAAGGTGGATATTGAGCATAATTATATACATGTGCGATGATAGGGTCATGTATTTAGAGAGAGATTTCCTAATCAACCAACTTAACAAGTTATAAAGGGATCAATTAAACTAATAATCAAACAATCTATCGATTAATTAAAGGATAAAAAAATCAACAATTTAAAATTAAATAATTAACCAAATTATGCATTTTCTTGGTCAATATATTAAATAATTAGAGTTTAAAGTCTAAAGGGGAATTTTTTTTGCAATAACCAGCTTTTGAAAAAAAATTCACAAATAACCATGTTTCAGAGAAAATTACACAAATAACCATGTTTAAGAAAACCCCACAAAGGAGGAGCAAACCCAGTTGGCGCCTGCACTTGGCCATTTGCCCTAGGCGCCATCTCACTTGGCGCATGCTCTCACTTTAAGCCAAGTGATATGGCGCATGCACTCTAAAAGTGAGAGGAGGCGTCATCTCACTTGGCGCCTAGGGCAAAATGAAAATTTTCTATAAATAAATCCCCTGTTTCTCCGTCCTTCTTCACACTTTCTCTCATTGTCTTCTTATTTTTTTCTCTGTTATTTGCGTCATGACATCTCCCATGATTTTTACCAGAGATGGTTATGTTATTTTCTCGGCCACCAAACCTTCGATGAAAATGAAATTTTGGCCCATTCACTCCATGGAGCGTTTGAAGAGAGAGTTGATGCGATGGCTAGAGGGAGACATCGAGGATGGGTAATAAATTAGAAGGATCCAGTGAAGAAGAATAGCCACCTCACTTACAACAGGAAGACCTAATTTTTGGTTGGAGGAAGTCAAAACAGACGGAGACATAATGTTGATGATGCATGGGTCAGATGAAATTATTTTAATGATTGTAATTTCTTAGACGTTTTATCGTTTTTTATTTGTTGTTTACGTAAGTTTTGTTGTAACAAATGCTCTTAATGAAAAACCATAATGTTTAGAACTTAAAAAAGTAAAGATGTTTTGCATACAATTTTTATGTTGTTGAGCTACTAGCCTGAGTTGGACAATTTTTACGATTGTGTCCGAGCTGACGGCATAAACCACACTTTCTTTCTAGCATGTCAAGGGAGTCCATTTCAGTTGTAATGCAATTGCTTTTGGGAAGACCCTTTTTATTCCTTCGCATTTGGTCATTATGCCATACTATTTCATCGTCGTATGTAGGCCAATAATCAAGTTTCGCTACCAATCGGAAGCTGTTGTTGAATACGTTGAGCAAGGTTTCAGACTTGTAAATGGGAGATAGAAGTTGCAATGTGTCTTGATGAGTATACGCACATGCCTCAATGACATGAGAGCAAGGAATATGAAAGGCTTGAAACTTGCCACAATCGCACCAACGAGAAGGTAGTATAACCCTATACTCTTGTCTTTGCAGCCCCTCGTTATGGTCGATTGTCACTTTGACAATGAAGTTGTGGCTGTGTCGGTCAAACCATATAACCATATGGGTGTTGGCTTTGGAATTTTCTGCCTTAATATACTTCATGCAACTTTCACTCCATAGTTGTCCTGATTGCAAGACAACATTCCATATTTCACCTCTTTTGGAAAACAACAAAGCCATTCTAAAATATGTTGATTTAACCAAAGCAGTTACTGGGATGTTTTGTATGCCTTTGAATACACCATTCATGGATTCGATAAGATTTGTTGTCACGTGGCCCCATTTTTGTCCATTGTCATATGACCTAGTCCATTTCTCCACCGGAATATTATTGATCCACCTACCTGCGTCCAGATTTGATAATATGATCTCGTTGCAATAGTGTTTGAATGTAGGTTGTGTTAATGCATACATGCGTTCATAACTACTTTCCTAAGAGCCTTGTCTTTGATCTCCCTCGTGAAATTTTGGATGATATATCTAATGCAATAGACATGCGTAGAAGGAGGGTCATGCCAACCGTTTACAGGATTGTTGTATGCACTCTCAATAGATGCATGTCTATTGGAGATCAAACAGAGATCTGGTTGAGGAGCCACGTGTGTTCGGAGATTCTTGAGAAAGAAACTCCAAGCACCACCAGTCTCTCCCTCGACTAGAGCAAAGGCAATCGTGAAAATGTTGTTGTTTCCATCTTGTGCAACTTTCATCAGTAGCGTGCCTTTGTATTTACCATACAACCAAGTCCCATCAATTTAAATAATAGGTTTGCATGACACAAACCCTGTGATACAAGGTTGAAAATCCCAGAACACTCGAGTGAATATTCCATTTCCAGCGACATGAGTACCATCTGAGTCGTACGCCGGCAGTGCTTACATAATATAAACAGTACCCGGAGAATAAGTCTGAAGTGCATTCAGGTATCGGGGAAGTTCTTTGTATGACTCCTCCCAATTTCCATATACCTTTTCAATCGCCTTGGTCTTTGCTAACCATGCCTTTCGGTATTACGGAGTATAGTTATATACCATAGTGATGTGAGAGATTATGGTTTTCACCTTCAATGATGGATCATTGCTGACGAGAGGTAGGATTTCTTGACATATGAGATCATAATTTAGTTTCCGATGATCCTGTGATTGAGTAGAATTGACGCACGTGTGGGTGGACATAGAACCTATGACCCAACAATCACCACTTAATCCGTATGATATAGTGAGCTTAAAAATACAATCTGGGTGGACAGACCTGAGCTTGTACCTTTCTGGGTTTACATGACCTACCTTAAAATCGACCAAGTTGAGCATGTGAAACTTTTTTATGGCTCGAATACAATCTTCTCTATTATTAAATTTGTCTTTCTCTTTTAAGTTTTCATCCGACTTCATATACGGATTGAAAAATAAATCAGATGACGATTCATCTCCGACCATGTTGAAGTTTGTCATGTATGGAGGTGGTGTGTATATGTCATTTGGAGGTATACCAAATATCCCATCGTCTTCAGAATCATCGTTAACCATGTCGTCAAACTCTAACTCGTCATCTTCTTCTTCTTGGTGAATGACATCTACTTCTGCTTGTTCGGCCTCGAGAGGATCAACCACTTGTGACAGCTGAGGCTCTCGCAGCACGATGTACAACTCAATAGAGTCATACCCGGAATACTCATGACTGGAAAACATATTCTAAAGGTCCTCGTTATATTGAACCTCAACCTTATAAAATATTATTTGGTTGTCACAAAAAAAACCGTATTTTGATAAAAGATTTGTGTCGCGGGACCTCATCCAAGTTTGACCTCCAATCATTTTTTAAAATACAAGAAATTGGCTTTCCTGTTTAAACAAAATCGGATGTTCTCAGTGTCTCTAAACAAAAACCTGGAGGTGGGACAAATGTATGTCTCACTGTTGAAATATGCATTGATCACATATTGTGGGGTGTAGAGGCCATTGTGTTTGAATCTTTGAAGGTTTGAAGATTTGAATGTTTGAAGGTTTAAGTGTTTGATTGTTTGAGTCTTTGAGTTGATTATTTGAATTTTTGAATGTTCGAGTGTTTGAGTGATTGAGTGTAGAAGTATTTTGATAAATGTAGGACTAAATAGGTTGTACTAAATTTGAATAAAAAAACAGTAAGCAACCTCTAATTCGCCAACTAGGATGTCCAATCGTGTTACATGTATGCGGAGATGCCTTCCCCAAGGCTGTCACCTAGCCTGCACCTACATTGTAACCCATGCCACCTCTAATTCGCCAACTGGGATGGCGACACCTTTCAATTTTGTACTCATTTTCTAAGTCAAATGGCGCCTCCCTATATGTCCAATCGTGTTACATGCATGCAGAGATGCCTTCCCCAAGGCTGCCACCTAGCCTGCACCTAAACTACAACCCATGTCACCTCTAATTCGCCAACTGGGATAAAGACACATTTCAATTTTGTACTCATTCTCCAGGTCAAATGGCGCCTCCCTACATGTCCAATCGTATTACATGGATACAGATATTCCTTCCCCAAAGCTGCCACCTAGCCTGCCCCTACACTGCAACACATGTCACCTATAATTCGCCAACTGGGATGGCAACACCTTTCAATTTTGTACTCATTGGCCAAGTCAAATGGCGCCTCCCTACATGTCCAATCGTGGTACATGCATGTAGAGATGCCTTCCCCAAGGCTGCCACCTAGCCTGCACCTACACTGCAACCCATGCCACCTCTAATTCGCCAACTGGGATGGCGACACCTTTCAATTTTGTACTCATTCACCAAGTCAAATGGCGCGTCCCTACATTTCCAATCGTACTACATTCATGCAGAGATTCCTTCCCCAAGGCTGCCACCTAGCCTGCACCTACACTGCAACCCATGCCACCTCTAATTCGCCAACTGGGATGGCAACACCTTTCAATTTTGTACTCATTCGCCAAGTCAAATGGCGCCTCCCTACATGTCCAATCGTATTACATGCATGCAGAGATTCCTTCCCCAAGGTTGCCACCTAGCCTGCACCTACACTGCAACCACCTTATAAGTGACACATATCATGCATGCATGCACCCACTAACCACCTCATTTATTCACTCCATGATAAAATTTTTCCTATAAACGCAGAGCCTCACATACTTGTTTTGCATCAACAATCATCTCACTCTCTTATACAAACTCTTTCATTATCTCATACAATTTCAACTATGGCTCTTCTCACAATGGGTGATTCTCACAGAGGCACAAGGGATAACATTGCAACGTTTGTAAGTTTTTATACATTTACAAATATTCTGGTATACTTATAATTTTTTTTATAAATTTACAAATATTCTTTCCTATTAATGATTTATAAATATTATGGACTCTTAGGCTTTTTACATTTTGAATTTAGGATACTAAAAGATTCAGAATTCGATCACACAACTATATTGCTCCCGACCAGTTGATTGTGCCCTATCTCGAATATGTGGGGTTCAAAAATGTTATAAAGATCTCCAACTGCATGATTGATTCAAAGTTAATACTTGCAATATTGGAAAGGTAGAGACCCGAGACAAAAACATTTCATCTACCAATAGGTGAATGTACCGTCACACTAGAGGATGTGTACATGTTATTGGGTCTCCCTGTCAACGGTAAGGCGGTTAACGAGTCGGTTCAACAACCCAACTCTATGTGCGAGGAATTGTTGGGCAAAGATATGGTTGTGCTAGAGGTCAAGGTATATTACTTACTGAACTGAAAAAACATTACGTGACTCTGGAGTTGAACGAAAATTCCTCCGAGCTAGCTAGAGTAATAAAAGCTAGAAATTATATAATGATATGTTTTGGAACCTTTTTATTTCCCTAAAGTAAGGGGAATAGTGTAAATTTCATGTATTTAAATTTACTTAGAGACTTTGAAAAAACTAGAAAGTATAGTTGGGGTTCTGCTATTTTTGCCCATCTATATAGTTCCTTGTGTAAAAATGCAACCAAGGAAAAATGTACTTTTTATGGATGCACTTTCTTACTCCAAGCCTGGGATTGGTGGAGAATGGAGTCCCTAAACCCCGTCAACAACAACACATTCGTTTTCCCATACGCAACAAAGTAAGTTAAGAACTTATATCATTTATTATTCATCTGTTCACCAAATATATGATAAAAATAAACTATTTTACAATTCCTTTTGGAACTGCGTGACGGGTATGGATTACGGAAAGAATCCAAGATTCAATGTCGCTCTATATCGCAATCTATTGGATCACCTTGGCCCAGATGATGTACGTCATACCTTTGAACTTTTCTACTTTTAAATTATTTATTTATTAAGTTTTCATTAAACTGATTTAATTTTATCCACAGTTTATCTAGAGACCATATTTGGGTTTCGACCATGAATCAAACTCCGAGGATGCAGCAATTTAGACCGCAAAGACTGCAATCATACGGTTTAACATTATGGAGATGCACCACAGCGACCGTGTCAAGATGTAATTTGGAGTGTATCAAGATATACCATGTGATCCAACTTGTAAGTCCCCGTGGCATCTCAAAAGGGTCGACGCCCAATGGGGTCTTACCAATTGGAAAGATTTTGCTCCAGAGTGGTGTAAGATGTGACATAGCCGTCACCAACATGTCTTGTAATTCCCTATTTCCCTCAATCAGAGTAATATGCAACACACAGATCAATATTTAGCTTAGTACAAATCGATTAGTAACCCATAAATGCATGTGTCTCATCCAAAGTATTTGATTGACCCACAAATACAATGGGCACAACCCTCATTTCCCCAACAACAAACCCAACACACATCAACCTCCCACCAATCTCCCCAATGATACAGATCCACAACCACCCAACCACAATCACCACCACAATATGAATACACCCACATGCCCCACAACCAACCACAATCACCACCTCAATACCAATACTCCCATATGCCTCACACCCAACCATAATCTCAATCACAATACCAATACCCCCGCATGTCCCACGCACAATTTCAGTCTTCTCCATCTCCCAATATGGGCCCCTCAACATCTAACATTAGCCCTGATCTGGGATTTTCAGAAGAATATGATCCAACCGACCCAACTTACCATCAACCACCACATCACCAAAGCACCAAACATTCCCAGTATCAAATACCCAAGGATTCATTTCCTTTCTACCTCGTTACTCAGACGACCAGTGTTATAGACCATGGAACCCCACCCACCACCAAGACGACCAAACTTTGAGGTTATGGATAACCGACTGTACCAAAGCGGATCTTTCAGATATAGAGATCTAACTGATTTGATGGATCCGGAACGCATTGACTTCGTTGGGTCATCGACCATGCCACAACAGGAAACGCGACGAAACCCACGACGGGACAGGCGAGGACACGGATGCGGAACCGCGGGTCGTTACCGGGTCTGGGGGACCACTAATTATTTTGAATTTTTTTTATATTATGTAATCGTTTTGTGTAAATAAAAATTTGAATTTTCGTGATCCTATATCGTTTACCAAATGTCCCGCATTTAAAATAAAAAATGAAAAAAATGGTACTCCTTTGCACTAAGGCGCCATCTCACTTGGCTTAGGACACACTTTTAACACCTAGGCGCCAAGTGAGATGGCGCATCCCTTTAAATTAAGATGTAGGCGCTAATTGAGATGACTCCTCTTTTATAAAATTTTCTAAAACATGATTATTTGCGTGATTTTATCTAAAACATGATTATTTACAAAAACAATTTTCAAAATCTATTATTACAACAACAAAAAAAACTCTAAAGGGCCTTAAGACCCAATTGTTTTTTTATTTTAAGAAAAAAAAGTAATAAAAAAATGCAGAGTCTGAGCGGCGGTGGTGGATCGAGTTGTGTTAGTTATATAATTATTAAAATAAAAGAAATATAAATTATAGAAACACATATAATCAAAAATATAATAAAAAATTTATATTAATTAATTAATATAAAATAAATACAAAATGCACAAAATTAAGATATAATTTCATACATCTAAATTTATATAATCACAAAAAAATATAGAATATTCAAATGCCATTTGAATCATTATAATATCACTAACATTTTCAATCCTAACATATAAGATGCAAATGAAGTTAAGAATTGAATCTTTATAATACATAATCAAAAAATAATTTGTTGTTAATCCACATGTAAAATTATAATAAAAAATAATAACTTATAACTTTTTGTAGCATTAACTTAAAAAAATCATTTACTACCACAAACAATCGAACCATTAGATATAATAATAGAAAAATTATATTCAACTGTTAATTCTAAATCATAATATTTCACAGGTTTCTTTAAACAACGATTATGTTTAGCTCCCTACTAAATTATAATTCTTCAAATACATTTTCATAATATAAGATTTTAAAATATTACCTTAAACAATATATATAATCAACTTTTAGACATAAGAAAACTATAAAAGTTTTAATTTTATATTTTATATATTAAAATTCATATAAAGATAAATGAAAACTATGCAGACATTCGTTGAAGAAGATTTATAATAATATTAATCATATATAATATAAGAATTTTCAAACTATTTTCTATGATGTAACTCATTTTAAAAGAGTAATTTAAAATTATGACGTTGAAGATAATAAGATAATGATATAAAATATATGACATAAAGACAATAAAATTTGTATCATATAAGAATAGATCTTTCATTAAAATTCTCAAGTATATCTTCAAAACTTGAAAATAGTATTTTAAAAAATAAAATATTATGAAAATAAAAAATAAAATGTAAGGAGAATAGAATTTTAGTTATACAGAATAAACATATAAATAGATAAATGTTAACGAGTCACTCTATCTATCTTAAATCTCTTTAAATAGTATAATAAATCAATAAAAATGCAATTATAAATATGTATACAAATAAAAAATATAATATTGAGTAAATTCTACGTTAAATAATATAATATATCGTTATAAATCTGAATCAAATAAAAACACTCATAACTAAATATTGCAACTTTTAAAAAAATTATCATTGCAATGTACTTATTATTTTTTAATAAAATAAATAATTATCAAATTAGTTTGTTATAATTGACATTTAAAAACATTTATTTTTGTTAAGATATAAGGAGAAAGAGAATAAAAGAGAAAGACAAATATGAGAAATAATTTTGTATTATTTCATTCGTGTGCATTTCTACAATGACATTAGCCCTATTTATAGAACAATATTTCACCAATGTAACAAATATAAATCGTTATAAATAAAGAATAAAATTATTGGGAGACAGTCATCAAATTATTCATAATATTCTCTTTTAAATATTTGTTTTGGATATGGCTCGTTAAAACCTTAATAGAAAAATGCAGTAGAAAAAAATCTAATGAAGGAAAAAGAATATAATATCCTTTTAAAATAAATCCATTTCTCTTCCTCAGTTGAACCATCATTTCTTCGACAATGAAAACCAATCTTTTATACTCGTTGATTAAAAGTTCTACTTGGGAGTGACTTTGTGAAAAAGTCTCCAAGATTATCATATGAATGAATTTGTTGAATGTTTATATCATTATTCTTCTAAAGATATTGATATTAAAATATTAATTCTTAGTGAATGATATAACAAATATAGAAAAAAAATACATTCTTAAATATCAGGAAAGAGATTTAAGAGAGTTTTTTTTTGTAGTTCTTCGTGAACTCAGTCACAAATTATTTTTTATAATTCTTTAGGAACTTAATCACGAATCTTTTATTTATAAAAATAATAACATTTGCAATATTGTTATTCAGCAAATATATAACAAACTCAATATTATCTTTAGGAAATATATCAAATTCAATATTATCCTTTAAGGATATTTGATAAGTTATTCGGAAACTATATAATATATTCATTATTATCCTTCAGAGATGTTTTATAAATTATTCAGGAACAGAATGCTTATAAGTTCTTCAAAAATTATATTTTATTATTTTACTCCTTCAGAGATGTTTGATAAGTTTTTCAAAAACTTATATAAATATTCTTTTGCTATCTTTCATGGATGCTCGATAATCATCTATCTTTTTCCCTTTCTAATCCATATATTATAAATAACAGATAGAAAATATATATTATAAAAGGAAGAAAAAATAATATTACTTTACAAGACCAAAAAATCATTTCAAGTCTGGAAGGGAGCTTCATGGTGATAATGTGTTATGAAATAAAGAGAAATAAGATAAAAGAGAAGAAAGAAAGGTGAGAATAATTCTATATTATTTTATTGGTGTCTATTTCTACAATAAACTTAATCTTATTTATAGGACAACATACAGACAATATAATAAATACATATTATTATAAATAAGAAATAAAATCGTTGGAAGACAATCATTCAATTATTCATAACAATCTTAATATATTGTTTAATTTATAATTAAACTTATTTAATCAAACAATTAATTTGAAAATTTTGTACAATTTCCTTCTCTTATATTTTAACTATATTTATTCTCATATTTCTAATAACTTTAATTTTAAAATTATTTCTCACTTTCAGTTAATTCTATTTATTTTTACTTTTTTTAATAAAGTAACCTCCAACTTAGTATTAATTTTATCTTCTTCTTACCCTTTATATATTTTATGAAACCGTCCACAATATAAATCACATTAACATATATTACTTATGATATACTAGTAAATTATAAAAAAAATTATGACAAACTTATTTGCACTTGTTACTCTTACCCTTTATATTTCTCTTCCTTGCTAAAAACGGGCCACCATATAAATCACATTAATATATTAACATAACTCTTTTTTAATCACAGACTTATTTGAAATTTTTAGATAAAATTATTTTAGAGTTATATTTGAAAGAAATTTAGAAATAAATATTTTAAAAAATAAATAGTAAAGTATCTTCAAATTATTTTAAAAATATTTAAATTCAAATTAATGATAAAAATGGGCCAACTAATAAGATTAATTGTTATTAAAATAATGAATCATATAGTACTTGTTTTTTAATATTTAGAAACCAAAAATTTATGTTTATGAGGTTTTATTTTATTAATTTGTAAATAAAATTATAATCAGTTTTAATAATTGACCAACTAATAATTTGTTTTGTTATTAAAAATACATAATCACATAATACATATTTTTTAAATTTAAATATTTAAATTAATATGAACATTAATTAATTAATAAGATGATTTTTATATAAAATATATTATTTAATTATTCTGTGTCTTTTTAAGATTATAAATAAATAAAAGTCATTAAATCTTTTTTTAAGACAAATATAATATATCACACAATAAGATAAAGAAGAACAACATGATTTTTTAATTATTATAAATTATTTATATAGATGATATTATTTTTAATAGTTATACTTTATTAAATAATATAATTAAAGTTTTTATCAAAAGTTAATATCATGATAACACTAAGCTAGGATTGCTATAATGACAATTTTAAATTTATATTAAATAGATCATCAATAAACAAGCTTCCATGTCAATCACCAATGAGCAAACTTCAACTACAATATTTAGATAAAGAAATACAAAGACAAAAGAAAAGAAAGGAATTTAACTATCAAATGTTTTCATAAACTAATTCTAATTTCCTCAATATATATAACAACAAATTATTTTCAGCTCTTCAAATATTCATGGTCTATATAGTAAAGGCCTCAGAATGAGCTTTCAAAAAAAAAAATTTTAAAAATAATAATCATAATTTAATTTAGAATTAGTGATATGTGTCTTTTAATCAAGAGAATGTCAGGAGTTGGGCTGAAGACTTATTTTCACATTGCTTTAAGTTAAATTAAAGATGTTAGTCTATAAAGCAATTATAAAATTATCTCAATTTAATTATTTGTGCCTCGAAGATATTGGGTAAACAAGTTCAAAAGGTCATAAAATATAATTATAAAAATTAAATTTTTTACAATAAAAACTAATAAAATCCATTATTACAAAACTCGACTATTTACTTAATTTAATATTAACAATATATGAATTATTTATGTCAAAGATAAATAAATGAATAATATCTCAAAATCAACTCGTATTTGTGTATCCCCATTAGTATGAACAAACAATCTAGAAGAAGAATTTTTAATCTTTAAAAAGTGTCATGTTAGATTAAAAAGTTTTGAGTGTTATATATAAATTATCATTAATTTTAATTTTCAAATAATTTTGATTTCTAGAATTTATTAAGTTGGTATTTTTAAAGGAGAAAGATGAGAAAATATTTAAAATGAAAAGTGTTTGATTCAATATTTTAAAAGAGGAAAAAATGAAAGGATCAAAATCACTCATGATTTTACGTACTTCTTTATTAGAGTTTTTTAGAGGAGAGAAGATATATTAAAATATAATTTATTATATGAATAAAATTATTTGTTTATAAAAATATATAATTTATCCTTAAGAAAATATTATATGTAGTTTTTCAATCAAATTTTTCTTTTATTTATTTATTTTGATGATGAAATTTTCTCTTTTGTAGTTAAAATCTTACTCTTATCTCAAGTCAACTTCATATTTTATTTTTAAATTTTAATATCACTTTTTAACTATCTTAAATTTTTTTATAGTAATTTTTTAGATTTTACTATATTTGATAATTTTTTAAGTTATATATTATTATTGTTAAATTGTTATAAAATATTTTCTGATGTTCTTTAATTGAATATTTATATTCTAATAATGAACTAGTGATCAAATTATAAACGGTATATATTACGAGTCTTATGTTAAAATTATAAAAATAAAAAATAAATTAATTTTTATTTATTTGTCTTTCACTTGTAATCCAAATATTTACAATTAAAATTTCTCTCCTCCTCCACTTACATATTTTGAACTAAACATTTATGTAATTAAAATTACCCTTTCCTTTCCCTCACCTCCTTTGCATTTGATAAAAATCTCTCATCTCCCCAATAGTTGAATCAAACAATATCTTAGTGTACCAAAACACTAACCCCAATCAAGACTAAAAGACTAAAGGGTGCAATCCTCAAGCATGACATAATTTGACTCCTATCAACATACTAATGTTTTAAACCAAACTCATACCATAGTGATGATGGAGAATAGATCCTTGACCAATGATGTTTGATTAGAATTCGAGGTAGATAAAATGATCAAAATATACTAAAGTCACCATAACTTTGAGGAGTTACATGTTTGACCAATTGCAAGCTAGTTAGTAAATATTAAACTATATATATGTCCAATTCGACACCATCATAAGATTCATCAATTTATATTTCATATAAGAAAAGAAAAAACTTAAATTTTATTCAACACTATATACATATATGCAAGTAGAGCATTAATGATGATAATGAATATGAAAGTACACATTACATTGTCAAGTTAAATGCAACATTAACTTATTCACAATGTGATAAAAAGAACAAGGAGTTAAAACCATAAGGACCCCTCAATAGTCAATTTCTAAATCAGGGTATGCATGCATGTAGAATCCGATATAAGTGGGGAGAGGAGTGGGTATAGTCTAGTTCAACCGTGTGATGCTTACACTACCCCGAAACAAAGATAGTCACATTGATTTTGATGAAATGAAGTGTCGTTTTCGTCTTTAATTTTGTTTAAACAAGGACATGTATACATTGCTCGGTTTCGATATGCCCCTCTTGTTACACTATTTTCTTTTCTTGTTCATTTAGGTACATGTAAAACCAACATTTTTTCAACATTTTTTATTTTGTGTAATAACTAAAATAAATAAAAAAGCTTTTTTTAAGAAATCTTTTAAATTGTCTACTTGAAAAATGATGTTGGAATTTCTTCTCTCAACTTTTTTTTTAATTTATAATTCTTTTATTATTATTTTTTGTCTTTTTTTATTTGAATTATGAATAGGTAAACACTTTTTGTTGGAGACAAGGAATTATAATTACTGAGAGGGAGAGTATGGTGAGTTGGCTGTCTTCATAGCCAAATCACTAGGCTGTAATACAAAATATTATATTGTTTATCTGATATATATTTTTATGTTTCATTGTTTTAATTAATAATTAGAATTTGATTTATAGTTTATCTTCTGAAATTTACTTGGAGAGGATAAAAATTAAACTTTGGATTAAATATTCTAGTCGACTAGCACATAAGACTAAGTGTGAGACTACATATCTCTTTTATACTAGTTTAAAATTTTTTATCTTTTGATTAATTTGTCAATAAATTGTAATGAATTAATCTAGAGAGATAAATGTTTAATTAGTAAAAATTAATGGTTGAATTATTGGAAATATAATTTAGTTAATGTCTATAATTTCTAATGTTTATTTTTTAATAGGTCCTTTTGACATTTTCAATTTTAGTATAAATATGCTACCTAGGCTATCAATATTGTAACTCATTTTCATTCCTCTATTTGATATACAATAGTAGTCCTCTTTGTTATCATTCATTGCTCATTCTTCTTCTCCCCTTTCATTACCTTGTACCAACAAATTGGTATCAAGAGCACTTGGTTATGTTTTCTTGGGAAACACGAATGTTTGTGAGTTGTGAGTCTGATTTTGGTTCATTGTTTTTCTGTTGAAATCTTGAACAAAATTTGAACAGAATCTGATTCTGTGGATTGGGAAACAATGTGTTTGAAGATCTGAAAAATCCGTGCAAGGTTTAAAATGAGTGAAGACAGTAGTTTGAACACCAAACTTCCAGTTTTTAATGACAAAAACTGGAACAGATGGATGATACAAATGTGTGTGTTGTTTGGTGCGTAAGATGTTTTGGATTTGGTTACATATGGTTATGTACCAGCTGCAGCAGATGCAACTGAAGAACAGAGAACTGTTGAGAGGATGGTGAGGAAGAGTGACCAAAAAGCTCTGTTCTATATCCATTAGTGTGTGGATGAAAGTGTGTTCGAGAAGATTGCTGATTCAACAACGTCAAAAGGGGCGTGGAATTTACTGGTGAGATGTTACGGTGGTGACGCATCAGTAAAGAAGGTGAAGCTTCAATCCCTACGAAAGCAATATGAGAACCTGAACATGAAGAGCAGTGAGAAAGTTTCTGAATATATCTCCAAAGTAATTCTGATCACTAACGAGATGAAGGTGTGTGGAGAAACTCTGTCTGAACAGATAATCATAGAGAAGATTTTGAGGTCGCTTACTCCTCAGTTTGATTACATTGTTGTTTCTATTGAACATTCTAAAGATCTGGAAACCATGAGAATAGAAGAATTGCAAAGCAGCTTAGAAGCACATGAGTTACATCTGTCTGAGAGAACTTCTGAGAGGGAAGCTGAGCAAAGGTGCCATTTCCATTTTGATAAAGCACTACTTTTGCAATTTACCACTTCTTGAGCCTTGCACTTGTTTTCTCTGCGCACAAGCAAAGCCAAAACCAAAAGCAACTTACCTGAAGCCTCTACCAAACCAAACCCTGCTTGTACAACACTTAGGGACTTGTCTCCTCACTTTTCTTCAAAAGCAAGTAATAGAGCCAAAAGGCTATAACTCAGAAATCTTGAGAAAGCTTGATGTCTAACCTCTTCCATACATATACACAAGTGTATTTCAACCTAACACACGAATTCTAAGACTCAGAAACACTCCCAAACACTTTGCCATTGAGAACCTGCCATAGCTTGACAGTTTTGAACCTTACTCAGCCATCTCCAAATCCACTCGTGCGTTTTGAGTTTTAACCACCTAAACACTTAATATACCTCATATATAAGTGATCCAGACCCCTGCTACCTCACTGTAACTACTCATCCTCCATCAACCATTTTCAAATATCAAGCTTGCAGGTTGACTTGAGTAGGGAGATTCAGGGACTTTCAAGACAAAGTAAGGATTGGACAACACTCAAGGAGGTCAAGGCAAGCTAAACAGATCCTTAGGCCTTCTCAAAACTTGCTCAAACTCCATTCACGATCTCAACTGAAAGAGCTAAAAACTCAAACTTTTATCTCTTCATACAAGCATGCTTTGTTCTTGATTTGTGAAAGAAAAATGTAGATATCCTTGCACTAAATCTAACCATGTCATAGATTTCATTTATATTAATTGTGCATAGAGAATTTTGGATTTGAAATTTCTGTAAAAATTAGGTTTTAAATTAGGGAAAGTAAAATTAGCTTTGATCTTTGATTGTTAGTTTACATAAATTGTATGGTTGAACTCGTGGGAAGAAACTCCATAATTTTCATGTTTGGACTTTCCATTTTCATGGAGAAATGAGAGAGATACAGGTGGTCCGGCCATGGCTCAAGGTTGAAGATGAAGTTGACTTCAGGGGGCGTTTTCTAATATATATTTATCTTTGTGTTTCTATAAACGGATGTACAGCCACCCCAGTGGTAAGGCAACACGCAAAAATGCCATAGGTCACAGGTTCGAGCCTTGGCGCCTACCTTTTGCAATTTTTCTCACATTTTGCCATTTTTTTGTCCCATTTGCAGTGCTGGGCTTTTTGTTCCATTAGGCCTATATTTTTTTTTCTAACTCTGCATCATGTTTGCTTGCAGCACCCCTGATTCAATATATTTTTATTATTCATTTTATTTACATTTTTATTTTATTAAATATATTTTTCTTAATATTAAAAATTATAAAAAATATAAAAATGATTGGTTTATATTCTAGCTTATTTTATTTTATTTTTCTCACAAAAAATATTTTATTTAGTTATATATTATCCATTTTTATTAATTAAATTTGTAAATTAAATTAGAACTAGTTTAATATTTATTTTTTCTTTATACCCATTAAATATTTATTTTAATATAAAAGGACCAAAATACCTCATAATGCCATATATTATTTTCAATACAAAAATATAAAAAATACTTACTTTTTTCTTAAAGAAATTTATTTTCCTTTAATCAAATAGAATTAGGGTTTATTCAAAAAATATTTTCAAAAATAATTTCTTTTCTTAATTGATTTAAATAAATCTTGATTTATTTATTAGGTTTAGGTTAAAACTTTTTTTTTTCACATAAAAAACCAAACAAAATCTTCTTTGCATTGACATACCTTTGCATATTTAATTCATTTTTGTATATTATTTATTCCAATGTTGGTACCTATTCAATTTGGTTGTAATAGACTAATTACGTTTATATTATTGCAATCCCCATTCATAAATTATATACCCCCTCCCACACGTGTTGTAATAGCGTAGTAATCTTTAAATTCTCGCAATTTATCGCTTTTACATAACATACTAGTAATTTGGGTTTGTATGGGAAGATAAAACCAATCAAATAAAAAACCCTAAATCAAGACAAAATTAAGCATGAAAATGACACACTTGCACACAAAACACCCCTAGGGTTATCCCACTTAGTTGCCTTATACAAAATGACCATATTACACATGTAAGGTATTTTAGTAAAAACAAACAAAAAAAATACAAGATTGTAGTCCCTCGATGACGCTATTCAAAGTTGCCTTACAAAAATGATCTTAGTCCCTCAAAAATGCTAAGATACTTTGCAACATTGCTAATCATGGTTATACGATGACTCATGCCCATCCCGTTTACATCCAAAGATAGGGTTGCTTACCAAATCAATGGTAAGACAACAATATCAAAGGAAAAGAAAATGAACAAGAAAGACATTTGAGTAGGTAGATTACTTTTAGTTACTTGCTCCATTTCAAATCAAACATCCTTGCTATTTTCAAAACAAACACACACATTTCCAAACATCTTACAAAATGGAAAACATTTTCAAAAAAAGATCAACATCTTTGTATACATTCTTACGAACGAGAATCATTACAAAGATTGCTTAAACAATGGCCTCTTTTACAAAATACTTTCAAAACCACACAAAATACAATTTCAAACAAAAGCAAGTGATCTAGCAAGTAACTAAGAGCCCATGGAAAACCATGGATGAAAAGGATTCTAATACCTTCCCTTTTCATAATCTATCCCCCGAACTCAAGAAATAATCTCAAAGGTCTTTCCTATGCTTTTTTACCTTTCCTTTTTGGATAAAAGAAAAGTCGGTGACGACTCTTGCTAACCGTAACATTTGCGATAAAACGCAAAATAATCAAGTCAGTTCTCCCACTGTATCACAAAACTGGCGACTCTACTGGGGAAAATTCTAAAAGTGGGGTTACCTTAGGGTTTAGATCACATTTACTTGCTTACATTATTTGACTTGTATGATTTACATTATGGTTCTTTGTTTGGGTTTGAATCCTCTACTCGGATTTGGGATACGTTATAGGTAAGTAGCAATACGTTGTGGAAACTGTGCGGGGTATACCGACGTGGTCTAAGCAATAGCTACGTTAGTGCGACATATTTGTGGGTACCGGTAGGCTTTGAGTTAATCAAAGAGAATACGGGGCCTCTGAGTGATGTCATGAAGCACTGATGAACTTTTAGAACCTTTACTTGACCAACTTGGCCTTTAGGATGTAGTGATATGACCAGCTTTGGAGCAGTTTGAAGTTGGTAGATACTCGATACTACACTCATTGAGGTTTGGTTTCTTGGGATATTTCGGTCGCCATTAAAGAGGCTTGAGCTGAAACAATGCCCAAGGAAACAATCAAGTGATATTGAGCTCCTTAGAACCCGGTTACTATTACTAGGACATGTTTAAGCCAACTAAATTTCAAGAGGGTACTTACCTATAAAACTCCATGAAAGCCTAAACCTAAGGACTTGTTTGCTTTGTTTGTATATGCATACTTGTACATAACATCATGGACATCATAAACATCATATACATCCACTAACCATTTCAAGGATTTTGGGATTCATCTTTGTTCTTGTTTTGTAGGGTATGGATTCACTTTGCAGGAAAACTATTCAAGTCAACCTTGTAAGAATCCCTCCACAACTTAAGGAGCTAGCTTTAAGGATCCCTGAGAACTCTCCATTCACCGAGAGACATGGTCACCTACTCAACTTGGTCACCTCCAACACAGATAAGGACATGATGAAGGTGCTCTTTCAGTTCTTTGAACCTTTGCACCATTGCTTCACATTCCCCAACTATCAACTTGTTCCTACTTTGGAAGAATTCTCCCAACTCTTAAGTATTCCCATTCTCAATCAAATACCTTTCAACGGTACGGAAAGAGACCTAAATCCAGAAGAGATTGCTCAAGCTCTACACTTGCACTCATCTGATGTCACAACCCATTGGGAAACAAGAAGTTGTGTCAAAGGTTTTCTAGCAAAGTTCCTGTTTGAGAAAGCCCAAAGCTGTTGGAATTCCTTAGATTTGCAAGCATTTAAAGAAATTGTGGCTCTCCTCATCTAAGGGATGGTTTTGTTTCCAAATCCTGACCAACTCATAGATATCAACATCGTCAAAATCTTCATATCATGCAACCCGGTGCCTACATTGCTAGGGGATGTCCTACACTCTTTTCACACTCGTACAATGAGGAAAAGAGGTGTCCTTATGTGTTGCACTCCTATCTTGGCAAGATGGATTATTTCTCATCTTCCCCAATCGGTATTAAAGAATGAGCAAGGTTCAAGGTGGTACTACTTTTTTATCTTAGAGTTTTTGTATTATTTTGTCCAAGGGGAATTGATGTACTCAAACTTTATCTTATTAATATAACGTGTGTTCCCTTTTTGGTCTAAAACAAATTTGAATCTTTTAAATCCTTGAAAATATTGCATATGCATATATCATTCATCATAACATAAACAGGTCTTTCGCAGCAAGTCTCCTCATCTCTCTACTGTTTATTTCAGTAAGATGGGTCTCGAGCAAACAATGAAAGATCTCCAAGCTCAGAATATGCAGTTTCAACAGTTGCTCATGACCCTAGCCAAGGGGAAAGAAGAGTTGAAGACTCTGCTGGCTGAAGAGAGAAAGAAGAAAACAAAGAAGGTAACGGGAGTCTTAAACATGGGAAGAAGATTTCATGGGCAGATAAGAAGGACTTTGGATTTTGTAACAACATCCGATGAAGGAGAGGGGAAAGGAAAGAAAAAAGTTGTCCCGTCAGAATCAGAAGAAGAAGAAGAAGAAGACTACTCTGAGGAACAGTACCCTCCAGCTGACGACAAGTATAAACATCTTGAAGAACGGTTGAGCGCGATGGAAATCCAAAAGGTTCCAGGCTTGGACTTTGAGGAATTGGGACTAGTGTCAGGGATTGTGATTCCTCCGAAATTCAAAGCACCTGTATTCGCTAAATATGAAGGAGTTTCATGCCCTAAGATTCATCTCCGGTCATATGTGAGGAAAATTCAACCCCATACCACTGATAAAGACTTATGGGTGCACTTCTTCCAAGACAGTCTGGTACTCAACTTGACTGGTTCTACCAACTAGAAGGGCTAATGTTCACAATTGGGAAGATCTTGCTGCAGCTTTCTACAAACAATATGAGTATAATGCTGATCTTGCACCTACCCGTACTCAACTCCAGAGTATAGCCATGGTTTCCAATGAAGGTTTCAAGGACTATGCACAAAAATGGAAAGATTTGGATGGAAGAGTTCAACCCCCTCTGTCTGAGAGAGAATTGGTAGACATGTTCTTAGGTACCTTGTTTAGTCCCGTCTTCAATCATTTAATCGGAAGTTCATCTGTTGGCTTTACTGAACTAATATTGACGGGAGAAAGGATAGAAGCCAGTATAAAGAATGGAAATATTCAGAAAGATACATCCTCTTCTACAACTGTAAGGAAGCCCTTTATCGGAAAGAAAGAGGTGGCTGCTGAATATCCGCAAAGAAATAAAGATAGAGCCGAACGCCGACCAATGGTGGGGGCTGTTATGATCCCAAAACCTGCATCTGATCAACAAAGAAATAATCAACCAAGGGTAGAAAGGCCAGTCAGGCAGTTTACCAGAATCAACATGACTTCGTCTCAAGTATTACCGCATCTTCTAAGATCCAATTTGGTAACCTTGAAAGAAGCTCCGAAAAACCCCAATACAACATCTCCTCATTATCATCCCAATGCCCATTGCGCATATGACTCTGAAAGTCCTGGTCATGATACTAATAACTGTTGGGCCTTGAAGAATAAAATACAAGACCTCATCGAAGCTAAAGAAATTAAGTTCGATGCGCCCGAGAAGCCAAATGTCATTTCTGCTCCTATGCCCAGACATGGCCACAATACCAATGCCATTGAAGAAGATTTTTTTGTTACCTTAGTTGACGAGCTCATGACCCCACTTCTGACTATTAAAATGAATTTGTTGAATGCCGATGTGTTCCCGGGCTGTAATGAAGTTTTCCATCTCTGCTTATCCTCACCAACTGACTGTCCTTTGTTGAAGGTAGGCATTCAATGCCTGATAGATAACAAAGAGATTTTTTTTGAAAAGACTCATGTTTAACCTATTCCTTTTGAAGATGTTTCTATCATTACCATTTCCACCAATTCTTCCAGGGTCTCCACCAAAAGACCTGTTAGAATTACATCAGTTCTGAAAGCAGCTCCCTTAATAATCACAATGTCTGGGCCAGTCCCATATACATCAGACAAAACCATACCATGGAATTATGGAGGGGATATATATTACCATGGTATTAAGCAAGACTGGCCGACCGCCGAATATTTGAATTTCGAGAAAGAAGACTCTGACATCAGTAATGTTGCCGGAACTAGCAAAATTACCCGAAGTGGTAGGATCTTTTCTCCATAAATTGCTCCCCCAAAAGCAGTTTCTGGACCCGTAATCATCCATGTGGCCGCTCCAAAGGTTACTCCTACACCCATAATCATCTCTGTAAGTGCTCCAATTTACAAAGCCGTTACAACACCTGTAATCATTCTTACTGACACTCCTACTTCCGAGTTAACTAAGGCTCGAGGAAAAGGTGTTATGGTTGAGCATGTCCGGATGAAGGCTCAATCATTGACTATCCCTGAGACCTCCAAGAAGGAAATGGAGGAGATCCTAAAAATTATAAAGAGAAGCGACTACGATGTAGTTGAACAGCTGGGTCAAACTCCCTCTAAGATCTCCATGTTGGCATTACTACTATGTTTCAAGGCACATGCAAAAGCCTTGGTGAAGTTCCTAAAAACAGCCCATGTACCTCAAGAGACACCTATTGATCAATTTCAAAACTATGTGGCCAGCCTAACTGCGGACAATGGTTTAGGTTTTTCAGATGCTGATCTGACACCAAGGGGAAGAAAGCATAATGAGGCGTTGCATGTCTTAGTGGAATGTAGGGGCACCACTCTGGCGCATGTTTTGGTGGACACTGGCTCATCTTTGAATGTATTACCCAAAAAAGCTCTTGACAGACTTGACTGTGAGGGGTTGACTTTGAAGCCAAGCAACATAGTGGTAAGGGCTTTTGACGGTTCAAAGAGGATGGTACATGGGGAGGTAGACATTCCCATAAAGGTTGGAACCCAAACTTTCAATTTAACTTTTTATGTGATGGAAATCCTCCCTTCATACTCCTGCCTGCTAGGCCGACCATGGATCAATAATGCTGGCGTTGTTACCTCTACACTGCACCAGATGTTGAAATATCCGATTCAAGGGAAGATTATCACCGTACATGGAGAGAAAGAATACATGATCAGCCATCTCAATTCTTTCAGATATGTGGAATTGGACGGCGAATTCGTTGAAAATCCATTTCAACACTTTGAAGAGGTCCCTCAAGAGGTGGCAGTAACCAAGGCTGTTCCCAAGATTAAAAGGCCTCCACTCCGGATGTCGTCGCTGGAAGATGCTAAAGCAGTGGTGGAAGAAGGTGGGTGCACTATCTGGGGGCAACTCCCAGGTATCCCATATAAGTCTGACAAGTTTGGCCTAGGTTTCACTTCAGGTGCTCAAAAGGTTGTACGTCGTGCCCGTGCTGGAGGGCCACCCTTGAAGATCATCAACCGTGAAGTCAACATGGTAGAAGATGGTGAAGATGTTTGCGACATGGAGGATTGGATCTTTACGACTGTCAATGGAGGGCTCAACAATTGAGAGGCTAGAGACTTCACCCCAATCACTTTCATCCCTCAGTAATTTATCTTTACATTTTGTTGGATCTGTAATATTCAAAACAATTCGCACTCTTAAAAACTTGTGTGTTACCCGAGGCACAATGGTCCATTTGTAAGGGTTATTATCTCATTTTTCATATGACATCAATGAATCATGGACTTTTTCGCATTCAAACTTTTGTGCTCATTGTTTTTATTTTACATTTTTACTTTCTTTCAAAGATAGTTATACCCTTACACACACCCACACTTACAATGCAGGTATACATCCATTCTAGATCCCATGGGTAATGATACTGCTATGGCCTTTTGTGACTCTGAGAATATGATCTACCAAGCTGAAGACGAAGGTGAGGAAGATTGTAAAGTACCAGGGGAACTTTCTAGATTGCTACAACAAAAAGAGAGAACCATTCAGCCTCACGAGGAACCCGTGGATACGATCAACCTAGGTACGGAAGAAGATAAAAAAGAAGTTAAGGTGGGTGCCAATCTCGAACCCAGTATCAAGAAGCGTTTGATTCAGTTGTTACATGATTATGTTGAAGTCTTTTCCTGGTCATATGAAGACATGCCAGGACTTGATGAAGATATTATGGTACATCGTCTGCCTACAAGAGAAGATTGTTCGCCAGTAAAACAAAAGGTTCGCCACATGAGGCATGATATGCCAAAAAAGATTAAAGAAGAGGTCATGAAGCAATTCAACGTTGGATTCTTGGCTGTCACCTCTTACCCCCAATGGGTTGCCAATGTTCTTCCCGTACCCAAAAAGGACGACAAAGTGCAAATGTGTGTGGACAACCGAGATTTGAATAGGGCAAGCCCTAAGGATGATTTTCCACTCCCCCACATTGATATCCTAGTTGACAATACGGCACAACACAAAGTATTTTCCTTCATGGACGGATTCTCAGGTTACAACCAAATCAAAATGGCACCTGAGGATATGGAGAAAACAACATTTGTCACACAGTGGGGCATATTCTGTTACAAGGTGATGCCATTCAGACTGAAGAATGTTGGGGCAACCTATCAACGTGCCATGGTAGCTTTATTTCACGACATGATACATCATGAAATAGAAGTCTACGTGGACGATATGATAGCCAGATCTCAAACATAAGAAGAGCATCTTGATCACTTACAAAAACTGTTTGAGAGACTGAAGAAGTACAAGCTGAGGTTGAATCCGAACAAATGCACATTTGGGGTACGGTCTGGTAAACTCATAGGCTTTATCGTCAGCAACAAGGGTATCGAGGTCGATCCTACCAAATTTAAAGCAATACAAGAGATGTTTGCTCCTCGTACTGAGAAGGAAGTCAGAGGATTCTTGGGGCGTTTGAACTATATTTCCAGATTCATTTCTCACCTAACAACTACTTGTGAGCCAATCTTCAAGCTATTGAAGAAAGATCAAGTAGTCAAGTGGAATGAAGGATGCCAAATTGCTTTTGACAAAATCAAAGAATACTTACAAGAGCCTCCTGTGTTGATGCCACCATCGAGGGAAGACCGTTGATCATGTATCTGACTGTTTTAGAAAACTCAATGGGGCAGCATGATGAGTCTGGCTGAAAAGAGCATGCTATTTACTACCTGAGCAAAAAGTTTACCGACTATGAAACCAGATATTCACTGCTCGAGAAAACTTGATGTGCTCTGGCATGGGATGCTCGCCGGCTAAGACAATATATGCTGACTCATACTATTGATATCTAAGATTGATCCGATAAAATACATCTTCGAGAAGCCTGCTCTTTCTGGGAGAATAGCGAGATGGCAGATGGTCCTGACAGAATATGACATACATTATACTACCCAGAAAGCTATAAAGGGGAGTGTACTAGCTGATCACCTCGCTCACTAAGCTGTAGAAGACTACCAGTCCATGAGATTTGAATTTTCGGATGAAGACATCATGACATTAGACAACTGTGAAGAGTTCAGGCCATATGACGGACCTGAACAAGGATCCCGATAGACCCTAGTCTTTGATGGAGCCTCCAATGCACTCGGAAATGGTATTGGTGTTGTAATCATATCTCTAGAAGGGTGTCATACTCCCTTTACTGCCAGACTTTTCTTCAACTGTACAAACAACATGGCAGAATACGAAGCGTGCATCTTCGGTCTCAGAGCTGCAATAGACTCGGGGATCAAATCATTGGATGTATTCGGAGATTCAGCCTTGGTCATCAGTCAGATCAAAGGGGAATGGGACACCAAACACCCAAACCTTATCCCTTACAAAGAACATGTTTTGATATTGCTACCACATTTTAAGAAGATTACCTTCGAGCATTTCCCGCGAGAAGAAAATCAGCTAGCAGACGCTCTAGCCACAATGTCATCTATGTTTAAACTTAATTTGGATAACGAAGCTCCCCAGATCACCATTAAATGAATGGATGAACTAGCACACTGTCACGAGATTAATACTGAAGAAGTAGTGGACCAACCTTGGTTTCACGAAGTCAAGAGGTATCTCGAGGCTCAAGAATATCCAGAAGGAGCTTCAATCAATGATAAGAAGTTCTTAAGGAGATTCTCTGCTAAGTTCTTCCTTAGTAATGGCATCCTGTATAAACGCAATCATGAGTCTGTGTTACTTCGGTGCATAGATATGGTTGAAGCTAAAAAGATCATGGTTGAATTGCATGAAGGCACTTTTTATACCCATTCCAGCGGGCATACGATGGAAAAGAAAATCCTACGGGGAGGCTATTACTGGTCTACCATGGAAGCAGATTGCTATCAACACTCTCGAGCCTGCCATAAATGCCAGATTTATGCATATAAGGTGCACGTACCTCCGGTTCCTCTGAATGTATTGACGGCTCCTTGGGCCTTTGCTATGTGGGGAATAGATATGATTGGGGAAATCAAGCCGACAGCCTCCAACGGACACCGCTTCATTCTAATGGCCATTGACTATTTTACAAAGTGGGTGGAGGCAGCTTCCTTCGCTTTCGTCACCAAGAGCATTGTGTCCCATTTCATCAAGAAAAATCTCATTTGCCGGTACGATATCCCTGAAAGGATCATCACTGACAACGGTACAAATCTCAACAACACTATGATCACCGCCTTGTGCGAGCAATTCAAGATTCAACATCACAATTCTTCTCCCTATCGGCCAAAGATGAATGGTGTTATCAAAGCTGCAAATAAGAACATTAAAAGGATCATACAAAAAATGACAGTCACATACAAAGACTGGCATGAGATGTTACCATTTGCTCTCCACGGATATCGTACCATGGCTCGCACATCAACCGGGGAAACACCCTATTCTTTGGTTTATGGCATGGAAGTTTTCTTGCCTATCGAGGTTCATATCCCCTCTCCGAGGATTATGAGGGATGTAGGGCTGAACGAAGACGATTGGATCCAGACTCGACTTGATCAACTGAACTTAATCAATGAAAAGAGACTTGTTGTTGTTTGCCATGGTCAAATGTATCAAAAATGGATGATCAAGGCTTTCAACAAGAAGGTTATACGGCAAGTTTATCAAGTTGGAGATCTAGTGATCAAACACATCATCTTGCCACAAGGTGATCCCAGGGGCAAATGGACTCCTACCTATGAAGGACTGTTTGTAATCAAAAACATTTTCTCCGGTGGAGAAATGATCTTGACCACCATGGATGGCAATGACCTGCCACACCCTGTGAACGCTGACATAGTCAAAAGATACTATGCATAAGAGACCCGCTAGGTTGACATACCTAGGCAAAACGAGGGCATCCCGGCGAACCAAAAGGGTTCGGGAAAAAATTAGGGATAAAAAAAAAATCTATACACCTGGTAAGTTGAAAACCCGAAAGGGCGACTTGGGTAAAAAAGGGTTTCCCGGTGGACTGAAAACCTGAAAGGGCGGTCCAGGAAAAAGTTAGGGAATTAAAGCGTATGACTATGTTCTGTTGGATCACTTTACGGACGACCTTTAGCTTCAACTAAAAAATTCAACGGTTCTGATCTATTCAATCAGCTTCGGACAAGGCAACAAATAGACAAGACGCTCAGAGAAACGAAGGCTATAGCAGAATGGAAACCCCATGGGATTTTTGTACACATAGCTATCTTTTCTTTGTATCAAAATTTTCATTTTTTTACGACATCATTCTCTTACTAGAATGTTTGTCTCCTTGTACAAAAAATACTTATTCGAAGTCAATTCAAAATATTCCTTTGAAAGTGCAAAAACTATTTGTCTTTTCTTTACGCTTGTTTTGTTTACAAAAACGTCCAATGATTCATTGTTGAGCATATGTATTTGAACATAATTAATGTTTACAAATAAACAAAATTAAAAGAGACAATTGCTGATAGGTTGAAAGGATAGGGAAGTACCTCTAGGATATCCCATAGGTAAACCCCTGTAGTACGTCATTTAAATCCCCAGCAGAACAAAATTTCAAATTATTGATCCCCGGTAGAAGTCGTCAAATTTCTCAAGATTCCCCAATAAAATTTTACAAGCAGTACATGGCGTTACCCTTATAACAATGTTTATTTCTCTCGATAGAAATTCATCAATACTTCAACTTCAAGACGTGAAGACTTACATATCCTCAACAGCAGTCAAGGATTTATTTTCCGTAACCCAACAACAGTGCAGCAAATTAGCTCACATACACATACATCACGTTCATATATCACAAACATTGATAAAGCAAATGCATCACATCATACATTTCATACAACGTGACTTTGAATTTTAGCTAACATTTTACCCTTTTCAGGATAAGGTTAACAACTACCATTAACAATATTCACAGTTTTCAGATACAGTTCAGATACGCTCCAGACACGGATGTCATTTTGATACTCATTCAGAATTCAACTTTCGGATACAGTTCAGATACGCTCCAGACACGGATGCCACCCTGATACTCATTCAGATTTCAACTTTTGATACAGTTCAGATACGCTCCAGACACGAATGCCATCCTGATACTCATTTAGATTTCAACTTTTGATACAATTCAGATACGCTCCAGACACGAATGCCATCCTGATACTCATTCAGATATGCTCCAGATACGGATGTCATTCTGATACTCATTCAGACTCAAATTCAGATACAGTTCAGATATGCTCCAGACATGGATGCCATTTTGATACTCATTCAAAATCAACTCTTTGATACAAGTTCAGATACGCTCCAGACACGGACGCCATTCTGATACTCATTCTTTCAGCTTACAAATTACAATCCAACAATCACCTTTGATGGCATCTTTAAGCCATTATCCTACAACTTTCTATCACCTCTCCAAATGGCATCTGTAATCCCATTCATTTTATCATCACACCATCGAGTGCAAATTTATGGGCACTCTAGTGTCCAATCATCTTCCACCTTCGAGTCACGAATGGAAAAACTCGCCAGTATAACTCTTCAGGTTTAAGAAGATTGAACAGGGGCAGCTGTTGTACCCAAAATTTTTCCCTCTCACTTATCAAAGATTTCCTCACAAGATCTCTTGGACTCAAGATTGCATTAGGGTTTGACCAGCTCAAGACACCTCCTCATGCACTGATGACCAAAATTAGGGTTTGACTTTGCACAAGGAATTTTGGACTATCAATGCTTCATATGAATTTAAAGGATCATTATGGACCCCTAATTTTACTCATTTCAAGTTTCAAGCCTTGAATCACATTTTTGATAAGTCAATTGGACAGTTGACCTAAAAATCAGTTGTATTAGGGAAAAAGTCAACCATGGCCAATTTACAGTCAAACTTCATAATTTTTGATCCACATCAACATCTTAGACTCATATGTATCATTTGATCAAGTTTGGACCATAATTCCTCAATAAATTTGATCAAATCATCAAAAGGGCAAAATGGTCAAAATTAGGGTTTTGATTGAGAAGGGGCAATTTCTGATTTTTGACCTAGCAACTGATCAATTGGTTTGAAGCATGATTTCAAGAGTTCAATTGCATCATCTTGACCTAATGAAATGGTTCAAAAAATTGTAAATCCATTGGATTGACAGATGAATTTTTCAATCAACTAATCAAAAGTCAATTGTATACTGAAAAGTCAAACTTTGACTTTTTGGTCAAAATCAAATGCCAAAGATCATAATTCATCAAAACATGTCAAATTGAGAAAATTTTTCATCATGAAATCAAGGGTTTAAGTTTTTGTTTTGAAAAGTTGAAAATTTTAACTTAGAAAATTTTCGAAGTATAGAAAATTTCTTATTTTTTCTCAACTTTGAGCCAAATTTTTACCATGATTCAAGATGATTCAAAGGAAACTTCCAACATGAAAGTTGTAGATCTCCATGAAATATACGACTTTTATTCACACAATTTATCCTAAAAATTCTTGGATCTCAAGAAATAGTTTTGTGAATACATGCTCATGAACCAAAATAACTTAGTGAAATTTTGCCCTAGTTAGGCGGATTTTTGACCTAACTTCATGCCAATTTTTCACATAGTTCCAAGGGGAATATTCAAAATAAATTCAAATATGAGTTGAATAGAACACGGAAAGCTTTCCAAAATGTCAAAGAACTCCTTGAGATCATTCTTGAGTAGGGAGAATCGAAGAGATGAAGTTGGTGATTTATCACTTTGATTTCAAGCCATTTCATGAAGAACAAAAATTCAAATCCTCAAGCATGCTGAACAAATCTTACTTTGCAGGATCCTGACTTGACTTTCACTGTATAATTTAATTTTTTCACAAATGTTGAAGGCTTTAAGCCAAGCATTAAATGCGTTGTACAAGAACAATTTCATTTTTGGCACAAAGGTGCCATTTCCATTTTGATAAAGCATTACTTTTGCAATTTTCCACTTCTTGAGCCTTGCACTTGTTTTCTCTGCACACAAGAAAAGCCAAAACTAAAAGCAACTTTCCTGAAGCCTCTACCAAACAAAACCATGCTTGTACAACACTTAGGGACTTGTCTCCTCACTTTTCTTCAAAAGCAAGTAATAGAGCCAAAAGGCTATAACTCAGAAATCTTGAGAAAGCTTGATGTCTAACCTATCCCATACTTATACACAAGTGTATTGAAACCTAACACACGAAAGATAAGACTCAGAAAAACTCCCAAACACTTTGCCATTGAGAACTTGCCATAGCTTGACAGTTTTGACCCTTACTCAGCCATCTCCAAATCCACTCGTGCATTTTGAGTTTTAACCACCTAAACACTTAATATACCTCATATCTAAGTGATCCAGACCCCTGCTCCCTCACTGTAACTCCTCATCCTCCATCCACCATTTTCAAATATCAAGCTTGCAGGTTGACTTGAGTAGGGAGATTCATGGACTTTCAAGACAAAGTAAGGATTAGACAACACTCAAGGAGGTCAAGGCAAGCTAAACAGATCCTCAGGCCTTCTCAAAACTTGCTTAAACTCCATTCACGATCTCAACTGAAAGAGGTAAAAACTCAAACTTCTATCTCTTCATACAAGCATCCTTTGGTCTTGATTTGTGAAAGAAAAATGTAGATATCCTTGCACTATAGCTAACCATGTTCATAGATTTCATTTATATTAACTGTGCATAGAGAATTTTGGATTTGAAATTTCTGTAAAAATTAAGTTTCAAATTAGGGAAAGTAAAATTAGCTTTGATCTTTGATTGTTAGTTTACATAAATTGTATGGTTGAACTCGTGGGAAGAAACTCCATAATTTTCATGTTTGGAATTTCCATTTTCATGGAGAAATGAGAGAGATACAGGTGGTCCGGTCATGGCTCAAGGTTGAAGATGAAGTTGCCTTCAGGGGGCATTTTCTAATATATATTTATCTTTGTGTTTCTATAAACGGATGTACAACCACCCCATTGGTAAGTCAGCGCGCAAAAATGCCATAGGTCACGGGTTCGAGCCTTGGCGCCTGCCTTTTGCAATTTTTCTCACATTTTTCCATTTTTTGTCCCATTTGTAGCGCTGGGCTTTTTGTTCCATTAGGCCTATGTTTTTTTTTCTAACTCTGCATCCTGTTTGGTTGCAGCACCCCTGGCCCAATATATTTTTATTATTCATTTTATTTACATTTTTATTTTATTAAATATATTTTTATTAATATTAAAAATCATAAAAAAATATAAAAATGATGGGTTTATATTCTAGCTTATTTTATTTTATTTTTTACACAAAAAATATTTTATTTAGTTATATATATTATCCATTTTTATTAATTAAATTTGTAAATTAAATTAGAACTAGTTTAATATTTATTTTTTCTTTATACCCATTAAATATTTATTTTAATATAAAAGGACCAAAATACATCATAATGCCATATATTATTTTCAAGACAAAAATATAAAAAATACTTACTTTTTTCTTAAAGAAAATTATTTTCCTTTAATAAAATAGAATTAGGGTTTATTCAAAAAATCTTTTCAAAAATAATTTCTTTTCTTAATTGATTTAAATAAATCTTGATTTATTTATTAGGTTTAGGTTAAAACTTTTTTTTCACATAAAAAACCAAACAAAATCTTCTTTGCATTTACATACCTTTGCATATTTAATTCATTTTTGTATATTATTTATTCCAATATTTGTACCTATTCAATTTGGTTGTAATAGACTAATTAGGTTTATATTATTGCAATCCCCATTCATAAATTGTATACTCCCTCCCACAAGTGTGGTAATAACGTAGTAATCTTTAAATTCTCGCAATTTATCGCTTTTACATAATATGCTAGTAATTAGGGTTTGTATGGCAAGATAAAACCAATCAAATAGAAAACCATAAATCAAGACAAAATCAAGCATGAAAATGACACACTTGAACACAAAACACCCCTAGGGTTATCCCACTTGGTTTCCTTATGAAAAATGACCATATTACGCATGTAAGGTATCTTAGCAAAAACAAACAAAAAAAATACAACATCATAGTCCCTCGATGACGCTATTCAAAGTTTTCTTACAAAAATGATCTTAGTCCCTTAAAAATGCTAAGATACTTTGCAACATTGCTAATCATGGTTATACGATGACCCAGGGTCATCCCGTTTACATCCAAAGATAAGGTTGCTTATCAAATCAATGGTAAGACAACAATATCAAAGGAAAAGAAAATGAACAAGAAAGACATTTGAGTAGGTAGATTACTTTTAGTTACTTTCTCCATTTAAAATCAAACATCCTTGCTATTTTTAAAACAAACACACACATTTCAAAACATCTTACAAAATTGAAAACATTTTCAAAAAAAGATCAACATCTTTGTATACATTCTTATGAATGAGAATCATTACAAAGATTACCTAAACAATGGCCTCTTTTACAAAATACTTTCAAAACCACACAAAACACAATTTCAAACAAAAGCAAGTGATCTAGCAAGTAACTAAGAGCCCATGGAAAACCATGGATGAAAAGGATGCTAATACCTTCCATTTTCATAATCTACCCCCCAAACTCAAGAAACAATCTCAAAGGTCTTTCCTGTTCTTTTTTACCTTTCCTTTTTGGATAAAAGAAAAGTCGATGGCGACTCTTGCTAACCGCAAATTTACGATAAAACGCAAAACAATCAAGTCAGTTCTCCTACCGCATCACAATATATATATATATATATATATATATATATATATATATATATATATATATATATATATATATATATATATATATATATATATATATATATATATATATATATATATATATATATATATATATATATATATATATATATATATATATATATATATATATATATATATATATATATATATATGTTTTAGGGTCACGCACATTTTTTTAAGTTCAAATTCAACTTGTTTACGAACAATTAGATTCAATTCGTTAGATTCATCTCGTTAGGTTCAATTTGTTTGCTTCATGAATTTAAAAGTTATTTTTTAAAGTCTATTTTTTTATATTTGATATTTTAAATTAAAAAATATATAAATAAAATAAAAGTTATAAGATTGAAATTTATATAATGTTGATTTTATTTGTAGAATTATTTTTAAAAATATTTTATTCGCTTGAGAATATAAACTATCAATTAAAACCGTTAGATTAAACGAAAATATATGACTAAGATTTGGAACAAATCTTTAAACCTACTCTTAAAGACTATATAATTCATCTCATATATAATCAAGTTGACTGATGGACCTAACGAGTTGAACTATGTATAGTTCAAGTTCAGTTCATTTAGTTAACGAACTTAATTTTTACATATTCAGCTCATTTGGTTCATCTGATTCATGAATCTACCCATCACCTTATCCTTAAACATACAAACTTTTTTGTTCTACTTATAATAAGTCTAAAATCAATTAGAAAGAAATAAATTTCAATTCTCAATATCAATGATTGGGAATTTAACTCCTTTTTCATTACTTGCATCGATTTGATACACTTTCTAAATTATCCATCAAATTTTTGGTACCGTTGGTGGAGACTGCAAAAAATTCATTTTATATTGAATTTAAATTCTAGTATGAGTTTAATTTTTTCTCTGCATTAAATTTTCTGGCTTTATTTTATTTTATTATAAAATTTTCTAACCTTGTATGTGTGACGTGTTGAGACATTAGACATAATTTAATTTGTGTAATCTAAGCTCAAGCCCAGTTAAGATTTGTTGTCTATTTAGTGTATAAATTAGGTGTATATAAATAGTCATAGTTTATATCATTATTTGTAACAATTCAATTAGATAATACAATCCTTATTTCCTTTATTCTCTCTCTTTTTCCCCTCACTAAAGGTGCATCACGCACTAAAAAATTGTTTTCTAGAGCTCCGGTTAGATTCTTGATCGTGTTTTCAAGAATCACACATCAGTGATGGTATTTTTGGGATTGTGGGTTATGGTCAGTTAATCACTGCAAAGATGAATGGAAACAATAGCATTTTGAATTCTCTTCGAACTCTTGATTACAAGAATTGGATTTGATGGAGAAAACATATGCAATATCTGTTTGACTTTCATGAAACCCTAGAAGTGGTTACTAATGACGTTTCTCCGTTAGCTGTAGATGCATCAGATACACAAAAGATCGCTCACAATGAAGCCAAGAAGAAAGATTGCAATGCTGCGTATTGCATTCAAACAACGGTCGATACGATAAACTTCGAAATAATCTCTCATGCTAAATCAGCAAAGGAGGCACGAGATATACTTGTCATGTACTATGAAGGATGTGATAAAGTAAAGTTGTCAAGTTGCACACCTTGCGTCGATAATATGAATTGGTGTCAATGGTAGAAGACGAAAAGATTGTAGAGTATGTGTCGAAGGTGCAGAAACCCGTCCATCTCATAAAGAGTTGTGGTGAAACCCTAACTGATAAGATGATAGTTAAGAAGGTAATGTGTACGTTGACCTCTCACTTTGATCATATTATCTTAGCTATTCAAGAATCCAATTAACTTGAAATCCTAAAAATGGAAGATTTGGTTGGTTCATTGGAAGCACATGAGATTAGGATTGTCGAAAAGAAATGAGTTCAAGATTGATACAAGATTTATAGGCTCAATCATGCAAAAAGAATGGTGGTTCCAACAAATCCCAAGGCAAGTTTAACAAGACTCAGGACAAGAAGTCTTGGTCGAACCCTCATAAGCATCAGGTCGATGATAGGGCTTCTGAATCCTCAAAAAAAGGAGGAGGAAACTATCAAAAGGACAAAGAAGATAAAGAAAGGTGTGTAGTGCTATCATTGTGAAAAGTAGGATCACTTTGCATAAGAATTGTTGGTACAGGAGAGACAAAGGATTGAAAAGAGGTAGGGATGAAGGAGCGAACCTTGTACGCCAATATCTAAATGATTATGAAGGTATGGTTGTTATGGTTGTTGTTGCAGATAACCATGTCGAATCCAAGACCTGGTTCCTCTACTCAGGCTGCTCGAATCACATGATTGGTCAAAATATGTGGTTAGAAGATTTCGACGAGTCGAAGAAGAGCAAAGTAAAACTTGTTGATAATAGTTCATTGCAATAAGAAGGTACTAGCAACATAGTTTTTCAAATGAGTAATGGAGGGAAAGCTATGATCAAAGATGTACTCTATTGATACAATTGTTGGTTGTTCTTCAAATTTCAAAATCGCCACTAAAATAATAAAAATAATAGAAGTTACTGATGTTAATGAGAATTTGGAGTTATATGAACATGTATTATACTATTAAAAGCATTATAATTAATCTCAAGTTGGTGAAAGGCAACTAAAAGAATTTTGAAGAACAAATAGTTATTGACCAAGTGACTTCGAACACATTAGAGTGTGGATTATGATATTCTAATTTCCAATTTTTTATTTATAAAAACATTGTTTTAAAATGATTTTTGTTTAAATATTAAAATAAATAGTGATGAAGAAGTAGAATAATAAAAAAGAGAAGAGATAGAGAAATAAGCATTGGAATAAATAACATAATTAAAAGAGAAAGGGATAAAAATATCACACCAGATATTTATCCTGGTTCAGCCTAAAACAATTGGCCTACTCCAATCCCCAAGAGTCCCCACTTAAGATTTCCACTCACTACTACAAAAAATGCAAACAACAACGCCCAAGTTAACACGGTTCTTCCAAACAGCGTAGTGACATCTCTAAAATCAGGCGCTAATATTTTTTTAGGATATAATAATGGTGGATGGTTAGACTGTGGTGATACATTCGAGCTTTCATGATTTCGAACCTCAGCGCCCTCAAAAATTTTATTCCTTTAACGTTAAGGTGTATCTTTTTTTATTTTTTTATTTTTAGCAAAAGAAAAAAAGATATCACAGCGGTTTTTATGTCGAACCGTTGTGATCTATTTTGTCTTTGAAAGCTATACCACTATAGTTCGTCTTGTCAATCGTAAGAAAAGTGATATTTTATATATATATATATATATATATATATATATATATATATATATATATATATATATATATATATATATATATATATATATATATATATATATATATATATATATATATATATATATATATATATATATATATATATATATATATATATATATATATATGTTGTGAATTCAATGCCAATAACAAAGTATAAAATAAGGGAGGAATATCAAACAAGGAGGAAGAAGAACACAAGAATTGGTTATAACTGCTATTCTTTACTTTCTCTTAGGAAACAAGATTACAAGTTTACAAGAATAACAAATAACCCTCTCACCCTAAATTAGGATTTGCTGTGTTGCAATGATGAGAGACTAGTATGCTATTTATAATAAAACCTAACATACTAACTAATGGGCTTTTTCCACAAGGCCCATTATACAAGCTAACTTAATAATCAAGCTAACTTAACAAATTAGGGTTTAAACACTAAAACCTAATTTAACAAGCATTCTTCGACAAATACATGCTTCGACTACAGCATGTACTTCGATCATGCTAGAGTTCGATCCAAAATCCCACAAATCTCCACCTTGGACCTAACTCTACAGCATCAAGAGACACTAACTAGCTTTCTTCATGCAGCTTTATCAACTGCATACAGTGGAAAAACTTGCAACTTGGCAATGTTTTGGTGATCATATCAGCGGCATTGTGATCTGTCGAGACCTTCAGCACTTGGACTTCTCCACGCTCGATTACCCCTCTGACGAAATGCAGCCTCACATCTATGTGCTTGGTTCGCTCATGATAGGCTGAGTTCTTCGACAGGTGTATTGCACTTTGACTATCACATTTAACAATGATACCTTGACCTTGAAGTTTCAGCTCCTTTGCAAAACCTTCAAGCCACAATGCTTCTTTCACAGCTTCAGTTAGGGCAATATATTCTGCTTCAGTAGTTGATAAGGCAACAACCTTCTGAAGAGTTGCTTTCCAACTAATTGCTGTACCAAACATAGTGAAAACATATCCAGAAATAGATTTTCTGGAATCCATACAGCCTGCATAATCAGAGTCAACATAGCCTTCGACTGCTGCTTTACTATCTTCACCCAAGGCTCCACCATAAATTAAGACTCTGTTCAGAGACCCATTTATGTACCTTAGAATCCACTTTAACGCTTGCCAGTGAGCCTTTCCAGGATTCGCCATGTACCTGCTTACAAGACTTACTGCATATGCTATGTCGGGTCTAGTACAGACCATAGCATACATCAAAGAACCAACTATATTAGCATATGGGATGCTATTCATATAGGTTCTTTCAACATCAGTACTGGGACATTGATCAATACTCAGCTTGAATTGAGGGTTTGTTGGAGTCACAACAGGCTTTGAGTTCGACATACCAAACTTGTCAAGAATCTTTCGTAGGTATGCCTCTTGAGATAAGCATAATTTCGACTGCTTTCTATCTCTTCGACTGTCAATTCCAAGAATCCTAGATGCAGCTCCCAGATCCTTCATGTCGAACTCCTTATTGAGTTCAGCCTTCACCCTCATTACTTCTTCGACATTGTTGCTTGCTATCAGAATATCATCAACGTAAAGCAACAAAATTACAAATGAATTTTCAGGTCGAAATCTGGAGTAAACACAATGGTCGAACTGACTTCTAATGAAACCTATGTGTTCCATGAACTTGTCGAATCTCTTATTCCACTGTCGAGGAGATTGTTTAAGTCCATATAAAGATCTCTTCAGTTTGCACACATAATCTTCTTTCCCCTTTTCGACATACCCTTCAGGTTGCCTCATCAGGATTGTTTCATCTAAGTCACCATACAAGAACGCAGTCTTCACATCCATTTGTTCCAGTTCAAGGTCGAACTGAGCCACCATGGCAAGCAACATTCGGATGGATCTGTGCTTCACAACAGGGGAAAATACATCATTGAAGTCGACACCTTCTTTTTGAGTGAAACCCCTTGCGACTAATCTTGCCTTGTACCTCTTCGACATTACTCCTTCAATTCCTTCCTTAACTTTGAAAATCCACTTACAGCTGACTAACCTTGCCCCAACAGGTTTCTTGATTAGTTCCCAAGTGTGATTATCATAGAGAGATTTCATCTCATCATGCATGGCCTTTAGCCATTCAGTCTTCATTCGACTCCTTATAACTTCCTTATAATCTCTAGGTTCTTCGTCTAGAACTTCACTTACAGAGATTAAGGCATAAGCTACAAGATCTGCATATCCAAGTCTCTGAGGTGGTTTTATGACTCTTCTTTGCCTATCTCTCGACAATAGGTAGTCATCAACAGTTTCCTCAACATCATCAGAATCTTCTGTTTCTTCTTCGACTTCATCTGGGATACGCATTTCAGCATCAACATGCTCCACCTCAACAGGAATCTCTACCTGTTCCAGCTCTTCGTCAACATCATCAGTTTTCTTGAAAGCCATTTCAGTTTCATTGAAAACTACATCTCGACTGGTGATACACCTCCTGTGACCTGGCTCTAGGCACCATAGCTTATAAGCTTTCACTCCTTCAGGGTATCCCATAAACATGCATTTCAGAGCTCTAGGTTCGACCTTGTCTTGCCTAATGTGAGCATAGGCTACACAGCCAAATACTCTTAGTTTGTCGAGATCTGGTGGATGTCCCGACCAAACTTCTTCAGGTGTCTTCATATCTAACGCTGTCGAAGGACATCTGTTTATCAGATATGCTGCTGTCGAAACAGCCTCAGCCCAAAACACCTTCTTTAATCCCGCACTAGTCAACATGCATCTAACTCTCTCCAAAATAGTTCGATTAAACCTTTCAGCCAAACCATTTTGTTGTGGAGTACCTGCGGTAGTTCTGTGCCTTGCAATACCAGAGGCAACACAAAAACTGTCGAACGCCTCATTGCAAAACTCAAGGCCATTGTCGGTTCTCAACCTCTTTACCTTTCTGCCAGTTTGATTTTCGACAAGAGTCTTCCAACTTTTGAAATTCTCAAAAGTTTCATCCTTAGTCTTCTGGATGAATACCCATAACTTTCTGGAATAGTCATCTACTATGGATAGAAAATACTTTGCTCCTGAATGTGATGGACACCTTGCAGGCCCCCAAAGATCAGCATGGATGTAATCAAGGGATCCATGTGTTCTTTGTTTGCCTTTGTTGAACTTCATTCTACAGGACTTTCCAAGTACACAGGGTTCACAAAACTTCAGCTTTTCGACTTTATCTCCACCAAGCAGATTTTGTTTCCCTAATTCAACCAGACCCCTTTCACTGACATGGCCCAATCTCATGTGCCAAATTTCTGTTTTCGACAAAGGTTTCGTGGATGCAACATTTGTCGAACCACTTACAACTTCAGCCTCAAGGGTATACAAGCCTTGTTTCTTCACGCCTCTCAAGACTTCCTTCGACCCTTTCATGACTCTCAGGATACTTTTCTCTCCTTGAAACACATATCCTTTCTTGTCGAATTCACCAAGAGAAATCAAATTTCTCTTCAAATCAGGTACATACCTGACTTCAGTCAACAATCTTATTGACTCATCATGGAGCTTGAATCTCACAGATCCAACGCCTGCAATCTTGCAAGCTTTGTTGTTTCCCAGCAATACAGATCCACCATCTTGATCACATAATTCCTCGAACAAGTCTTTGTTTGGAGTCATGTGCCAAGTGCATCCAGAATCCATAATCCACTCCTTCGACGAGTTGTTGCTTGAAACCACAAGAACATCAGATGATTCGAAATCATCTTGGACAATAGCTGCATTGCCATTATCCTTACCTCCATGATCTTTCAGGCGTTCAGGGCACACCTTTCTTGTGTGACCTACTTTCTTACAGTGATAGCATCTAATACCAGATGCATCACCACTATAAGACTTCGACTGATTTTTACCTTTCCTCTTGTCGAATTTTCCTTTAACAGCCAAACCTTCACCAACCGTCGAAGGTTTATGCTCCTTACGTTCGTTCAAGTCCTTAGAGTACAGAGCTGATTGAACTTCTACAAAGGTCAGGGACTCTCTTCCATACAAGAGGGTTTCTTTGAAGTGAGCATGTGATCTGGGCAAAGCGCACAATAATAACAGCGCTTGATCTTCATTATCAATCTTTACATCAATATTTTCAAGATCAAGAATCAGCTTGTTGAACATATCCAACTGCTCAGCCAACACTTTGTCTTCAATCATCTTGAATGAATACAAAGCTTGCTTCAGGTAGAGTCGATTTACCAGAGATTTGGTCATATACAAACTTTCAAGTTTCACCCATAACCCTGATGCCGTCGTCTCCTTTGATACCTGTCGAAGAACCTTATCACCAAGGCTCAACAAAATTGCGCTGTGTGCTTTCTCGATCATGGCCGTCTTCTCTCTTTCTGTTAACGCAGCGTCCATCGCCGTCGCTCCCTTCAACGCTTCCAAACAACCCTGCTGAACCAGTAGGGCTTTCATCTTCAAGCGCCATAGACCGAAATCATTCACTCCGGTGAACTTTTCAATCTCATATTTTGTTGAAGGCATCTTCTCCACGCTCACCGCACCAATTTGTTGTGAATTCAATGCCAATAACAAAGTATAAAATAAGGGAGGAATATCAAACAAGGAGGAAGAAGAACACAAGAATTGGTTATAACTGCTATTCTTTACTTTCTCTTAGGAAACAAGATTACAAGTTTACAAGAATAACAAATAACCCTCTCACCCTAAATTAGGATTTGCTGTGTTGCAATGATGAGAGACTAGTATGCTATTTATAATAAAACCTAACATACTAACTAATGGGCTTTTTCCACAAGGCCCATTATACAAGCTAACTTAATAATCAAGCTAACTTAACAAATTAGGGTTTAAACACTAAAACCTAATTTAACAAGCATTCTTCGACAAATACATGCTTCGACTACAGCATGTACTTCGATCATGCTAGAGTTCGATCCAAAATCCCACAATATATATATATATATATATATATATATATATATATATATATATATATATATATATATATATATATATATATATATATATATATATATATATAAATGTCGCCCATTTCTTATCAGTCGTTTCTCTCTAAGGAAAACCATAATATATTATATCTCTAAAGGATTCTCTAAAACTGCAGATAAAGACTATCATTTCTCTTGTAACACGTAACACAAAAGTGAATGTCCCAAATGTTTCCATGGATGAAAATCACCTATTTCTACAATCTCACTTTCTGCAGCCTCACTTTTAAGCCCAACTATAACAAGGAGTAACATCCAATGCAAATTACTACAATGGCAAAGATGGTATGTTCTCTTGCTCTCTCTTTTGATATCACTGTTGATACGTAGAAGTTAAGATTTATGGGCTTAGGGTTTTAGGATTTTACCGATACGTGTGGCTGAATTATGATGATGCTCATGGTTGAACTTTGTTGTGTTTCATGGCAGATTATAGTGTTGGAGGTTTAAGGGGATGATAACAAGTGTATAATAGGATTTGATGGTAGGAAAGGGATGGTTGATGGCATTCAGATGAAGAACATATAATTTGTGTTGCAATGGAAAAAAATACAAGAAGTAAGAATTTATTGTAGAAACTTCACCCACCTTGTATTTCTTCTTCATTGCATTACAAACTAGATGAACTTCATGATTTTTTATAGTTCCACAATTATTTTCAATAAAAGGTGCATTCTTGAAACAATTTAATATAACTTGTGATGTTGTATGCTTTTGTGTTTTTATTTTGTTGCATGTATTTGTTTTGTTGTTGTATATTGTTGTTGATAAATATTCTCAAAACAAGAACATAACATTGCTAAGTCACAAGAAAAAGGCTTCTTGTGACTTTGTAATTTTTGGTATTTTAAAATATTATATAGGTTGACAGTAGATGAAGTTTAGTTTATTATATTCTATGTAGATTGTTTGTTTCACTAACCTTTTAATGAAAACTAGTAACAATCTCGTGCTATCGCACGGGTCTCGTCTGGATTCACATTACATTTATAGATTATTAAATTATTAAGTATGTTACCATGTTTTCAGTTGAGTATATGTCTAATGTAAACCATGTTGGCATTTAACTCCATATTTGTAGCAAGCGTCGGTCCTATCAACAAATCACGTCTGCATGAACAAATAGGAAAAATTATATACTTCTTGAAATACATGGAAAATGTACATACTATATATTTTAATTCAAAATAGATTTTTAATTTGAATCGTAAAGTATAAGATATAAAGTTTACCAACTATCAAAGTGCTTGAAAGACTTCCTTGTACATAACATTAGTAGTAGTAGAACACAGTACATTCTCCTTGTCATGAATTAGGATTTTTAGCCCACTTTTGCTCTTAACTCTTGAAATTGCAACATATAATTGACCATGACTAAACACAGGAGTAGGCAAATACAATCCAACACTATCAAGAAATTGACCTTGTGACTTATTAATTGTCATTGCATAGGAGACAATAATCGGAAATTGTCTCCTAATCAACTTGAATGGCCAAGGTGAATCAGAAGGTGACATAGACATTCGTGGAATGTAAAAAATGTTACCTATGTTCTTTCCAGACATGATTTTTGCCTCAATGACATGATTTGCAAATCTTGTAACAATTAATCTTGTTCCGTTGCACAACCCATCGGCTTGGTCCAAATTTCTCATTAGCATAATAGGTGTACCAACCTTCAATTTGATCCTATGATTGCGAAGCCCTGACGTTCTTAATTTACTGAGAAATTCAGGAGTTAGAACTTCATATGCTTCAGTATAACTTGAATCTGTTCTATCAATGGAATCAAAACTCAAATATTCTTTCTCTTCTCCTAAAAAAAAGTTTAAAAGCAAAACATAAATAAATTAGTAAAACTATGTTCTTATATATATATATATATATATATATATATATATATATATATATATATATATATATATATATATATATATATATATATATATATATATATATATATATATATATATATATATATATATATATATATATATATATACATATTATGAATGTAATAATACAGTAAATATAAAACACATGTACCTGGTATCAAGTCTAATACATAATGATTGATTTTGTCCACAACTTCAATGATTGAAGCAAGAATAGCCTTTCCTTGTAAGAATTCAACATCTTGATATTTTTCCAACAAATTGGGATATGTGTTTTCAACAATTGCTCTTATAGGATCATCAAAATTTGATATTAATAGCTCTTGAGGAATTTCAATATAAACCAAACCATCATTGGGTTCACAAATCTTACCATCACCCACATTTAAAATCCATTTTGAAAATTCCGCTAGTTCATTATAACTTGTGTTGTCTCTTCCCTCTTGAAGTCTCATATTTTTTGATAGTGTTAAAACCTGGCAATAATCCCATACATAAGATGAACTAATTGATGCATGAACAATATCAGAATGCCCAGCTCTTAGAACAACAGGAAGAATTTGAGTCATATAAGGTGGCTGCGGATCTGTGCGTAAAGCAGAAGGAATTAGTACAGTACCATCGAGAACTTACAATATACATTGTGAATACCTTCTTAACTCAAACAAATGCGGTGAGCCTGGCGGCGTCGCCGCGGATCTGCATGCAAAGCGCAAGGATTGGAGTTCGTGTAAGATGGCTGCGGATCTGTGCGTAAAGCAGAATGAATTAGTACAGTACCATCGATAACTTATGATATACATTGTGAATACCTTCTTAACTCAAACAAATGCGGTGAGCATGGCGGTGTCGCCGCGGATCTGCAGGCAAAGCGGAAGGATTGGAGTCCATATAAGGTGGCTGCGGATCTGTGTGTAAAGCATAAGGAATTAGTAAAGTACCATCGAGAACCTACGATATACATTGCAAATACCTTCTTAACTCAAACAATTGCAATAAGCGTGGCGGCGTCGCCGCGGATCTGCACGCAAAGCGGAGGATTGGAGTACGTGTAAGATGGCGGCGGGTCTGTACACAACTCAGATGGAATAAGAGCAGTGGTTTTATTTTCATATGTCCTTAGGCGTTTTTGTAATTTTGTTTTAAGGAGAGCGGGCTCGTTCAATGGTTTTGATTTTAGATATACAACTATTAAAAAATCCGTGGTATCACATGGGTCCTGTCAGAATTTCATATAATATAGAACTAACTTTAAATTGTATCATTCGTATATATTATTCAAATTTAAAATATTAAAATGATTTAACCAAAGTTCAATCAATTAGAAAAAAAATTAGTGTATCAAATTAATTTGCTTTCCATCGATAACATTAATGATAACAATATCGTATTTGAACTTTAGATATGAAGCAACCTGCTTTCCATTGATGTTTTCAACTCATTAGTCTGCATGATAATTTGTGCAAAAATCAGACATCAAATATGCAAATAATTTATAAACAAAAACATTTGTGTTGTCGTGTACTTACCCATTAACAAAGCAATTGAAAAATTTCATTGTATACAACATTTATAGTGATAGAAGATGATACATTCTCATTATCATGTATTAAGATTTTAAGACAACTTTTATTTGTAACTCTTAAAATGGCTACACACAATTGTCCATTACTAACAATTATCCATTACTAAAAACATGAGTAGGCAAATACAATCCAACGGTATCAAGTGATTGGCCTTGGGATTTATTAATTGTCATTGCGTTAGAGACAATAATTGGGAATTTTCTCCTTATCAATTTAAATGGTCACGATGACTCAAAATGTGACATAGTCATTCGAGGGATGTAAAAGATGTTATCTATGTTCTTTACAGGCATGACTAATAAATATAGACTAATAATATGCACTTGTTTTTTAAGCATTAATATGTATTTATAATAAATCATACAGACTATTCACTAACTTCAATTATATAAGATTTAAAAGATGAATATTAAAATTAACAATTTATAGCCAGTATTTCATAGATGCGTTCTCATCTACCCGTGAATTAAGATGATTTAACAAACCCAATTGAATCCAAATGAATTAGTTCTAAAAATTTATTAAATCTATTTTAGATATCAACCCATTTTTCCAAACCTAAAATATATGACAACTCCCGTCAAATTTATACTTTTATATTATATGTGCTCACATCTACGTGAGTTAACGAACTTCAGTTGAATCTAAATGAATTAATTTTAAAAATTTATTAAACATATTTTATATATTAATCCATTTTTTCAAATTAAAAATGTATGACATCTCCCGTCAAATTTCAGTTTTAAAACTTTTATATTATATCATATTTACATATTTTTTTACAACCTATAATGTATAACAGTTTCCCGTTAAATTACAATTATTTTTAAAAAGAACATAAAAAATAAATAAAATTTATAGATAAAACTATTGTATATTATTTTCTATATTTATTTAATGAATGAAATTTATTTTAGATGAATTTATTTTCTAATTTGTATTTAAAAATATAACTTAATTGTCATTTAAAACAGTACATTCAATTCTTTAACTTCAATTATCTGGTATGTCATAAACATTAGAGTTCTTATTTACTTTATCTTTTATATATTTATAATATACTTTTTTGTTAATTTTATTAACAATATATTTATAGTTAACAATACATCCTTTAAACTACGTTATTTTTTTCAAGAATATAAATGTAACCTTTCAAAAAATATACACAAATATATTTAGAAGTCGGTAGAAAATTTTATTGGTTAAAATATAATTCCATTCAAAATTTATTGATCATAAATTTTTGAAATCAAATCATGCATAAAAATAAAATGTATTAATGTGAACCATTCAAAATATTTTCTATATATAATAAAAATAAATAATATTAATACCTCCATTCAAAAGATATATTTGTAAAGTTTTGATTTAATTTTTTTCATATCTTTATATATTCTAATGTATATAATATTCCTACAATATGAAACAGTATCAAACCTATAATATTAAAAGAGAATTCAAATTTTATTGATCATAATATTTTATGAAATCAAATCATATATAAAAATTAAATATATTTATGTCACCATTCAAAATAATTTCCATATAAGTATAATAAAAATAAATGATAATAATGTCTCCATTCAAAAGATATATTGGTAAAGTATCGAATTAAATGGTACTCCAATATTTGATTAAAAAATTGTAATATTTGTTTTTAATATTGTATAAAAATATATTAATTAGTCGTACTTTAAAAAAATAAATCGTAAATATTTTATTAAAAATTGTAATATTTGTTTCTAAAATTATAGCAATTAAAAATAAAAAAATATCAATACAAAATAAAAAATTTATTCAAATTTCATGACAAATGAGAATTATAATTTCGATTCAAAATAAATTAGAATTTTGAAGACACATCAACACCAACTTGTAGGTTATTATCTTCTCTTTAGGAGAAGAGAAGGAGAAGAGAAATTCGGCAATGCTACATTCAAAAGAACTCAGAATTTGGTGTAAAATAAATTCCATTAAAACATAGGCCAACATAATTTGCAGTAAAAAAATATATTATGCCAAAACCAATGTTGATATGACAAACAAAATATGAAAGCAATAATAATATACATATACATAATTTGAATCAAATCTGGTTAAAAACATTCTTCTATAGAACCAGAAAATGATCGCATATCAACGTTGGTTTTATCATCTTATACATCTTAGATAATTATTGCCCTGCTTATGGTTCTTTTGAAATTGGTAGTGAACTTCAGCAACACCCGCTACTCTTGAACCCTTAAAAACATATTACTTTAGAAAATACAATTAGTATATAATTAGTACCTGCCAATGAAAGCCATTGATATTCCTTGTGGAAGCATAAAATTCAATGGTTTCAATTTCCTAATCTTCAATTACGGCTGTAGATGGAAATCAAATGCTCGGGAAATCAAATCATCTACACCATATTGAACATATATTTACTATTATAAGGTTAACTATCAAATAACTTGAATGAAAATATAAGTTAACACTTGGCTTTGATGATGAATCACATGTGAAAATCGACTCGATTAAGTAGATTTAAAATAGTGGTCTCTGGTTCTGTTGTGGTAGTCTCCAATTCTTCTTTAGCAATATTTTTGTTTGTGAAATTAGAGAAGCAAATGGTCACTCAGCCATGACCATGGTGAATATTGGCACTTAAAATGCTAAGACAACTCTGCAAACAATAATATTATAAAGCATTAAAACTAAAAACAAACTGTTTATTTCTTGGGCATGATAAAAAGCCACGCCATAAACTTCAGGCCAATTTGAATTCATGGGAGAAGGCCGGTCCATCATTGCACACAGTGAGTTTAGGAAGATCATTGGTGCAACAGATATCCTGTTGACCCCCATAAGCCGAACCACTAATCCTCTCTCTATCTTCAACCTCGAAAACAAATGCTTGAATCGACCATGAGGTAAAGTTTGATAATTCCTTGTTAAGACAGATTGTGACTATATTAAACCTATTTTCACATGACAAAATCAAATCGCAATCAGCATAATTTCATTTTACGTATGAATGTATAAAAATTAAACTGTGAAACAATCTGTTATTCAATTTGTTGATTGGTCCCCTACTGATTCAAGTGTGAAATCAATTATCAGCCTCCATATCCATACATATTCCAAAAGAAGAACCGATTAAATCAAGAAAATAAATACAAAAATCTCAATTAGATACAAATAAATATAATAGTAAGCAAAATAAACAACAAAATTGATGAGAATATACTGCCTTCTTTTATCAAACATGTGATGGGAGAAATTGAAATTTAAATAGATTAATAATAAATTGAAAGAGGAAGCAAAAGAAATAAGCTTCTATCTATTTGGAGAATCAATCGTAAATATATATGTGTGAGCTTTGTATTCACCAAGTCTAAACAAATAAAAAAAGCCAAAACTCAACCTCATATTTTAATTAAAAAAATTTAAAAAATTGAGAAATAAAATCTGAATAAAAAAAAAACATACCTAACAGCAAAAAATAAACAATATCATGGTTGTGTTGTTCATCACATGCAAGCTCAAAAATCCCCTTCTGCAACTCTCAAACCTAAAGATAAAGATATCCCATTTTAGGTGTCAAGTTAAGCTTTTTTTTTTGGAAAAGGAGAAATAGTAAGACAACCCTGAAAACAAAAAGAATACAACATAAAATATGATATTCCAAACTACATTTCAGTTTCAACTTTCAATCACATGTTTCAATCACTCACCTTCATCACTTACATATGTATGAATCAAATTAACGTTAAAAATTGCATTTGAAGGAAATTATTTTATAGATCTATAACGGGTGTTGTTGGTTATTGATGTTGTTGAGATTCAGAGGTCTTGGTTGCGACCACCATTCTTACGCTTGAACGTCTGAAACAAATAAATTAACAGGTTAGGATGAGAATATTAGATGGTTGAGATTAAACCGAAACGAAATTGGTAGCAACAAAGAGAGAAGAATGAAAAGAGATGGAGCGGCGCAGGAAGAAGATGAAATTAGGTAAGAAGATGAAATTAGGTTTTCTGATTTGTGTTTTAATAGAGTTGGGTGAATGAGTTATTTGTTGCATCTTGGGAAAAACGATTTATTTGGTTGTATAGATTTACCGTTTCAAGAACTCAACATTTATGATGGTTGTTCATCTTGTGCTGCCAATTTAAATCTTGCAACAAAAAACGTGATTAGGGTTTAGTGGAATAATTAGAATTTCAAAACCCAGTGTATGTAGCAGCTATAATATGAGTGTTTTAATTTAAATTTCAAATTGAATGACCTTTGGTTTGGATGAGGGTTTTGGGAAGTGGTATATAGCACATAATTAGGTGTGATTATAACGTGTAAATATAAACAAAATGGCATAATTGTTGTTAGTTAGAAATAATTAAAAAAAGTAAAAAGTGGCAGAAAAAACCATTGTGTGACACATCAGCCATATTTATTGTCAAATCAATATGGTGCAAGTATTTCAGAAAGTTACAAATATACCCTTAGATTAAGACTAAATTGAAATTTACTAATTAGGGTATTATGGTAAGTGTGATACGGTGGGAGAACTGACTATGTTTTTGCGTTTGTATTCGCACTTGTGCGGTTGAGCAAGAGTCGCCACCGACTTTTTATTTTATCCTAAAGGAAAGGTTAAAAAAGCACAGCAAAAACCTTTTGAGATATTTCGTGGGTTCGGGGGGGTAGATTATGAAAAGGGAAGGTATTAGCACCCTCTTCATCCATGGTTATCCATGGGCTCTTAGTTACTTGGTTTTTTAGATCACTTGCCTCGATTTTTGATTGCTTGAAAATGGTGTGTGTGTGTGTGTTTTGAAAAATGTTTTTGAAGAGATGCCTTGTCTTAGGCGACCAATGTATTTGACTCGTGTTTGAGTGTTTTACAAAAGTGTGGATCTTTTCGAAAAGATGTTTCAAATGTTTTTGAAAGTTTGTTTGAAAGTGTTGTGGATTGTGGTTTTTTGAAAAGAAGGCAAGTGTTTTTGCAAGTCGATCTCAAGTAACTAAGAGTTTTGTCTACCCTATTGTACTCAAAGGTTTTTGTTATGTTTTAACCCCTTTTAACGATTTTGTTCCACCATTGAAATTGGTGGACAATCTTGCGTTTAGGAAGTTTATTCGGGACGGGCGCGGGTCATCGTATGGACCATGAATGCAATGGTGCCAAGTGTCTTTGGCAATTTGCTTTGAAGGGACTATGATCATTCCGTTTAGGCAACACTTTGAGGGACTTATGATCATTTGAATTTGTTTTGCCAAAGATACTCGACGTGCAAGCATGGCCCATTTTGGAAGGCAACATGTGGGATTACCCTAGGGGGTGCAAGTGTGATTGTGTATTGATTTCATGTATTTGTCTTGTGTTAGGTTATCTAGCATTTGATTTTATGTACATGCAAACCCTAGATCTAACCATGGTATAATTGAAAGCGGTAAATTGCGAAAATGTAAAATCTACGCTATTACAAAATGGTATCCGGGAGTGGGGGTATATGTGTATCAATGGGGATGAGACTTATAGTATCCAATAAGTTACAACCAAATCGAATTTGTGATCAAATGTAAATATCGAATATACAAATATAAGATAAACAAATGTGTATAGGGCAATGTGGATGTATTTGTGTAAGTGTACATGTATATGTATATGTGATTATTTACAGGTGCGACGAGGTGAAATTAATGTGTATTAGGGTATTTGTTTTGACCTAAATATGTGTTTTAAGGAATCTTTGATTTGTATATTTTTAATAGGTACAAAAGAAAAATGTTTTAATTGAATGTTCAAGTTCTAATTAAATTATGTATAAAAAATGATGTTTTAAGAAAAGAAAATATTTCTAAGTTTTTTTTAAAAAAAAAAAGTATTTTTTCATGTGCTATGTACAAAAGTATATTTATAAGAAAATGATATTTTCAATTATATTTGTATGATATGTACAAATTAAATGAAAAGTATTTTCGATATTTATCATAAACAAATTAAATGACAATTAATTTCAATATTTGTTATGGTGTAATAAAAAGTATTTTATTATTTATGTGTTTAATATTTCAAAATGTATTCAAAAGAAGTGTTTTAAATTAATTGGATTAAGTATATAGCAAAGAAATTTTAAATTAGATATTTTAAATAAAATGTGTTTTTTATGTATTATTATTAATATGATTTTGTAAAGAATAAATAAAAAGAAAAAGAAAATATTGTTTTATAAAAAAAAAGAGAAGTTAGTGTTAAATGAAATGTTTTTGTTAAAAAAGCAAACATTTTAATGGGCTTTGGGCATGCAGAACGGGCAAGGCCCGTTGGATTCAAAACGTTTTTAGGGTTTCACTTGGCGTTTTCATTTGGGAACGAATTCTAGGGTTTGTACAGCGGCGCATCGTTCGTGGAGTTTCGTTCATCGTTCTTCTTCGTTTTCCTGAGCGATTCCTCCGTCTAGCCACCGTGCCATCTCCTCCTCCGTTCGCCCTCCTCCATGGGTCGTTCATATTAGGTACGGAAGTTCGTTTTCGTTTAGAATCTCGTTTCGTCTTGCATGCCATGTTTTTTTCATTTATTTTATTTTTGCTTACTGATTTATGCGAGGTTTCAAAGAAAGAATGGAAGAGATTATACCTTGGCGAAGGAGGAGGAAGGAGGCACCTGGGGGCTTGACGAGCGGCGGCAACGTGAGGCGCGATTTATCTTCTGGTATTTCTGTATTTTCCTCCTTTGCCTAGGGTTTTATGATGATTTGCACTGAAAACCCTCTTTCTTCTTTCTTCTTCTCTTCTACTGCATGTTGCCTTGAACGTCCCTTTCTTCTTCTGACTTGTTGTCTTGAATCGTTGATTTGAGATGCCTTTGAAACTGTGTTGCCTGCTTTGTATGCTATGTGTTGAACGCCTGTGATGTTAATTGCCTGAGGCTTTTATGTTGCCTTTGAATATATTGCTTTTTCTGAGACTTTGATGCTTTGTACGCATTTTCCTTTTCCTTCTGATTTTTGCCCCTTTGTGTTGGTTGAAATGTGATGCTTGCTTATGTTGCCCTATGATGAACTCTGAGTTCTGAGGGCCTTGTACACGTGCTTCTGAATGCCTTGGTATCAATATGTTTTTGAATGCTTTGGTATCAATATGCTTTTGAATGCTTTGGTATCAGCATGCTTTTGAATGCTTTGGTATCAGCATGCTTTTGAATGCTTGTTTTTGCTCGATGATGTTTCTTTACTGAGGGTTTTGATGCTTGGTGAACTGGTTTTTGTTGCAAAGCTTCAGGCAGGTACGATTGGTTTTAAGGTTTGAACTGGTTTATGGTTTTAGCAGGTATGGTTGGTTTTAAGGTTTGAACTAGTTTAAGGTTTTAGCAGGTATGGTGCTAAGGCAGTTTTGCTGGTTTAGGTAATGGTTAGGACAAGTTTTTATGTTTGACAGGGTATACAGGTTTGTGGCCCTTTGAGGTTTCACAGGTTTAAGCTTGTGAGGTCTCAGGCAGGTATGCTTGCAGGTTAGGACTTGGTAGCGGGTTTTTGAGTGGTTTAGGCCAGGTTTTGAATGGTCTTGGCCAGGTTTTGGGTTAAGTAGTAGGCAAGTTGTGCTTCAGGCTTTGGGTTGAATGCTTGGGCTTGACAGGTTAATGGTTTATCAGGCCATTGCAGGTTTGTATGGTTATGAGGTTTTTTAGGCCATGTATTGCTGGTTTCTGAGCTTTGTGTTTGCTTCAGTATGTGGTTTAATGCTGACAGTTTGTATATTTCTTTTGCTTTGGTAAAAAGTTCTGCCTCTCTTCTTGAACTGTGTTGTTCTTCTTGTATATCTTTTTCTCTATATCCTGCCTAAGCCTGAAAACCTGCATCTTATCTCCTCTTTTTCTCTCTCTCAGTACAGTTTAAATATTAAACTATGCTTTATTTCTGTACTTTTCTGAAAAGGTCACATGGGGAAATGATGAAAGTGTAGTTGTTGCATATCTCATTTTCTCTGCATATCTTCTTTGTCCAGCTTCTTACACTTTGGATCTTTTGATATCTTTGTGACAGTATGCTTTATATTTTTTGGCAGAAAGTTGTACTTTGATTTTTAGTTGGGTTTGAACTTGGAGTTTGAGACTTTGAATTTATGCAGTTTGACACTTTTAGTTATGCAATTTGGCTTTTGTGCATTCATACTTTAGCAAATAAAACTCGTCCCTCTTTGTGAACCGGGAGCGATCCCGTGATTTGCAGAGAGGGTTAACTGATCCCAATCAGTGGCCCTTAATGATGACTGCAAATTAAATCTGTCTTTTCAATTTAACTGTTATTTTTGACTTTTTCTCTTTTCTTTTGCAGATGAAAAATGGAGCACCGGAGCGAAGTGAAGAATGAAGAATTAGGGACTTAGAAAATATTTAGAAAAAATAGGATAGTTTTTATTTTTAATTTAATTATTGTAAACCATTATTATTTTAAATACTTCGTAAATAAATACTTGTATCCAAATAATAATTGTAACAAATATTAAATATGAAATAAAAATTCTATTGGTTCATTTAATTCTTTTCAATTCCTTTTCAATTATTTACTTGTTATTTATAGTTCCTTAAATTAAATAAAATGAAAATTAAATTTCAAATATTTAATTCTTAGAACCATAAATAATCAACTAAACATTGATTCTTCATCGATCAAAAATAAATGAACTTGACGTCTCCATCATCCAAAGCAACGCACAGTCGAACGTAATAATCGGTCAGACGCAATCCTTTCTTGCTGATTTCTTACCAAGCACTGTAAATCCAAACTGCATATTTCTTTTGACTGGCTCAAACAAAACAATGCGAATTCAAACCAACTGCCTCTTTTACTGATTAAATCAAAACAATGCGAATTCAACCCGAATCTCGGAATATCTTGCAAAGTGCTGTGGAATTTTACCCTTTCTGAGAATATGCCCATAAAACCTTAATTCCTGATTAAACGCCAACGAACATTCGCCTGATCGCAATTGAGCCAGAATCAACCAAAACCCTAAGCCAATTATTTGAAGCAATCCAGAGTCCTAAAAATCAATAAAACCCTAAATTTTGTTTGACTGACGAGAAAAGTCCGTTTGTCCGATCCTTGAGCCAATTTGAAAAGTCAGGAAATGCCTGAAGCTGAGATTTCTTGTGGAAAAATGCGAGGGCAAATTTTAGGGTACAACAGTTTCCCCTGTTCAATCTTCTTGGACCTGAAGAGTTAGATTGGCAAGTTTGCCTTTCGCGACTTGAAGGTAAAAGAAGATTGGACACTAAAGTGCCCAGAAAATTTGCACTAGGCGATATGATGGTGGAGGTGAATGGGCTTAAAGATGCCATCTGTTGCGATAGAATCTTGTCGGGGAATGGGCTTAGAGATTCCATTTGGTGATGGGCTTAAAGATGCCATCTGGTGACTGCTGGTAGGAGGATGGGCTTATAGATGCCATCTGGACATGTTGATCTGTGTGTCAATGGTGAGTGGACGAGTATTAGAAAGGTATCCCTGTTTTGGAACATCTCTGAATTGGGGGTCTGAGCAAGCAACAGATTGACATCCACGTTTCGGAGAATCCGTAAACTATTTTCAGGAGTTGTGATTGAATAAGCAATAGAGCGATGTCCGTTGTTGGGAAGCGTCCGTAAACTTGTTTTCAAAAATTGAGAAGAGTCTGAACAAGTTGGTAGATTGACATCCGTTGTAGGGAAGAATCTATAAACTGTTTTGAGAAGAGTCTGAACAAGTTGGTAGATTGACATCCGTTGTAGGGAAGAATCTGTAAACTGTTTTCAGAAGTCTTGAAGTTGAAGAGGAAACGGTGTAGGGTTTCCTGATGATGCGTTTGAATGGATCCGGAATAAGTATCAGAACGTCGCCGTGTCCGGGTCACATCTGAACTATTTCTGGATGAATCTCGAGAGATGATCTGTGTCTGTCGACTGCTCTTACCTGAAAAGTAAAGGGTTAGCCGTATGCAATGTTATGATGTATGATGCAATGTATGCGACATCAATGAATGTGATGAATGCGCATGTAAGCTGATGAGCTATCTTGCTGAGGATAAACGAATCCGAGATGGCTGAAGATAAAAGCATCTTGACTGCTGTCGGGGAAAATAAATCCTTGGCTGCTGTTGGGGAAGAGAATTCCTGATGACCTCTACTGGGGAGTTCCAAACTAGTAGACTCATGCTGGGGAGGTAAGATTGAGAATCTTCAGCTTGGTGGGAAGTAACTCTGGCGACTTCACTGGGGAACTTAAGATTTTCCCTCCCAAGACTCTGTGGGGAGAAGGTTCAATGGTCTAGCTCCGCTGGGGATTGATAATTTGAAGTTTTAGCTTTGCTGGAGATAATGAAGCTTGACTCTGAGTGGAGTTAGCTTCTGGAAGAATCTGAACAAGCGATAGGTTAACCTCCGTTACTTGGAGAACCCGTGAACTGTTTTCAGAAATCTTGAGATTGAATAAGCAATAGAGCCGCATCCGTTGTTGGGAAGCGTCCGTAAACTAATTTCAAAGGTTGCATCTGAACAAGCTGATAGATTAACATCCGTTGTTGGGAAGAATTCGTAAACTGTTTTCAGAAGTCTTGAAGAGGAACCGGTGTGGAGCTTCCTGATGATGAGCTCGTGTAAAACTGCATCGGTTTTTGAATACTTTTGACATTCAAATGCCCCAAGTGGTGATGTAGATAATTTCCTGGCTTATTACAGGTGTTGGTCTACAATCGGTCGTTCACAGATGTTTTCCTGGGTTGTTACAGGTGTTGATCTGGAATTCTTCAGACGTGCCCTGGCTAGATACAGGAATCGAGTCTGGAAAGGTGATAGTTGATAGATATGCCCTGGCTGGATACAGGAATCGAATCTTCAAACTCTTCAAACGTGCCCTGGCTAGATACAGGAATCGAGTCTGGAAATGTGGTCAACAGATATGCCCTGACTGGATACAGGAGTCGAATCTGGAATTGTGGTCAACAGATATGCCCTGGCTGGATACAGGAGTCGAATCTGGAATTGTGATCAACAGATATGCCCTGGCTGGATACAGGAGTCGAATCTGGAATTGTGATCAACAGATATGCCCTGGCTGGATACAGGAGTCGAATCTGGAATTGTGATCAACAGATATGCCCTGGCTGGATACAGGAGTCGAATCTGGAATTGTGACAGTTGATAGACATGCCCTGGCTGGATATAGGAATCGAGTCTTCAAACTCTTCAGACGTGCCCTGGCTAGATACAGGAATCGAGTCTAGAAATATGGTCAATAGATATGCCCTGGCTAGATACAGGAGTCGAATCTGGAATTGTGGTCAACAGATATGCCCTGGCTGGATACAGGAGTCGAATCTGGAATTGTGACAGTTGATAGACATACCCTGGCTGGATACAGGAATCGAGTCTTCAAACTCTTCAGACGTGCCCTGGCTAGATACAGGAATCGAGTCTGGAAATATGGTCAACAGATATGCCCTGGCTGGATACAGGAGTCGAATCTGGAATTGTGATAGTTGATAGATATGCCCTGGCTGGATACAAGAATCGAATCTTCAAACTCTTCAGACGTGCCCTGGCTAGATACAGGAATCGAGTCTGGAAATGTAATAGTTGACTTGTTGAACACTTTTGACATTCGAATGCCCCAAGTGGTGAAGAAGGAGTCTTGAATCAGATTACTCTGCATATTGAGAGATTTCTTGAAATCTTGACTGGACTGCCCCAGGTTAATTGAATTGTGACATGTCATGCCCCTTGTTGATAGGAGATTTGATGGAAGTGTCATCCTCTTGAAGTGATTTTGACTTACTGAGAGAGTTTTCGTTCCTCCGAACATTCGCTGTATGAATTTCTTTGCTGTCAAACAAAAGAGTCAAATGCAGACAGTGATATTCAAGCAATGCAAAGTTTATGTTTGTCTCGAAGTTTTGAAAAATGCGTTTTTTAGCAGAAAACTTTTTATAAGACAGATCAACACAAGATTTAGAGCAAAGCCCTACGGGAGTCAGGATACCTTTTGTAACAGTATGCTTTCGAACTCACCCATGCTTCAATTAGGACTTTTGAAGGGTTGTAACGTGGCTTGGTTCACGGTTTAAGAAACAAAGGATAAAGGCTCAAAGTATGTTTGTACCCACCCGCTCTTCGTGATGTTCTCCAACCTAAGCTCAGTTAATTGCGTCATACTCTGGTTTGAGTTTTGAACGACTTTTGGGCAATGGTCCACCAGTTGAATTTGGGGAGACAGTCATCATCTCCTTTTTCTTTTTCAACATTTTTTTTCATGTTGTTGAGGATTTTGTAATGACCTCACTATTTTGATTTTGATTTGTTATCCCTAACTTTTGCCTGACTGTTACCGTTTTCCGGGATTACAGTCAGCGGGATGCCCCAGCTTTCTTAAGCCTCCTTTATAGGTTTTGGCTCAGTGGGCTTTTCTCTTTTGAGAGATTGACTGTCTATGTGATAGGGAACCACCCTTGTCTTTTGACTCCAAAGGAATGCTTTCTCCTTTTGACGTCGTTCGTTGTATTACGAACGGAGAGTTTGCGACTTCAATGCGCATTTTCTCTTGAATTAACTGAGATACTACCCTGCCCCAGGTTTATATCAAAGGTTTCGATTGTTTAGAACAGAAAACTCCTACTTCTTTGGCTCGAAGGGGCTGACTAGGGATTAACTTCCTTATAACTCCAGTGTTTGGGGATTGAAAGAAATGCCTGTACATCATCAGCAAGGTCTGTTCAAAAGCATACTGTATAAGATCATGGTATTGTTTCGTCATCCTCCCTCTAAAGGCTTACAGCTTTTTATCAAGAGTCAAATATCATAAAGAAAAGCATAAGAGTAGTGAAACGAATGGATGGATTCAAGACAAACATATGCAATGCATTAATGAAAACAGAGTTTATCATCAACAGATAATTGTTTGACAGCAAAAGAAATTACAACTTTGAAAATTCAAAAAGAAGCAAAAGTCTTTCAGCTCGAGCTTCGTCACTTCAAGTGGAGAACTCTTTAACGGAAGATCTTCATCTTGCCGTCTGGCATGAATTCCAGCACCCCAATGTCAATGAGATCTTGAATCTTGTTCTTCAAGGCCCAACAGTCGTTGGTGTCGTGTCCCGGGCTGTAGGAGTGGTAAACACAGAATGCGTCGGGATGATAGTTAGGAGAGGAGGTATTGAGCTTCTGAGGAGGGTCCTTTACGGTAAGCAAATTGAACTCCAACAAGCGCTTCAGTATAAAGAATTATGGTATTTCAGTCTCCGTAAACTGTCTTCCCGACTTTTCTTGCTTACGCCGACTACCCCGTTGACGCTGGCGAGGTTGTTGATGGGCTTGTGACCCTGAAGCTAGCAAAGGAGCTTTCCCCTTGTCTTCTTGAGTGGATGGAGGATGAGCGGTGACTTGCTCTTCGACCTCAGATGTTTGCCCCAGTTTGTTGTTTGGAAGCAGTTGGCGGACAAAAACTCTGAGTTCCTCTTGTCTTTGGGATAGGTCTTGGATGAGAGCCATCTGGCCCACCAACTGTCCCATCACTTGGGTCCTCAGTGTTGTCAGATCAAACTGCAGCTCCGCAAGCTGATCACTCCTGGAATTGTTGGAATTCCCCAAGCCCTTGGTGAGGAGAGCTTTCATCTCTTCTTGCCCCAGAGACAAGTTCATGAACATCTCCTGCAGCTGAGCAGTCTGGTCTTGGATGTCTTTGACAGACCTTTCTAGAGCCTTCTCTTGCTGAAATAAACAGCAGGAGAGTAAGGAAACCTGAAAAAGGAAAGATTGTCAAAATGCAATGCATGATATGTGGATGCATGCTTTCAAGGATCTCTTGGGGTAAACACAAGAAAATGTTAGAGGTTAAACTCTGCTCTTGGATTGGAGACGTTTGCACCGGTGGACGTCCTTCCACGAGAATCAAGCTCACCATGTCGAGTGGGTCATAGCCACTAATTCAAGTTGTTGTACTTGATTTTTGTTTGGAGAACTTTGTATCGGTTGATGTCTTTCCACGAGAATCAAGCTCACCATGTCGAGTGGGTCATAGCCACTGATTCAAGTTGTTGTACTTGAACTTTGATGGTATTGGTTAGGGGAGAAACCCCTTGCCCCTTGATAGACGTCTGGTTCAATGTAACCCTGCATCAAAGGAACCCTCGAGATCCTTGAAATGGTTATTGAAAATGCTATGGTATGATGTCATGATGTTATGTACATGTATGCACAAGCAAGTGAGTGTATATACAAGCAAACATATTCACACAAGGCAAACAAGTCCTTAGGTTCAGGCTTGCATGAGGTTCAGGTACTACCCTCTTTCAGTTCGTTGGTGAAAACCTGTCCTATCAAAAGTAACCGGGTTCTAGAGGATCTCATATCATTGGCTACCCTCAATCGGTCATAACTCCAGCATCGCAATCTTTTCTCGCGGCCAGAACCATCTCGAGAGTTTAGCCTCAATGAGTGTAGCATACTGCTACTGTTCTAATGGCCAAGTTGGTCAATTTAGGGTTCTAAGGTCGGTTGGTGCTTAATGACTCCTTGGAAGACCCATATTCTCCCCGTTTCAACACGAGGGATATCGGTACAGACCAAGGCGCCACACCAACGTAGCCACTGCTTCACCCATGTCGGTATACGCCGGACAGGTCCCTCACAGATTATGCTACCTAAAAGGGTATTCCCCAGATCCGGGTTAGGATCTATGAAACTCCGATAAAAAGCCCACAAATGTAAAGCAAACAAAGCAATCAATTGAAAACAAAGGTGATCTAAACCCTAAGGTAACCCCACTTTTAAAAAAAATTCCCCAGCAGAGTCGCCAGTTCTGTGATACGGTGGGAGAACTGACTATGTTTTTGCGTTTGTATTCGCACTTGTGCGGTTGAGCAAGAGTCGCCACCGACTTTTTATTTTATCCTAAAGGAAAGGCTAAAAAAGCACAGCAAAAACCTTTTGAGATATTTCGTGGGTTCGGGGGGTAGATTATGAAAAGGGAAGGTATTAGCACCCTCTTCATCCATGGTTATCCATGGGCTCTTAGTTACTTGGTTTTTTAGATCACTTGCCTCGATTTTTGATTGCTTGAAAATGGTGTGTGTGTGTGTGTTTTGAAAAATGTTTTTGAAGAGATGCCTTGTCTTAGGCGACCAATGTATTTGACTCGTGTTTGAGTGTTTTACAAAAGTGTGGATCTTTTCGAAAAGATGTTTCAAATGTTTTTGAAAGTTTGTTTGAAAGTGTTGTGGATTGTGGTTTTTTGAAAAGAAGGCAAGTGTTTTTGCAAGTCGATCTCAAGTAACTAAGAGTTTTGTCTACCCTATTGTACTCAAAGGTTTTTGTTATGTTTTAACCCCTTTTAACGATTTTGTTCCACCATTGAAATTGGTGGACAATCTTGCGTTTAGGAAGTTTATTCGGGACGAGCGCGGGTCATCGTATGGACCATGAATGCAATGGTGCCAATTGTCTTTGGCAATTTGCTTTGAAGGGACTATGATCATTCCGTTTAGGCAACACTTTGAGGGACTTATGATCATTTGAATTTGTTTTGCCAAAGATACTCGACGTGCAAGCATGGCCCATTTTGGAAGGCAACATGTGGGATTACCCTAGGGGGTGCAAGTGTGATTGTGTATTGATTTCATGTATTTGTCTTGTGTTAGGTTATCTAGCATTTGATTTTATGTACATGCAAACCCTAGATCTAACCATGGTATAATTGAAAGCGGTAAATTGCGAAAATGTAAAATCTACGCTATTACAAAATGGTATCCGGGAGTGGGGGTATATGTGTATGAATGGGGATGAGACTTATAGTATCCAATAAGTTACAACCAAATCGAATTTGCGATCAAATGTAAATATCGAATATACAAATATAAGATAAACAAATGTGTATAGGGCAATGTGGATGTATTTGTGTAAGTGTACATGTATATGTATATGTGATTATTTACAGGTGCGACGAGGTGAAATTAATGTGTATTAGGGTATTTGTTTTGACCTAAATATGTGTTTTAAGGAATCTTTGATTTGTATATTTTTAATAGGTACAAAAGAAAAATGTTTTAATTGAATGTTCAAGTTCTAATTAAATTATGTATAAAAAATGATGTTTTAAGAAAAGAAAATATTTCTAAGTTTTTTTAAAAAAAAAAAGTATTTTTTCATGTGCTATGTACAAAAGTATATTTATAAGAAAAAGGTATTTTCAATTATATTTGTATGATATGTACAAATTAAATGAAAAGTATTTTCGATATTTATCATAAACAAATTAAATGACAATTAATTTCAATATTTGTTATGGTGTAATAAAAAGTATTTTATTATTTATGTGTTTAATATTTCAAAATGTATTCAAAAAAAGTGTTTTAAATTAATTGGATTAAGTATATAGCAAAGAAATTTTAAATTAGATATTTTAAATAAAATGTGTTTTTTATGTATTATTATTAATATGATTTTGTAAAGAATAAATAAAAAGAAAAAGAAAATATTGTTTTATAAAAAAAAAAGAGAAGTTGGTGTTAAATGAAATGTTTTTGTTAAAAAAGCAAACATTTTAATGGGCTTTGGGCATGCAGAATGGGCAAGGCCCGTTGGATTCAAAACGTTTTTAGGGTTTCACTTGGCGTTTTCATTTGGGAACGAATTCTAGGGTTTGTACAGCGGCGCATCGTTCGTGGAGTTTCGTTCATTGTTCTTCTTCGTTTTCCTGAGCGATTCCTCCGTCTAGCCACCGTGCCATCTCCTCCTCCGTTCGCCCTCCTCCATGGGTCGTTCATGTTAGGTACGGAAGTTCGTTTTCGTTTAGAATCTCGTTTCGTCTTGCATGCCATGTTTTTTTTCATTTATTTGATTTTTGCTTACTGATTTATGCGAGGTTTCGAAGAAAGAATGGAAGAGATTATACCTTGGCGAAGGAGGAGGAAGGAGGCACCTGGGGGCTTGACGAGCGGAGGCAACGTGAGGCACGATTTATCTTCTGGTATTTCTGTATTTTCCTCCTTTGCCTAGGGTTTTATGATGATTTGCACTGAAAACCCTCTTTCTTCTTTCTTCTTCTCTTCTACTGCATGTTGCCTTGAACGTCCCTCTCTTCTTCTGACTTGTTGTCTTGAATCGTTGATTTGAGATGCCTTTGAAACTGTGTTGCCTGCTTTGTATGCTATGTGTTGAACGCCTGTGATGTTAATTGCCTGAGGCTTTTATGTTGCCTTTGAATATATTGCTTTTTCTGAGACTTTGATGCTTTGTACGCCTTTTCCTTCTTCTTCTGATTTTTGCCCCTTTGTGTTGGTTGAAATGTGATGCTTGCTTATGTTGCCCTATGATGAACTCTGAGTTCTGAGGGCCTTGTACACGTGCTTCTGAATGCCTTGGTATCAGTATGTTTTTGAATCCTTTGGTATCAATATGCTTTTGAATGCTTTGGTATCAGCATGCTTTTGAATGCTTTGGTATCAGCATGCTTTTGAATGCTTGTTTTTGCTCGATGATGTTTCTTTACTGAGGGTTTTGATGCTTGGTGAACTGGTTTTTGTTGCAAAGCTTCAGGCAGGTACGATTGGTTTTAAGGTTTGAACTGGTTTAAGGTTTTAGCAGGTATGGTTGGTTTTAAGGTTTGAACTGGTTTAAGGTTTTAGCAGGTATGGTGCTAAGGCAGTTTTGCTGGTTTAGGTAATGGTTAGGACAAGTTTTTATGTTTGACAGGGTATACATGTTTGTGGCCCTTTGAGGTTTCACAGGTTTAAGCTTGTGAGGTCTCAGGCAGGTATGCTTGCAGGTTAGGACTTGGTAGCAGGTTTTTGAGTGGTTTAGGCCAGGTTTTGAATGGTCTTGGCCAGGTTTTGGGTTAAGTAGTAGGCAAGCTGTGCTTCAGGCTTTGGGTTGAATGCTTGGGCTTGACAGGTTAATGGTTTATCAGGCCATTGCAGGTTTGTATGGTTATGAGGTTTTTTAGGCCATGTATTGCTGGTTTCTGAGCTTTGTGTTTGCTTCAGTATGTGGTTTAATGCTGACAGTTTGTATATTTCTTTTGCTTTGGTAAAAAGTTCTGCCTCTCTTCTTGAACTGTGTTGTTCTTCTTGTATATCTTTTTCTCTATATCCTGCCGAAGCCTGAAAACCTGCATCTTATCTCCTCTTTTTCTCTCTCTCAGTACAGTTTAAATATTAAACTATGCTTTATTTCTGTACTTTTCTGAAAAGGTCACATGGGGAAATGATGAAAGTGTAGTTGTTGCATATCTCATTTTCTCTGCATATCTTCTTTGTCCAGCTTCTTACACTTTGGATCTTTTGATATCTTTGTGACAGTATGCTTTATATTTTTTGGCAGAAAGTTGTACTTTGATTTTTAGTTGGGTTTGAACTTGGAGTTTGAGACTTTGAATTTATGCAGTTTGACACTTTTAGTTATGCAATTTGGCTTTTGTGCATTCATACTTTAGCAAATAAAACTCGTCCCTCTTTGTGAACCGGGAGCGATCCCGTGATTTGCAGAGAGGGTTAACTGATCCCAATCAGTGGCCCTTAATGATGACTGCAAATTAAATCTGTCTTTTCAATTTAACTGTTATTTTTGACTTTTTCTCTTTTCTTTTGCAGATGAAAAATGGAGCACCGGAGCGAAGTGAAGAATGAAGAATTAGGGACTTAGAAAATATTTAGAAAAAATAGGATAGTTTTTATTTTCAATTTAATTATTGTAAACCATTATTATTTTAAATACTTCGTAAATAAATACTTGTATCCAAATAATAATTGTAACAAATATTAAATATGAAATAAAAATTCTATTGGTTCATTTAATTCTTTTCAATTCCTTTTCAATTATTTACTTGTTATTTATAGTTCCTTAAATTAAATAAAATGAAAATTAAATTTCAAATATTTAATTCTTAGAACCATAAATAATCAACTAAACATTGATTCTTCGTCGATCAAAAATAAATGAACTTGACATCTCCATCATCCAAAGCAACGCACAGTCGAACGCAATAATCGGTCAGACGCAATCTTTCTTGCTGATTTCTTACCAAGCACTGTAAATCCAAACTGCATATTTCTTTTGACTGGCTCAAACAAAACAATGCGAATTCAAACCAACTGCCTCTTTTACTGATTAAATCAAAACAATGCGAATTCAACCCGAATCTCGGAATATCTTGCAAAGTGCTGTGGAATTTTACCCTTTCTGAGAATATGCCCATAAAACCTTAATTCCTGATTAAACTCCAACGAACATTCGCCTGATCGCAATTGAGCCAGAATCAACCAAAACCCTAAGCCAATTATTTGAAGCAATCCAGAGTCCTAAAAATCAATCCCTAATTTTTGTTTGACTGACGAGAAAAGTCCGTTTGTCCGATCCTTGAGCTAGTTTGAAAAGTCAGGAAATGCCTGAAGCTGAGATTTCTTGTGGAAAAATGCGAGGGAAAATTTTGGGGTACAACAGTAAGTTAATGGTACTTTACTTTTAATAGATTGATAATAGATACATTCATTTAAATTGACTTAGAAACTTATAATCTGAAAATTAAGTTGTATTTGAAAACCAACATATATAAATTGATGTTTTCCGAATTGCATTTCTTTTATCGTTCATTTCCTTCTCTTTAACATATAGAATATGGTTTAATGACCTATTTCAGTAAATACATCGATGTCTTATATTATTGTTTAATTTGAATAAAATCTACTTATGGCTAAGATGAGATAGACTTAGCCAATAATTACATTTTATTAAAATTAAATTATAATAGAAGATATCGATGTTTTGAAGGAAACAAACCATATAACAAATTTTATATGATAAAGAGCAGGAAATGGATGATTAGAGAAATACATATCCGAAAACAGTGGTTTGTATTGGTTGGTTTTTAAGAATAGTTTAATTTTTAGAATATATACTTCTCCATCAATTTAAATGATTGTATTTCTTTAATAATGTGTATAGAAAAACAAACAATCTAAATATTATATAATAAAATATGGTACATTCCACGATGGTTCTATGATGTAACCGTGATTAGTAGTAGTTTATCTTTAGTTCTATCACAACAATTGATTTACTTAACCATTGTGATAATGCGTGTGCTTTCCAGGATACTACAACGGTCCCGGGTCCACGATTGTAAGTATCAAATTTACAACAACACTATACATAAAAATGCATAGACCTGCGTCATTATATATTTTCCCAACCGTTGTTAAATATCTTTTTCGTAGTAGTGACTAAAACAATATTGAGATTTTAGATAGGACCAAACCAAACAACCTTGAAAAACAAATTATTATTTTGCACTAGATAATCTCAAAACTATTTACAGACAACTTAGATCTTTTACATAGGCTCAACTCAATAACCTTCCACAAACAACTAGAACTTCTACACAAGATCAACTCAATAACCTAAAAACAAGATTTTTACATGTTTTTCTTGCGACCTTAAAATCTATTATGATCACTAGATAACTACACCCTTGATAACTAATTCCAACATATAACAAGTACAACAAAACTCTTAAATGAAACTTTTCACTTTCTTGGCACTAAGCCAACTCTAAAGATAAAAGGAATTTATAAAAGAATGGAATATAGAAATATATGAGAGTTTTTATATTAAAACTTGGTGTATTTTGAAATGGGAGGATGTCTCTTATATATGTGAAAAAATCTGGCTCAAAAAGGCAACAATCCATAAATTTTTCAACCTTTTAATAGATTAAATCCATGTTTTAATTGATTAGATTAATCCAAAAAAGGAAACTTTGAATTACTATAATACTTAATTAATTACAAGCCTCCTTAATTGATTAGAAGATATGCCAAATTGATTAAACCGTTTATTTTTGCCTTCCTAATTAATAAAATAAGCTTCTTGATCATTTAAGCACTTGACCAAGTTGGTTTTGAAATGTTTTATAAAAAATATGAAAGGTTTGAAATACTTGTGTGTGGATGTGTGTGGGTGTGTGTGTATGCGTGCGTGTGTGTGTGTGTGTGTGTGTGTGTGTGTGTGTGTGTGTGTGTGTGTGTGTGTGTGTGTGTGTGTGTGTGTGTGAGAGAGAGAGAGAAAGAGAGAGAGAGAGAGAGAGAGATTTTACAACTTCATAATTTGCAATTCACATCTTCACAACTTCAAGTTCGTCTGCTTAATTAAAATTTGTATATCACTTGATTTAAAATTTATCTATCACTTTTAAATTCAATTTAAAATACTTTATCTTGTACTTGATTCTTTATTGATGATACTTTAGATATTTTCTTTCTTGTTGAGTTGTCATCATCAAAACTAATGGAAGACATTACTTGCAAAACACATAGAACCTCATTCTCCCCATTTTTTGATGATGGCGACACATATTTCAGGGAGATGATAAATCATAAAATATACTAATAAGAGAATGAAGTTATTAAGCTCTATCTCATAGATAGAGAGAGTATACTCTACTCCTCAGAGAGTATACTTCTCCCACTTTGTCAATATCAAATAGACATGATAGAAAAGAAGAAGAGTAATAATAAACAACACATAAAACATGTATAATACATCGAGGAATGGAAGAAGAAGAAGAAGAAGAAGAAGAAGAGACTCTTATCATATTATTCCATTCATGATTGATATAAAAATCCTAACTCAGTTCTTATTAAAAAGATGTTTTCTTTAAGAAGAGGCTTTGTAAAAATATCTGCTTGTTTTTTAGATGAAGACACAAATTCAATTACGTAATCCCCCTTTTCGACTTGAGCCCTAATAAAATGGTCCCTAATATCAATGTGTTTCTTTTGTGAGTGAAGTGTTGTATTTTTGGAGAGGTTTATGGCGCTAACTTAGTTCTTATTAAAAATAAGTTTTCTTTATGAAGAAGTTTTGTAAAAATATATGCTTATTTTTTAGATGAAGACAAAAATTCAATTGCACAATCCCCCTTTTCGACTTGATCCCTAATAAAATGGTCCCTAATTTCAATGTGTTTCGTCCGTGAGTGAAGTGTTTGACTTTCGATGAGGTTTATGGAACTAGTGTTGTTGTATTTTATTAGGACGGTTCTAATATTATCTTTATAATCACTTAATTGTTGTACCATCTAGATAATTTGCACAATAACTACCCACAATGATGTATTGTGCTTCAGAAATGTATAACACAACTCTTGATTGTTTCTTGCTATTCTATGAGACAAATGAGTTTCCAAGTTAATGGCGCAAACAACTGGTACATTTGCGATACAATTTAAAACCAGAAAAATTGGAATCGTAGTATCCAAATAAAGTACAATCAGTCTATTTGGGGTACCATAACCCATATGTTATGCTAAAAAGACACCTCTTAATGTGTTTGACTGTAATAAGGTGTGATTCTTTAGGGTTTTCTAGAAAACATACACAAAGACAAACATCAAACATAAGATCATGATGTGAAGAAGTAAGATAAAGAAGAAACCAATCATACCTCAATGTTTGCTTTTTCAACTACTTTTCCTCCTTCATCCTTATCCAAATTGTATGAAGTGCTTATTGGGAGTTGAGATTAGTTTTATTTTTTCTATACCAAATATTTTTAATAGCTCTTTACAATATTTAACTTGATGGATATAACTTGATTTAACCCAATAAATTATTGAGTATCTCCCATCATAGATATTTCAAATTTAGAAAAATCCTTGCATAAGACTCATTAGGAGAGCCAAATATAATATCATTGACATATATTTTCACAATAAAAATGACATGCTCAATTTTCCTTATAAAATGTTTTTATCAACCTTCCCTATTCAAAAATCATTTTCAAGCAAAAGTTTGCACAAAAGTTCATACCAAGCTCTAGGGGCTTGTTTGAGACAATAGAGAACCCTTTCAAGTTTGAAGAGATGAATAAAAGAAGAAAAGTGTAGAAACACGGGGGGTTGATTGTTGAACAAGTGACTCCAAACATAAGATCGGGGGTGGGGGTGAATTGTGAAGTGCATAAATCGTGATTAAATTAAAAACTTATACTTTGAAAAGTAATTTATGTTAGTATAAAGATAAAGGAGATAAAAATATCTAGAAGGATATTGAGAGAAATGAAAATTAAACAATTAAAATACAGAGGTAGGGATAGAGCAATTGCACCAATATGTATAGATGTTAGACCTACCACTTAGCCTACTCCTCTTCCTAAGAATTTCTTCTTGAGAGTTCCACTAAAATAATGTCCAAATATTTTAAGAATATGCTTATAAACCTTTTTACAAAAAATGAGAGATTTTATACAAGATCGCCCCCCAAACCAAACATAACTTTTGAAGGCTAAGTTCGTGAATCAAACAAGGATTTTACCGGCTAATCTAAAGAACCAAATAAAGATTTTACCAGGACAATGTAAATAAATAAATAAGTATTTTACCAATACAAACTCAGTAACCCAAGACATCAAATAAGATAATCTCCCTCTTGATGAAGAATACTTAAGCATGAACACTAGTACAACAAAATTCTCACAAGTATTTTTCACTTACAAGGCACTAAGGAAACTTTCGTGAAAGAATATAAAATGGAAATGAGAAGAGTAGAAATAAGAAAAGGATAGTAGAAATCAAAATTCTAGTGTGATTTGAAATAAGGAGATGCCTAGTGTAATTAGAAAATGAGAAAAGGATAGTAGAAATCCAAATTCTAGTGTGATTTGAAATGATTAGAAGATATATTAAATGATTAAGAGGAATTACAAAAGAGATAATATATTAATCCTAGTGTACTAGTTGATTATATAATATAAATAACACTCCTAGAGGTTTAAATAAGCTAGTAACCAACTAGTTACTTGTGTAAAACGTTTTTCAGGGATTTTTCTAAAAGCAGAGAGGCTTCTAATATATTGTGAGATAATTTACTTAGTATCTTAGGAGACACTCTTATACTTTTAAAATAGAATGACCATGCATATATAAGAATAACTGATTTTTTACAATTCTCTCTTTCACAACCTTGAAACTTCTAGATCCCTTGCTTGATTCATCATTAACTAACCACTTCATCGGGGATTTGAATTTTTTTATATGATAAGGCTTGATATAAGTTATTTAATAACCCCATCATCAGAGGTCACTTGACCATATATCCTTAATGAATCCATCAAACACCACTTGCGTTAGATGTTGTCAGCATTAAAACCACCAAAGAACATCTAATACTAAGATTGTCAGCAAGTGACTGTTGCAATCACAGAGCTCCACAATGATCAAGAAACACTTCCTCTTAGATGTATCTATTTAAGAATGAAATATTTACATCAATTTGGAAGAGTTTGAAATTTTAAATCCATGAAAAATTTAAAAGCATCCTTATGGCCTCTAATCTAGCTATAGAGCCCTAGGTTTCATCAAAATCTATGCCTACCTATTGATTGTATTCTATAGCAACAAGACTTGACTTTTTTCTTAAGATATTTCCATTTTTGTCAAACTTGTTGAGAAATACCCATTTGGCTCTTAATACTATATTAGATGAAGGTTTAGGAACACGTTCCTAGATATTGTTTCTCTAAAATTTATTTAACTCATCTTACATAAAACGAGACCAATGTTCATTGACATCCTTTGACCTAACTTTGGAAATAAATCCATAAAGTTACATATCTTTTTAGGGAAGTGTAGGGTTGTAACCTGTTAGAAATATCCTGAATAACATTTTGGATTGGATGATGTCAACACGTGAAGAAATGAAGATAAATAGCAATGTGAGGCAAGTTTAATGCTAGACCTGACATTCTTGCCTAGATATGCGCGACAACCCAACTAACCACCAATCAACAAGAATTCCATCCATTAAACCACATGGTGTCTTTCTTTATTAAATTTATTAAGGATTTCAAGATCGAAAGAAAAGTATATATGTATGTTACCTTATAAGAAGTAAACTTTAAGTATGAAATGCGCCTAAGAGAGTGGGTGAATTAAGTACTATAAAACTTTTAGAGTTTTAGTAATAAGGGTATTAATTTTCTGGTTTATGGTGAGGTTATGAAATTGATAAAGTGCAGAAAAATAAATGACATAAGGATGTATCCTAGTTCCCTTTACAATCTGAAGGTACGTCTAGTCCCCTTTCAACACGAAAGATATTTCACTATTGTTAGATCCTTGTACAAGCCCAATCCCAAGACTTCTCCTACAATCATATAAAAATAAAACCACCAAGAATAATCCTCTTGGATTTTCACTAATTACACTAAGAGAACAATCCTCTCTTAATGACTCTCTTGCTTCCAACAATCCTGGACAACAAAGTTACAACAAGGATTCTAAATTTTTATAAGAGTTTGAAATGATATAGACAATGTATCAATCACTTGATTGATCTTCTCTTTGAATCATGAAATTTATAAATATAATAGGTGCTCAAATGTTTATGAATATGCTATGAATTTTCTAGACTGGTTTACGAAAACAATGCAGAAACATTTCTTTGAAAGTTTGATAATCACAACACTTGATTGAAAGTTTATATGAACAAAGATGTAGTTAAATTTCAATTGGAAGAGGTGAATTTCAAATATGAAAATATAGAGATTATATAGTTCCTTAACACCTTTTTGAAATAATGCAAATAAATGAAACAATGCATATTTTAAGAGGCGCAAATTGGAAAACGTATAGAATTCAAAATAAACAAATTTGGCTCTGTAATACTCAGGAAATCGATTTACCATATAGGGTAATCAATTTCCATGAAGCATTATGCCCATTTATTTGGAAAAATTGTTCAAAAAATTGATTTACCAAAAAATGGGGAATCGATTTCCATGTTAAAAAAAATAGTTTTATGGAAATTAAAATACTGCTTCAGACCAGTAAAAATTACGACTATTTTTAGTGTTGTTACGACAGGTAAAATTGTCGTAATTTACCAAAAACAGAATGCACTATAAGTAAAAAATAGTTTATGCTGCATATGAATCATGTATTATTTTGAGCACTTATTTCTCAATATATATTGCATTCTTGTATGCCTAATGCTCAAGCTCCATGCTAATCTTCTAAGATAAAATCTTGATAAATTTGTTGCTAGCTTTCATAGTGATGAATCTTTCACTTGCGGCTTTTTCCATTATTTTTGTCAAGATCATTTGAGTTGTATTTTGTACTTTGTCTTCATCAAAACATATTGGATAGAGAGTCTAGAGTTCACATTCTCCCTCTTTTTGATGATGACAAATAATGAAAGTTGAGATGCTTGAATCTTGTAGAATGAATGATAATATCTTATGTGAGTGCTCCCTCTATCTTTGATAACTCCCCCTTGATCAAAGCTCTCCCTTGAACCATATAGAACTTACATATTTTGGGATGCAATAGTTAGAGACAAGCATACTAATACACACATATATCTTATCCCTCTTTGTCATTAGCAAAAAGGATGGGAAAAGACTTAAAATATATAATGAAATTATGATCATAAAAATAATTTTTACCTATGAGTTTTACCTCAAGGGTGACTTTATCAAACATTCATCCTTTATGAATTTGAAGCTTTGCAACAAAGTTGTCTCTTACTTAGAAGATTTTGCTTTAGTCTTTCAACATAAAGTACATCTTCAATAGATATGAAAGTTAGTGCTTCAACTTTGTCAATGCTAAAAATTCTTCCTATAAGGTATTCCCCATATGTGAAATAACCCTTGGATTTGAGAACTAGATATGAAAGTTATTGTATTTCTCCCATCAAATGCTTAGAGCCACGACTTATCAAACCATCAAATATTTTTAGTGGTCCTCAAGCAAACCTACAAAACAAATTAAGTTAGATTTGATACCCAAAGTGCTTTGGGTTCACCATAATTAGTTCCCTTCTTAACACGCACATAATATCCACTTGCTACACTAACATTTCTAACATAGCAAGCATTAGGTGTATGGCCACTATGATACGGTGGCAGAACCGACTGCTTAATACTGGTTTTTGCATTTTTTGTTTGCAAATGTCGCTGTAAGCAAGAGTCGCCCTCGACTTTTCTTTTATCCAACAAAGGAAATGGTGAAAAGAACAGAAAAAGACCTTTTTTGAGATTTTCTGAGTAAGGGGGGTAGATTATGGAAAGGAAAGGTGTTAGCACCCTTTCCATCCATGGTTTTCCACGGGCTCTTAGGTACTTGCTCATTTTTTGAAAACTGTTTGTATTTGTGTGTTTTGAAAGATTTTTGTTTGCGTAACTCTTGTATCAGTCCTCAAGAGTGTGATAAAGCATTTTTGAAAATAGTTTTTGAAAAGTGTGTAAGTGTTAAAAATTCAGATTTGAGCAAGTACTTAAGAATAGTCTACCTACTCAAAAAAGGATGTTCTTTTCCTCCTTTCCATTAGATAGTGATATCCTACTATTAGTGTGTAGGTAGCCCTACCATCGGATGTTGAGGGACAATCTAAGGGATGTTTTACAATCACGAAGGCAATTTATGGAGACGCTTTAGCAATTTTTCTTTTAGGGACTAGATCATTTACCAAAAGACAACTGTAGGGTCATCCAGGGACTATGATCTTTTTTGATTTACGGGTCTTTACTAAAGCGTTCCTGCCTCATGACTGTTTAATTTAAAGGAAACCAAAATGGGAGATACCTTAGAGGTGCGCATGTGCAAGTGTGTTGAGATTCAGTTATTTATCTTGCATTATTAAGTTTGCTAACGTTTTAATTTTCAGTTTTATCATGCACGCCTAGTTACTAACAGTTAATATTTACAGAAATTTAAAGTGCAAAAATTTAAATCCTAGACTATTACAACGTTTTGGGACAATTACAATAAAAAGTGCAAGAAAATAAAATACAGAATTTTAAATCTAGACTATTACATCCCATAATCAGTTACATTATTTATATAAAATGTGAAAATAAAAATAACGCGCACGAAATAAATATTACTTCTAAGAATCCTAAGAAAAATTCCTGGTAAACAAGAAAAATCTTTTTGGTTTTATTTTTATTTATTTCAAGAAAAATAATTAAAATAAATCTAAATTTAATTTAAGAAAATAAATATTGAATGAAATTAATCTAATTCTAATATTTTTGTATTTTTTATTAAGAAAACATTTGAAACATAAATTAAATCCTAAATTCTAGTTCATTTTAAAATAAGAAAGTAGTTAAAATTTAATCAATTAATTAATTAAAGCATTTCATTATTTTAATTATAAAAAAAAGTCTAAGCCTAATTTTTTTGTGAGTTTTTTTAATTATTTGCTTAATTAAGTAATGAAGATAAAAGAAATTAAAACATTTAAAAAAACTAGATGGGCCTGAGATGGTAAAAAAAAGTGGGGGTGTGGTTGTTGAATTCGCTGGCCCGTGAAGGGAGAGGCCTAGATTTTCTTCTGGATCCAAAGTAGATTGGTCTTGATGGCACATGGTGAGCCCGTAGATGAAGTGCGCTAGATCTGATCAGATGAATATCTGATGGCACATGTCTGATGGTGTATAATGTACATCTAGCTATGAGGAGCACCGGATCTTCATGAAACAAGTTAGAAAATATAAAAATGGAGCTTACTGAGGCGTTTTGTGATGTTTCAGGGCTTGGTAATGATTGCAAAAGCTTCAGGGACTCTCCAGGAATGTATTTGGATCTTTTGTTTAGACTGAGAAAGGCTGGAACTTAAAATGATAATTTTTACAACTTTGATAAATTTTTGCAAAATTTGTAGAGCTTTTCCAGGCTGTATCTCATGTGTTGAAGCTTGCTAATGCATCCTTTATATAGAGAGGAGGGAAGATACAAGAGAACAAAGGTAATAACAACCATAAACATGTGTTTTTAAAACCATGAATGATGTTTTGTAACTTTGCCAAAGACATGGAATCTTGTCCTTTTTGAATTTGAATGAATGTGGAAATTTCTTGCACGAAATTTTATGTGCCTTGGCTGTCCAAAACATCAACCCAAAGCTCAAAGCCCATTTCAAATTATTTTATACATTTTATTTTATATTTATTTGAAATAAATTAAAATAAATATGAATAAAATAGTTAGCAAATGCAAGGCATGGAAAGAATAATTCTAGAGGTCCTATATAGGCTTAGGAAAATGTTTGAAGTCCAAGAAATTAAGCCATTGACCTAAACATTCAAGTTTGCTCAATGCATAACTCTTGAAAATTCCCAAATTTCCCAACTTGAGCAAGCCATAACTTGCTCAATTTTCATCTCATGATAATGATCTTGGACTTTTTGGAAATCCCGAGATGTTTAATTCAATCCCTCTTTTGATCAATTTTGCATTTGAAGATTTTATCTTAATGTAAAAGATATTGGAAAAAAGTGACTTTTGTTGACTTTCTGAAAATGACCTGTAATGTATGAACTTGTATCTTTCAAATGGTGCATTTGTTGGACTTGAGGGCTGAAGAGAAGTTGTAAGGAATTGGATTCTCTTCAAAATGATCTTTGGTTGGAAAATTTCTAACAAAGTATGAGAAAGTTATGCTTGGTCAAAGTTCAATTGACTTTTTCTATAGAAATCCTACTTTGCCATTTTTGACTTCTGATGGGTTAGGAGAATTTCTTGAGGAATCATGATCAACTCTTGATCAAATGATGGATATCACTTCAAAATGTTTATGTTGGCCAAAAATCTTGAAGTTTGACTGTACATGGGCCACAGTTGACTTTTGACCTAGCATAGTTGATTTTCCAATACTTGAGCAATTGACTGAGCAAACTTATTGTGCAAGGCATGAAATTTGGCATGGATGATCTTGATGACATATTAGGACAATTAAGGACATTTGGGATCCTTGTAGCTCAACCATCTTGATGAAAATTGAAACCCTAGTTTGGGGTTCATTGCCTTAGGAGGAGAATTATCTAGTCAATTCTTGGTCAACCTTGAGCAATTGAGAACCTCTAGGAGTATGTATTGTGTGAAAATGGGAGGGAAATTTTTTGGGTACAACAGCTTCCCCTGTTCAATCTTATTAAACCCGAAGATTTATATTGGCTTGTTTTCCTTTCGTGATCTGAAGGTGGAAGATGATTGAACACTAGAGTGCCCAGAAATTTGCACTCGCCCGAAGTGAGACTGCTGGTGAATAATATTGGGAATGGGATTACAAATTCCATTTGTAAAAGATGACAGAAGACTGTCGGAGATGGGATTAAAGATTCCATCCAAGGAATATGACAGAGAGTCATCAGAGATGGGCTTAAAGATGTCATCCAAAATAGATGCTAATTTCGTAAGGAGTCTCTTTTTGGGGATTCTTGTTCCTGCTGTCTGAGGAGTAGTTTGCCGGGGAATGTTTTTTTAGGGGAATAGAGTCTAGGAGCTTTGGTTGTCCATTACTCTACTAGGGAGTCATCCCTTGACTGAAGAGACGGAAGTGAACTGCTATCTGGTCAGGATCCAGGCTTCGTAGTGACTTGCTGAGGATGATAAGACTGTCTGTTATCTGGTCGTATTCCAGGCTTCACAACGACTTATCGGGGAAATGAGATTAAACTGTTAAGAATCAGTAATAAATCAATGGTCGATTTGAACTGAACCAGCAGAGGTCTTGATTTATCTTTGACTGAATAAGAATCAGAAAAATCTTAGTGTTGATTTAAGTGAACCAGAAAAAGGTCTTGGAATATCTTCAACTGGAATGGGAATCATAGAGATCTTAGTGGTGATCTGACTGAACCAGATAAGGTCTTAGAATATCTTCAACTGGAATAGGAATCAGAGAGATCTTAGTGGTGATCTGACTGAACTAGAGAAGGTCTTGATTTATCTTTGACGGGATAAGAATCAGAAAAATATTAGTGTCGATTTAACTGAACCAGTAACGATCTTGAATTATCTTCAACTAGAATAGTAATCAGAGAGATCTTAGTGTCGATCTGACTGCACCAGAGAAGATCTTGAATTAACTTTGACTGGATAAGAATTAGAAGAATCTTAGTGTCGATTCAACTGAACCAAACAAAAAGTCTTGGGTCATCTTCAATTAGAATAGGAATCAGAGAGATCTTAGTGTCGATCTGACTAAACTAGAGAAGGTCTTGAATTAACTTTGATTGGAATGGAAATCAGAAGAATCTTAGCATCGATTCAACTGAACCAGATAAAAGTCTTGGAATATCTTCAACTGGAATAAGAATCAGAGAGATCTTAGTGTCGATCTGACTGAACCCGAGAAGGTCTTCAATTAACTTTGACTGGAATGGAAATCATAAGAATCTTAGCATCGATTCAACTGAACTAGACAAAAGTCTTGGAATATCTTTAACTGGAATAGAAATCAGAGAGATCTTAGTGTCGATCTGACTGAACCAGAGAAGGTCTTGTGAGGACATGTTTATGAGAAATTTGCTAAAACAGCCCTTCATCAGACGTAGCTTTTGAGAAGACTACCAGGTCATATAAGTAGTCAACGGTGTTTATTGATTTGATCTTTTCCTAAAAAAAGGTAAATAGTTAGTTATATGCAATGTCATGGTGTATGAAATGTATTGTGATGATGTTCTCAAAATAAATAAGATGATGTTGTATGCGATGTGTATGCGCATTCCATGATGGATGAATATGGGATGCTATTTCGATATTCTTTAGTCTGGGAAAGTAAATCCTGGACTGCTGTTGGAGAGCATTGGGAAGCTGAATCCTTCATTTTCGCTGGGGATGATGAATGGAGATGATTTTCCAGAAATTTCCTCTTTCTGTTTGAGAATACTCTGCCAGGGATTGACTCTGCTTAAGAATAACTCTATGGAGGGAGGATGCTTTGTTGGAAGATTTCGCCGCTGTAGATAAATAAATTTTGTTGGGTATTCTTCCGTAGTTATAAAAATAAACCCTACCCAGGGAGGAGGATTTATGAACTGTTTGAAACTATGAAGCTCGGTTGGGGAATATAGATTTCATCTCTCTGAAGGAACTTCGCTGGAGGAGGTAATTCCTACTTGGGGAAGGTGAGATCAAAAATCTGGTTGTTTCTACTCTGTAGGGAACATAGACATCGCGGGTTTGCATTGTAATGGAGACTTCGTCTCAAACTATCCCTGCCCGTGTACCATGTTGGAAAGAGTAACTGTTGGGACTGTAAATTGTTTTTTAGACTTTGTCGCGTTTCTTAAAGTCATTAGCAACTGTCTTTCTGTTTTTTATGCAAGTATTTGTAAACAGTGATCATATTTAAATGCATATGTCAAAAATAAGTCATTGGACTTTTTGGAAAAACAAAATAGAAAAAGAAAAACAAATAGTTTTGTACTTTCAAGGAATGATTTGTATTGATTTTTTTTGAAGTTCACTTATAACAGGCATTTTGTACAAAGAGACCGATGTTCTAGTAGGAGAACACCGTCATAAAGAATGAACTATACAAAATAGTGTACAAAGAGAAAAAAACAACTATGTGTGATAATCCCATTGAGTTTCAATTCTGCTATTGCCCCTATATCTTCGAGTGTCTCATCACTTTGCTACTTGTTCGAAGCTGATTGGATTGATCAGTATCGTTTGAGTCTTGGTAGTTGATACTGAGATTTAGTCACAAGGTGATCCAATGGGACATAGTTGTACGCTTCAAATCCATAAATTTTCCTGGACCGCCCTTTCAGGTTTTCAGTCCACCGGGATACCCTTTTTTTCCCAAGCCGCTTTTTCAGGATTTCGACTTGTCAGGTGTACACTTTTTTTTGTATTTATCCTTAATTTTTGTCCGAACCCTTTTGTTTCGCCGGGATGCCCTTATTTTTTCCTAGGCCAGTCAACCTAGCGGGTATTTATTTACGTGTAGTATTTTTTAACTATGTCTGCATTGACAGGGTGAGGAAGGTCATCACCATCACTGGTGGTCAGAATCATGGATCCACCGAAGAATATGCTTTTGATCACAAATTTACCTTCATACGTGAGAGTCTGTTTTCCCCTGAGATCACCTTGCTGCAGTGTGATGCGCTTGATTACTAGATCACCTACTTGATATACTTGACGTTTGACCATTTTGTTGAAAGCCTTGATCATTCGTTTTTGATACATTTGACCATGTCTGACAACAGTAAGTCTTTTCTCGTCAATCAGATTCAGTTGATCAAGTCGAGTCTGGATCCAATCATCTTCGTTCAAGCCCGCATCCTTCATGATCCTCAAAGAAGGGATCTGGACCTCAATAGGCAGGACAACCTCCATACCATATACCAGAGAATAAGGTGTTGCCCTAGTTGACGTTCGTGCTAAGGTGCAATAACCATGAAGAGAAAATGGTAACATCTCATGCTAGTCTTTGTATGTCACCATCATCTTCTGTATGATTTTCTTAATATTCTTGTTAGCAGCCTCCACAATGCTATTCATCTTTGGCCGGTAAGGGGAAGAATCATGATGCTGAATCTTGAATTGTTTACAGAGTTTGGTGATCATTGTATTGTTGATATTTGTACCATTGTCTGTGATGATTCTCTCTGGCACACCATACCGACAAATCAGGTTATGCTTGATAAACCACACCATAACATTCTTGGTAACAGTAGCAAAAGAGGCAGCCTCAACCCATTTCATGAAGTAATCAATGGCCGCTAGGATGAAGCGGTGCCCATTGGAGGCGGTAGGTCTAATCTCTCTAATCATGTCAATGCCCACATTGCAAAGGACCAGGGAGCCGTCAAGACGTTCAAGGGAACCACAGGTACATGTACTTTATCAGCATAGATCTGGCATTTGTGACAAGTTTGGAAATGCTGATAACAGTCGGCTTCCATAGTGGACCAATAGTATCCTGCCCGTAGGATCTTTTTAGCCATGGTGTGTCGACTAGAATGGGTGCCAAAGATACCTTCATGTAAATCGGCCATAATTCTTTCTGCTTCGTTTTTTTCTATGTATCGAAGTAAAGTGGAGTCATGGTTGCACTTGTAGAGGATTCTATTACCGAGGAAGAACATTACAAAGAAACTTCTTAGAAACTTATTATTATTGATAGATGCCCCCTCAGGATACTCTTGAGCCTTAAAATACCTTTTCACTCCGTGGAACCAAGGTTTGTCTGCTACCTCTTCACTGTCAATCTTATAGCAGTATGCTAGTTCATCCAACCTCTCAATAGTGATCCAAGGAGCTTCATTGTCCCACTTGACCTTGAACATAGATGACATAATAGCTAGCGCGTCTGCTAACTGATTCTCTTCTCGTGGGAAATGTTCAAAGGTGACCTCTTAAAAGTGTGGAAGCAATGTCATCACATGTTCTTTATAAGGGATAAGATTCGAGTGCTTCGTATCCCACTCCCCTTTAATTTGACTTATTACCAAGGATGAATCCCCAAAAATGCTTAAGAACTTGATCCTCAGATCTATAGTAGCTTTGAGACCCATGATGCATGCTTCATACTCCGCCATGTTATTCGTACAGTTGAAACATAACATGGCCATTAAAGGCGTATGACAACCTTCAGGATATATGATTACAACACCAGTGCCATTGCCGAGTGCGTTAGAGGCTCTATCAAAAACCGTAGTCCATCAGGATCCTTCCTCAGGTCCTTCATCCGGTCCAGGTTCTTCACAGTCAGTCACTAACATAATATTCTCATCAGGGAATTCAAAGTTCATGGATTGGTAGTCATCCACAGCCTGATGAGCCAAATGATCAGCTAGTACACTTCCCTTGATTTCTTTCTGGGTCGTGTATTGGATGTCGTATTCGGTCAAGATTATTTTCCATCTTGCTATTCTTCCGGAGAGAGCGGGCTTCTCGAAGATGTACTTGATAAAATCCATCTTAGATATTAACAATGTAATGTGGGTCAATATATATTGTCTCAGTCGGCGAGCAGCCCATGCCAAAGCGCAACAAGTTTTCTCGAGCAGTGAGTATCTTGTCTCACAGTCGGTAAACTTTTGCTAAGGTAGTATATTGCATGCTCTTTTCTACCGGACTCGTCATGCTGCCCCAACACACACCCATTGAATTATCTGACACTGTTAAGTACACTATCAAAGGTCTTCCTTCAATCGGAGGCATCAGAATTGGAGGCTCTTGAAGGTATTATTTGATTCTTTCAAAGGCAGTCTAGCATTCGCCATTCAACTTTATCACTTGATCTTTCTTCAGGAGTTTGAAGATTGGCTCATAAGTAGCAATTAAATGGGAAATGAACCTGGAAATGTAATTTAGGCGTCCAAAGAAGCCTCTGACCTCCTTCTCAGTGCGAGGAGCCGACACTTTTGCAGGGTCTACTTGAATACCCTTGTCACTGACTATGAAACCCAAGAGTTTTCCAAATCTTTCCCCGAAGGTGCACTTGTTCAGATTTAACCTCAGCTTGTACGTCTTCAACCGATCAAATAGCTTTTGTAGATGATCAAGATGCTCTTCCTCAGCTTGAGACCTGGCTATCATGTCATCAACATAAACCTCTATCTCATGGTGAATCATGTCGTGAAAGAAAGCTACCATGGCTTGCTGATAGGTTTCCCTAGCGTTCTTCAACCCAAATGACATCACTTTGTAGCAGAAAGTTCCCCATTGTGTGACGAAGGTTGTCTTTTCCATGTATTCAGCTGCCATCTTGATCTGATTGTAACCAGAGAAACCATCCATGAAGGAAAATATCTTGTGTTGCACGATGTTGTTAACCGAAACATCAATATGGGGAAGCAGAAAGTCATCCTTGGGGCTTGCCCTGTTCAAATCTCGGTATTCCATACACATCCGTACCTTATCATCTTTTTTAGGCACCGGGACTACGTTAGCAACCCATTGGGGGTAAGAGGTGACAACTAAGAACCCAATGTTGAACTATATCATAACTTCTGCTTTGATCTTCTCTGACATTTCAGGGCGCATACGATGGACCTTCTGCTTTACCAAAGGGAAATCTTCTTTAGTTGGTAGACGATGAACCACAATATCAGTGTCTAGTCCTGGCATGTCTTCATATGACCAGGAAAAGACCTTGATATGATCATGCAACATCTGTATCAACTGCTGTTTGACATTAAGCTCCAGATTTGCACAGATCTTGACTTCTTTTCTGTTTTCTTCTGTGCCCAAATTCACTGTCTCAACTGGATCTTCATGAGGCTGTATAGCCCTTTCTTCCTGATGTAACAGTCTGGAAAGTTCTCTGGGTACCTCACAATCTTCCTCACCTTCGTCCTCGGCTTGGTTGATCGGATTTTCAAAGTCATAACCGACAATAGTAGAACTGTATCAAATTTGATCCAGAGTGGACATGGATCTGTAGTTTGATACGTGAGTGTGTGTAAAAGCATAGCTGTATAGACAAAGTAAAAAGCAGAAAAGAAACAAAGAGCCCAAAATTTGTATGCAGAAACGTCCAATGATTTATTAATGCCATATGAAAATGAAACATGATAACCCTCACAAATAAACCAATGTGCCCCGGGTAAGACACATGGCCATAAAGTTTATATTGTTTATTACATATCCAAAAAAACAAGACAATTACTTCTAAACAAAAGTAATCGGTATAAAGTCTTTTTCTGTCCAGTTACTGGGTCCACCGTTGGTAGTAGGGAAGATCCAACTATCCAAGTCATACTCATTATCAGCATCTTCCGTGGCAGAGACAACATCAATAGCATTGATTCTTGAGCCGTGCTTGGGCATAGGTGCATTTATGACGTTGGGAGTCTCGGGGGCGTCAAATTCATTTTCCTTCTCCTCTAGAAGGTCTTGCACCTTATTTTTCAAAGCCCAACAATCGTTGGTATCATGTCCTGGACTTTCTGAACGATAAGCATAACGAGCATTTGGATTATAGAGGGGAGAGGAAGTCTTGGGATTCTTCGGAGCTTCCCACAAAGTTACCAGATTAGACTTCAATAGATGAGGCAATACTTGAGACATAGTCATATTTATCTGGGTAAACTATCTTGCCGGCCTTTCTGTTCTAGGCTGATTATTCCTTTGTTGAGTAGGTATAGGTTTAGAGATCATAACAGCCCCTACCGCTGGAAGGCGTTCAGTTCTATCCTGATTCCTTTGGTTGTACACAACACTAACCTCTTTTTTCCTAGAAAATGGCTTCCTCGCAGCACTGGAGGACGCAACCTTCTGGATCTTACCACTCCTAATTCCAACTTCCACTCTTTCTCCCATCAAGATCAACTCAGTGAAGCCGGCAGAGGAGCTTCCAATCAGGTGATTAAAAAACGGACCAGACAGGGTACCCAGAAACATACCCACTAGCTCCCTATTAGACAGGGGGCGTTGGACTCTTCCTGCTAAATCCCTCCACTTCTGAGCATAGTCTTTGAAGCCCTCGCTCTAACCCATAGACATACTTTGGAGTTGTGTATGGGTGGGAGCAAGGTCTGCATTGTATTGATACTGCTTGTAGAAAGCAGTAGCCAAGTCTTCCCAATTACGAGTGTTGGCCATTTCCAACTGGTAGAACCATTCTAATTGAGTTTCGGACAGACTATCCTGAAAGAAATGGACCCATAAGTCCTTGTCAATAGTGTGAGGCTGTATCCTCATCACATAAGATATGAGGTGCATCTTGGGACATGAAACTCCATCATATTTGGCGAACACCGGCACTTTGAAATTTTACGAGATTACAACCCCAGAAACTAAACCCAGTTCTTTAAAATCTAGACCTGGTACCTTCTGGACCTCCATTACATTCAAATGATCCTCCAGTTTTTTGTATTTTTCATCAGTAGGAGGATACTGTTCCTCATCATAGTCAGATTCATCATCAGATTCTTTTGGACTGTAGTCTTCCTCTCTTGTTTCCTCTTCTTGATTGTCTCCTTCCTTTGATGAAGTTACCAGTTCAGAGGCTCGCCGCATTGGTCCTCTGATCCTTCTTCCCAAGTTAACAAGAAGGACTTTCAGTTCTTCTTGCCCCTTGGTCAGAGCCATGATCATCTGTTGAAACTGATCATTCTGAGTCTGTAGATCCTTCATTATTTATTCTAGAGCCATTGCTGAAATAAACAACAGAGAAGATGAGAAACCTGCTATGAAACCTGTTTATGAAATGATATGTAGATATATGTATGCAATATTTTCAAGGATATCACGGGATAAACAAGAAATGTCAGAAGTTGAAATTTTCAGCTTTGATTGAAGAACTTCGTATTATTGAGTGTCCTTCTACGAGAGTCAAGCTCACCATATAAAATGGGTCATAGCCCCTGACTCAAGTTGTTGAGTTTTGATCTTCTGACGGCATTGGCTAGAGGAAAATAAATCCCATTTTCCCCTTGCTAGACGTCTGATTTACCATAACCTGTATCACAAACCCTTGAGATCCTCGAAATGGTTAAGGAAATATTGTGGCATGATGTTATGATGTGTATGATTATGCTAAGAAATCACATATGTAGCAAGCAAATCATACAAAAGGCCTTAAGTTTAACGCTTGCATGGGTTTTAAGGTAGTACCCTCTTGAAGTTGGATTGGTTCAACCTGTCCTATGAATAGTAACCGGGTTCTAAGGGATCTCAATATCACTGACCTTTCCCACAAGCTTCGTTCGATAGGCGACTGAATCACAACCAAATAAAACTCAGGAGTCAAGTCTCAACGAGTGTAGCATCGAGTATCTGCCAACTTTGGGAATACACCAAAGACGGCCATCTCGCTACGTCCTAATGGCCAAGTTGTTCATTTAAAGGTTCTAAGTTCAGTTAACGCTTTATGACACCACGCAGCTGCCCCATATTCACCTTGATTAACTCAAGGGCTACCGGTACCAATCAAAGTATCGCATCAACATAGCCATCTCTTCAACCGTGTCGGTATACCCCGCACAGTTTCCATGATCTATTGCTACTTACCTAAAAGGTTTCCCCAGATCCGGGTGTAGGATCTATAGTAACCCCAAACAGCACCCTTAAAAATAAAGCAAACAAACAGTCAAAGAAGCAATATGATCTAGACCCTAAGGTAAACCCAACTTTAATATAATCCCCGACAGAGTCGCCAGTTCTGTGATACGTTGGCAGAACCGACTGTTTAATACTGGTTTTTGCATTTTTTGTTTGCAAATGTCGCGGTAAGAAAGATTCGCCACCGACTTTTCTTTTATCCAACAAAGGAAAGGGTGAAAAGAACAGAAAAAGACTTTTTTCGAGATTTTCTGAGTAAGGGGGTAGATTATGGAAAGGGAAGGTGTTAGCACCCTTTCCATCTATGGTTTTCCACGGGCTCTTAGGTACTTGCTGATTTTTTGAAAATTGTTTGTGTTTGTATGTTTTGAAAGATTTTTGTTTGCTTTATGGTAACTCTCGTGTTAGTCCTCAAGAGTGTGATAAAGCGTTTTTGAAAATAGTTTTTGAAAAGTGTGTAATTGTTAAAAATTCAGATTTGAGCAAGTACTTAAGAACAGTCTACCTACTCGAAAAAGGATGTTCTTTTCCTCCTTTCTTTTAGATAGTGCTATCCTACTATTAGTGAGTAGGTAGCCCTATCATCGGATGTTGAGGGACAATCGAAGGGACGTTTTACAATCACGAAGGCAATTTATGGAGACGCTTTAGCAATTTTTATTTTAGGGACTAGATCATTTACCGAAAGGCAACTGTAAGGTCATCGAGGGACCATGATCTTTTTTTATTTACGGGTCTTTACTAAAGCGTTCCTGCCTCATGACTGTTTTATTTAAAGGAAATCAAAGTGGGAGATACCTTATAGGTGCGCATGTGCAAGTGTGTTGAGATTCAGTTATTTATCTTGCATTATTAACTTTGCTAACGTTTTAATTTTCAGTCTTATCATGCACGCGTAGTTACTAACAGTTAATATTTACAGAAATATAAAGTGCGAAAATTTAAATCCTAGACTATTACAACATTTTGGGACAATTACATAAAAAAGTGCAAGAAAATAAAATATAGAATTTTAAATCTAGACTATTACATCCCATAATCAATTACATTATTTATATAAAATGCGAGAATAAAAATAACGCGCACGAAATAAATATTATGTCTAAAAATCCTAAGAAAAATTCTAAGTAAACAAGAAAAATCTTTTTGGTTTTATTTTTATTTATTTCAAGAAAAATAATTAAACTAAATATGAATTTAATTTAAGAAAATAAATATTGAATGAAATTAATCTAATTCTAATATTTTTGCATTTTTTATTAAAAAAACATTTGAAACATAAATTAAATCCTAAATTCTAGTTCATTTTAAAATAAGAAAGTAGTTACAATTTAATTAATTAATTAATTAAAGCATTTCATTATTTTAATTAAAAAAAAGTCTAACCCTAATTTTTTGTCATTTTTTTAAATCATTTGCTTAATTAAGTAAAGAAGATAAAATAAATTAAAACATTACAAAAAAAAACTAGATGTGCCTGAGATAGTAAAAAAAGTGGGGGTGTGGTTGTTGAATTCGCTGGCCCATGAAGGGAGAGGACTAGATTTGCTTCTGGATCCAATGTGGATTGGTCTTGATGGCACATGGTGAGCTCGCAGATGGAGTGCGCTAGATCTGACCAGATGGACATCTGATGGCACATGTCTGATGGTGTATAATGCACATCTAGCTACGAGGAGCACCAGATCTGCATGAAACAAGTTATAAGATACAAAAATAGAGCTTGCTGAGGCATTTTGTGATGTTTCAGATCTTGGTAATGATTGCAAAAACTTCAGGGAGCCTCCAGGAATGTATTTGGATCTTTTCTTTGGACTGAGAAAGCTGGAACCTAAAATGTGAATTTTTACAACTTTGATAATTTTTGCAAAATTTGTAGAGCTTTTCTAGGCTATATCTCATGTGTTGAAGCTTGCTAATTTGTCCTTTATATAAAGAGGAGGGAGGAGATAAGAGAACAAAGGTAATAACAATTATAAACATGTGTTTTTATAGCCATGAATGATGTTTTGTAACTTTGCCAAAGACATGGAATTTTGTCCTTTTTGAATTTGAATGAATATGGACATTCCTTGCACGAAATTTTATGGGCCTAGGCTGTCCAAAACATCAACCGAAAGTTCAAATCCCATTTCCAATAATTTTATACATTTTATTTTATATTTATTTGAAATAAATTAAAGTAAATATGAATAAAATAGTTAGCAAATGCAAGGCATGACAAGAATAATTTTATAGGTCCTATATAAGCTTAGGAATATGTTTGAAGTCCAAGAAATTAAGCCATTGACCTAAAACTTCAAGTTTGCTCAATGCATAATTCATGAAAATCCCCAAATTTCCCAACTTGGGCAAACCATAACTTTCTCAATTTTAATCTCATGATAATGATCTTTGACTTTTTAGAAATACCAAGATGTCTACTTAAATCCCTCTATTTATACATTTTGCATTTGAAGATTTTATCTTGATGTAAAAGGTCTTGGAAAAAAGTGGCTTTTGTTGACTTTCTGAAAAAGACCTGTAATGTATGAACTTGTATCTTTCAAATGGTGTATTTCTTGGACTTGAGAGCTGAAGACAAGTTGTAGGGAATTGGATTATATTCAAAATGAGCTTTGGTTGGAAAATTTATAACAAAGTATGAGAAAGTTATGCTTGGTCAAAGTTCAATTGACTTTACCTATAGAAACCCTACTTTGCCATTTTTGACTTCTAATGGGTTAGGAGAATTTCTTGAGGAATCATGATCAAACCTTGATCAAATTATGGATATCACTTCAAAATGTTGATGTTGACCAAAAATATTAAAGTTTGATTGTACATGAGCCACTATTGACTTTTCACCTAGCACAGTTGATTTTCCAATACTTGAGCAATTGCCTGAGCAAACTTATTATGCAAGGTATGAAATTTGGCATGGATGATCTTGAGGACATATTAGGACAATGAAGGACATTTGGGATCCTTGGATATCAACCATCTTGATGAAAATTTAAACTCTAGTTGGGGGTTCATTGCCTTAGGAGGAGAATTGTCTGGTCAATTCTTGGTCAACCTTGAGCATTTGAGAACCTCTAGGAGTATGTCTTGTGTGAAAATTAGAGGGAAAAGTTTGGGGTACAACAACCACTTATACCATAATAAAAAAATGTAGAAACAAAATTACTTTTATATATAGGAATATAAGATTTCTTTTTAACAAATCTTTTCCTTATAGAATAATGATGAACAACCTTTGGATTGTTCACTTTCTCGTTGGATAATTGATCACTAGCTTTAACAAAAATAGTTTTGTTGGAACTTGGTTTATAAAATTTTGAGTAACCAAACCCATATTTATCATTAGAATACCTTTGTTGGTTAAGAACATTTTCTAATCTAACTTGTCACTTTTCATACCTTTCAAGGACTCTTTTTAATTGAACAATTTGTAAGGAAAGTGAATCATAATTATTGCATACAAAATTTTGTTTTTGTAAATTAATAATATTTTGTTTTTCATCCTTGAAATAATTTTTCAATGTCTCAAATTTTTCTTATAAAGATGAAATATATTCTTTTGAGATGAAATAGTTTTCTAAAGAATTTTGCATTCATTTAAGAATTCATCTATTGCACCTTGTGCATCATTATCATAAAGAGAAAATTCATTACTAACTTCATCAATTTCATCATCCGAATGATGTGAAGCCATTAATGCAATATTAACACGTTGATTTCTTTCGGAATTGGAAGATGAATTTTCCCATTATATATATATTTTTTTTGAATTCTTATCCTTATTTCTCTTGAAATATTTCTTCTTATTTTCAAGTGTAGGACATTCACTTTTAACATGTCCATTTTCTCCACATTCAAAGTATGTAATCTTCCTCGTTGGTGCTTCTCTTTTTCTTTCTTTTCATAGAATCTTTTCAATCTTCTTGATAAAATCATCATCTTAACTACTAGTGGTTTCATTCTCTTGATTTCTATCATGATTTTTTATCCTTGTATTTAAATCAATGTCTTTTTAATATTTTACTTGGATTTCATGATTTTCAAGTCTTGCAAGTTCCATCTCATATTCTTGAAGTTTTTCGAACAAAGTTGCGAAAGTCATTATGGATAGATTCTTCTTCTCTGATATTGCCATCACTTTTGGCTATCATTCACTGAATAAAGATATAAGCACTTTAAGATTAAGTTTATCATTAGTTAAAGTCTTATCGATTACTTTCAAATGATTTGTCAAGTGCACAAATCTTTTATGCAAGTCGAGGATTGATTCTCGGAGCTGCATTTTGAATAGTTCGTATTCTTGACTCAATTTATTCAATCTTGATCTTTTAACTTCAACGGTTCCTTCATGAGTTTCTACCAAGATATCCCATATTTCTTTTGCCTTTGTGCATGCCGAAACACGAAAGAATTCATCCATGCTAAGTGCATCTTGGATCTTTAGGAACAAGTTAGCTATAACTTGCTATGATGCCAATTGTAAGTATGAAATGCGCCTAAGAGGGGGAGGGGGTGAATTAGGTACTATAAATTTATTTTGGTTTTAGTAATGAAGGATATTATTTTTCTGGTTTATGGTGAGGTTATGAAAGCGATATAATGTAGAAAAATAAACGACACAAGGATGTATCCTAGTTCCCTTCATAGTCTGAAGGTACGCCTAGTCTCCTTTCAGCACGAAAGAGATTTCACTATTGTTAGATCTTTGTACAAGCTTAATCCGAAAACTTCTCCTACAATCTTCTAGCAATAAAACCACCAAGAATAACCCTCTTGAATTTTCACTAAGTACACTAAGTGAACAATCCTCTCTTAATGACTCTCTTGCTTCCATAAATTCTGGACAACAAGGTTTTAACAACTATTCTGAATTTTTAATAAGAGTTTGAAATGATATAAACTATATATCAATCACTTGATTGATATTATCTTTGAATCATTAAATTTATAAAGATACTAGGTGCTCAAATGTTGATAAATATGCTATAAATTTTCTGGACTGGTTTGTGAAAATAAAGCAGAAAAATTCCTTTGAAAGTTTGATAATCACAACACTTGATTGAAAGTTTGTATGAACAAATATGTAGTTAAATTGCAATTGGAAGAGGTGAATTTAAAATATGAAAATATAGAGATTATATAGTGCCTTAACACCTTTTTGAAATGATGCAAATCAATGAAACAATGTATATTTTAAAAGGTACAAATTTGAAAACGTATAAAATTCAAAACAAATAAATTTGGCTATGTAATACTCAGGAAATTGATTTACCATATGGCGTAATTGATTTCCATGAAGCGTTGTGCCCTTGAAAATATTGTTCAGGAAATCAATTTACCAAACCGGGGAATCGATTTCCATGTTAAAAAAACTGTTTTCTAGAAATTGAAATGTTGCCTTAGTCCAGTGCAAATTAGGGAGGGTTTTAGTGCTGTTACGACAGGTAAAACTGCCATAATTGATCAAAAATAGAATACACTATAAGTAAAAAATAGTTTATGTATGCATATGAATCATGAATTATTTTGAGCACTTATTTATCAATATATATTGCATGTTTGTATCTCTAATGCTCAAGCTCCATGCTAATCTTCTAAGATGAAATCTTGATAAATTTGTTGCTAGCTTTGATGGTGATGAATCTTTCACTTGAGGCTTTTTCCATTTTTTTGTCAAGATTATTTGAGTTGTACTTTGTACTTTATCTTCATAAAAATATATTAGATGGAGAGTCTTAACTTCACATAAACTTGAGAGCTCACCAGAAAGTAGGGGCACTAACTAGCCAGACATAATAACTTGTGTAAGAAAGCTGGTAACAATGGAAGAAATCACAAAATTGAGAAGAAGAAGAGTTTCTAAAACCCACAAGCAGCGAAAAAATAGAAGAGTGAGAGTCCAAGAACCTCTTATATGCATTTAAGCGATAATGAGCCGTGGGATATATCATGTTGGGAAGCGCAAATCGCGCCACTAATAGTCAAGATCTAATCAAAATTATTCAAATTACATGAGTATCCTAAGATAGAAACAACCTCATTTCCATACGACATAGGGACACGCGCCAGACTTCCTTATGAAATGCCCAATCAAGAGAAAGACAATTAATGCATATATTTCCAATGCTAGTAATGCCTTACCAAGACTCAACACTTACTCCTGTTATTAATCGACCTAGAGATATAAATGGAAAACCCTCACTCTACAAAATACAAACAAGGGCTTGCGGAAAACTATTCTAGACTATTTTCAAGGCCCATAGGAAAAGGCCCAAGAGCGAACCTCTAGTTAAGCAACACGCAGAACGTGTATCTCATCGATGAGCCAAAAGTTAACAATTCCGCCCTTCAACGCATCAATCTATGTTCAATTCAATCACACAATTATCCACATTACACGTGGAATCACACGTGAGCGGTTTCAACCATCCTTGATATATAAGGGTAAAACGTATCAATTCACGTATTCAAATATTTTTTTACTCTCACATTATTTTTTATTCTCTCACTAATCTGAGTGTTAAAGTGTTATCCTAATAGACCAGTCACCTCTTGTCCACATCGAAAACTTGATTCATTGATCCAAAACCTCATTTTACTGTGCATTTCTAGTTCCCTAGCATATCATTATTGATTTGCGTAAACAATTTGATATATATATATATATATATATATATATATATATATATATATATATATATATATATATATATATATATATATATATATATATATAATTCTATGGAAAAGTGTTAGCAATAGTCCTTCTATTGTTATCAATACTCATTATAATACTAATTTTTGCAATACCCTCTTTTTTTATTGAATATATAAGTTCCTCCATTTTAGGTATGGGAACTACATATCGGAAAGTATACTCAGTCTCTCTTAAAAAGACAATAGCATGTCATGCTAGCAAACAACACATGTATGTTTTGAAGACTTGACATGAATAGAGATGTTTGTAAGTATTGTATAATTATATATGACTACTACAAATAATTTAAATTAACAAGTAATGAAGACGCAAAAAATAAAATTGATCTTCCGATTTTGATTCTAGCATTTTGTAATGAATATTAATATCTTTGTTTGAATATTAATATTGTTTTTCTAAAGAACTAACGGTGTTGATAGATAAAAGTAATTTCTTGCAATTATTGAGAGAAACTTTAAACTAGTAGTGTACGAACAAAAAACAAGCACTTTAAATGATAGATGTGTTACTGGTGAAGATAAAAGTAATATAAATGTTGTCTGTGTTATCATATATACCTTGAGAAGATAATACAAAATAGTTTCAGCTTCAGGAATAAGACTAAACAATTGTAAAATTTAAACAGTGCATAACTGTGGCAAAACTTCATAGTACAATCTATGGATCAGATAGAACAGACATGTAAGCTTTTCTGTGTCCTGACTATGATCATCAAATAAATTCCATGCAAAATGTAAAGGGAGGCCCCAGGGTATAGAGGTTGGAATCATTTATGACTATAATTTTTGTTGGTGCAATATTGCAATGCATGCCTACTCTATTTTTATCTGCATGGGAAAAAGAATCATGCGTAGTGTCTTGATAGTTTTCTCTTTTCTGTTTAAGGTAAGTTAGTTCAATAGTATGGTCCACTATGTCTAATAGAAATTTGAAATATAAGCTATGATATCGATTGCATCGACTATTGGAACTACTATATAGAAGTATTATTGCATGGCCTACACTGCGGTTGATGGTAAGAGGAAAGTGGCTTCACAGAAACACTTATATGTATGCATGAATGAATGATGACCGGCCCAACATTCAACCCTCACTGCATATGCCGTGTGTCACCTCTCATCTCTCTCCTTTCAATTTCAATATTTTCCAAAATCAAGCAAGAGACAAACTAGCCTCTTCTTTTTCTTCTATTCTTCAATGAATACAGTTAAAAATAAAAATAAAATACTGGTTTTGTTAGGAGATGGAAAATATAGGTAAAGTGATATGGAAGTTTAAGGTTATATTCTCACTTACAACATAACACTAAAATATACAAACATATTGTTCCTCGGTTTCATAATGATCATAGAATGATTGTGACTTTTTATTTAATGTAATACCATTAAATTAAATTGCATAAACCTCAATTTTAAATTATTAATATTTATTTTGTATTTATGGCAATGAGAATTATGGCCTAAAGGAACTAAACCATTAAATTGGAAGAGATTCACAAAAAAATTATGGATTAGTAGAAGTCTATTGAAAAATAGGGAGTGACTTCACTTGGTAAAGTATTCTATGAGTGTCATACTTTAATTTTTGTCTTTAAAATTTTGTCTTATTTACATTTTTGCAATATATCAAGATCACAATCTTAAGTTTGTCTTTTAACCTTTACTTTACTTCTCTTTTTTAGGTTTGCCGTTGAGAAATCACTAAGTATCTTATTGTGAATCTTGCATATATGTTTATACATGCTTTATGTTTTACTAACATCTAATCAAAATGCAAAACTATATACTTTGTTTTCCTTTGTTTGTTTTGCAAGGACAGGTATGAATCAAATGAATCAAAAAATTTCCTCAACTAGGGTTTTATCTGATTAAAGTCAAAGAGTAGTCAACATTGATCTTCAAGGACTTGTACATTAGAGATTAACCTATAATTTTAAGTCATATCATATTCAGACATCATTCAATCTCAATTGATTAAGAGATGCCCAAGGATTGGTTGGTTATTCTTCAAGATAGGTCAAAGGTTCATGTGTTTACTTTCATGCTTTCTTCATTAAGTAACCTCAAGTATGACCACGACCAATCAAAAGTCAATGAAAATTTCATTATTATAAGTTCATATGAGCTTCATCATGCTCTCAAGTGCAAGAAAAGATAAAAAAATATCAAGGTTATTCAAAGTGGTTTGACCTAATTTGGCAAGTTTTCAAGTCAAAGTTCACAAGACCACAACTTCTTCCTTATTAAATATTTTTAAATGGTTCCTTTTACATATGCCTTGACATCCTCTCCAAGTTCTCTTTACAAGTTAAGAGTCAATTATGCTTGGAGGATCATCAAAAGTTTGGATGCATTATAGATCATTTGTGGACTTAGTGACATTTGATCTATTTTCAAGTGACTTTTCCCCAACTTTCAAAGGTAATAAGTCTTTCAATTTTTTACATTTTTTTTTGCTATGGATCACACTTGATGTCATCTACAATTTTATTTCAATGATCAAATACCAATTATGCTTGGAAGGTCATGAAATATTGCAAGATATTTTAAGTCATTTTTAGTACTTTGAATTTTTTTTGTTGACATTTTTGCCTTATCAGGAAGCCATCTTTCAATGGAAATAACTTTGTACTCAGATTTCCAAATGAAACAATTTTCAGTACATTGTATTCTTTGTCATGAATAGAGTACAATGCAAAAGGAATGAATCCAAAAAAGTCCTTGTGCTGAAGGGCATACTTGTAACACCCTATTTCCCCAACGGTAATTTTATAAAAGAAATCAGAGTAATTTAAAATTCTTACATCAACAGCAAATAGCATGTCATATCGTTCAACATAATCAAAGTTTTCTCAATTAAGATAAAACATATACATAACTCACATTTCGGATGAACCGACAAAAATTCAACATAATCTTCAAACATTATAAAATCAATAATGAATCAATTAAAAAGAGAGTCTACAACACTCCAAGAATCCTCAAAAGACATCAATTAAATAAAACAATCGAGCGTTCATCCCTCCGGTGTTACGTATCAGAGCAATGACACCCACTAAATAAGAGAAAGCAACCTATTCTAGACTCCACGACTTCACACTACTCCTGGCTATCTGCATGTTACCCACGTGGAGGAAACATTCGAACAGTAAGGGTGAGATATCATAACAATATAATAAGTTATATAATTATAAGTAAACAAAAGATATATCATACATAGATTCAAGTTCGACAATTATCAATCACCCCACTTCTACACGTCCATAATTCAACAATCCAATGATTCGACAATTCAACCGACGTAATACAACTTCGATTCAAAATGCACATGGTACCATCAGGGCATAAGCCCTCAATAAATTGTCATATAGGCCAAGGCATAAAACCTCAACAATTTCCATAAAGGCCAGGGCATAAGCTCTCAACATCTGCCATAAAGGTCAGGGCATAAGCCCTCAACGATGCATGAAATGCGGCATGCTACAACAAAATTATGCAACCATAAGAATAATCATCAACATCACGCCAATTTCATGCTAATATCATCTTCGCAATACTACAATATCATCTGTAATTCCTTCACACATCATCGATACAACACCGATGCAATTAATTGCAACATTTTGCATTACAACACATACAACATACGCACACATCAAAATTCTTCCAATAAAACATTATTATACAGTCATCAAAATTGTTACCAAATTGTAGAAAATATTTTTAACTTTCCAAGGTTCAAATGGTGCGTCAAACAGACTCCCGAGGCGAAAGTTATGATTTTTAAAATTTTTCCAAAAATACTGTCAATAGCAGTGGTAACCGGTTACCGCAAGACAATAACCTTTTTCCTCTTCAAAATTCCTCGCAGTAACCGGTCCCTCACTTATGGTACCCAGGTACTTCAAGTCAGTAGCCAATTGTTTAAAAACACAAACAACGGTAACTTGTTACCCATATATGGTAACCGATTACCCATCACGAACATACCCTAAAACTTGATTTTTCTGCTATGAAATTCCATCTTCTTCACCCAAAAACCTCTTTTTATGAAATATCAAATACATCAATTATTTTAAATCATCAACACACATCATATACCACCAATCTAACACAAAGGACACATCAATTTCATCAATTATAAGCAATTTTAACAATCAATCTAACAATTAACCTACACTTAAAACCCTACATTCAAACCTTCATCTACCCACAATTATACCACCTATTAAAGAGTCATAACCTCACCCTTACCTTATATTCTTGATTGATTCTTGATCTCTGCGGAGAATTCCTTTGTCTTAGCTTCCTAGTGCTTTTTTCTTCTTCTACCTTCTATACTTTGGTTCTATTTCACGTACTAACTTTATTTTCCTTCTTCTTACTCTAATATAGCCTAATAATAATATAACTAACCCAATAATAAATTATTAAATTATTAATATAAAATAATAATAACTATTCTAATGATATAGTAATAATAATAATAATCTATATTATTCCATACACCCCTATGTTTTTACACATTTAGCCAAACACCCCTATAACGTTAACTTCTATAATTCTAAGGCATCTAGTCCCCAACAAGGCATCATACCATATCATAAAATCCATCAACTCAAGTAATTTCACCGCATCATCTTATTATTTAATTAAAAATAATTTTAATTAAAATCGGTATGTTACAACTCTCTACCACTTAGAATATTTTCGTCCTCGAAAATTAACTGAGGCAAATAACTCTAGATAAGCATCCCACATCTTGCTCTCTAATTCCCATGTCGCATTCTCTCCGGCAACTCCGCCCCAAAACACTTTCACAAGAGAGATATTTTTTCCTCTCAACTTCTTTACCTCTCGATTCTAGATCCTCACAAGTACGGTTTCAACAGTAAGATCATCCCGCGCTTGTACATCATCCATTGGAATTACATACAATGGATCAGAAATATACTTTCCGAGTTGTGACACATGGAATACATCATTCAAATTCGATAGATTGGACGACAAGGCAACTTTATACGCAACAATCCTCGCCTTTTCTGAAATTTGATGCGGACCAATAAATCGAGGAGTCAACTTCCTTGACTTTAAAGCACGTCCCACACTGGTTACCAGCGATAATCTCAAGAATACATGATTCAAGACCGTTGAATGAATTGATTCAAGATGAAGCTTAGGCTTTTATTTTGATGGCGTTCTTATCTATTAAGAATTAAGTTGCAATTGATGAGCTGCAGGTAGTGCGCGCTTTCCTGAAGTTTTTGAGATGATATTCCAAATGTGCCTCCAGAGAGAGAAGTGGATTTTTCTATTGATCTTGTTCCTAGTACCAGATCCGTTTCTATGGCACCCTACAGGATGTCGACAACTGAGTTAGCAGAATTGAAAAAGCAATTAGAAAACTTACTTGAAAAGAAATTTGTGAGGCCAAGTGTATCACCTTGGAGAGCTGCAGCGTTACTAGTGAAAAAGAAGGACGGTAGTACGAGACTTTGTGTTGATTACCGATAATTGAATAAAGTAACAATTAAAAACAAGTATCCACTTTCGAGAATAGATGACTTGATGGATCAACCAGTGGGTGGATGTGTATTTAACAAGATTGACTTGTGATCAGGCTATCAACAAATTCAAGTGAAAGATGACGATATTCAGAAGACAACTTTCATAACTTGATATGGACATTATGAGTATTCGGTGATGCCATTCGGTGTTACCAATGCACCAAGAGTGTTTATGGAGTATATGAACTGTATCTTTCACACTTACTTGGATCGGTTCATAGTCGTATTCATTGATTATATTTTGTTATATTCCAAATTAGAGGAAGAGCATGCTAAGCATTTGTGAATTGTATTGCGAGTGTTCAAATAGAAGAAGCTATATGCGAAAATGTCAAATTGTGAGTTCTGGTTAGAGAAAGTTATTTTTCTTGGTCATGTTATTTCAGGCAATGGTATTGTTGTAGATTCATCCAAGGTAGATGCGATATTACAGTGGGAGACTCCAAAGTCGGTTACAGAGATTAGAAGCTTTTTAGCCTTGGCTAGTTATTATAGAAGATTCATTGAAGGCTTTTCTAAGTTATCACTTTCGTTGACTCAGCTTACTTGTAAAGGCAAATCATTTGTGTGGGATATCTAGTGTGAGGAAAGTTTTACCGAGCTAAAGAAGAAGTTAACGATGGCTCCAATTTTGATATTACCTAATCCTGAAGAATCTTTTGTTGTATATTATGATGCTACTAAATTTGGTTTAGGTGGTGTGCTTATGTAGAATGATAAAGTGGTAGCTTATGCGTTGAGGTAATTGATGATTCATGAAAGTAATTATCCTACTCATGATCTAAAAATAGCTGCAATGGTGTTTGTACTAATGATTTAGAGGCATTATCTTTACGACTCTATATTTTAAGTATTTAGTGATCACAAGAGCTTGAAATAACGGTTTGACCAAAAGGAGTTGAATATGAGTCTACGAAGATGGCTAGAACTGTTGAAGGATTACGATTTTGGGTTAAATTACCATCTGAATAAAGCCAATATTGTGGCAGACGCTTTAAGTTGGAAATCGTTACATATGTCTGCTATGATGGTTAAAGAGTTATAATTGATTGAACAATTCAGGGACATGTGTTTAGTTTGTGAATTTTTACCGTAAAGTGTGATGTTGGGAATGTTGATGATTAATAGTGATTTCTTGAATAATATTAAAGAGGCTCAGAAATTGGATGTCAAACTGGTAGATTTAATGGTTGGAAGTAATCAGTCTGAGGATAGTTATTTCAAAGTAGATGCACAAGGTGTTATGAGATTCCGAGATAGAATTTATATTCCTGATGACTTTGAGATGAAAAAGATGATTCTGGAAGAAAGCCATAGAAGTAATAATATTCATCCAAGTGCGACTAAGATGTATAAGGCCTTGAAGAAGTTGTTTTGGTGGTCCGGATTAAAGTGAGATGTGGAACATTTTGTGTATATATGTTTAACTTGTAAAAAGTCAAAGGTCGAACATCAGAAACTTGTGGGATTGTTGGAACCGTTAGATGTTCTAGAGTGGAAGTGGGATAGTATATCGACAAACTTAGTGATGGGGATTTCGAGTACCCCTAGGGGGAATGATATAATTTGGCTGATTGTTGATAGGCAAACGAATTCAGCTCATATTACTCCGATCAATATTAGTTTTCTAGTACCATAGTTAGCGGTGATTTATATCTGTGTGATTGTGAAGCTTCACGGTGTTCCAACTAGCATTGTGTCTGATAGAGATCAAAGGTTCACTTCTATATTTTGAGTGAGTCTACAAGTTGTGTTGGCCTCGAAGCTGAGATTGAGTTCGACATATCATCCACGGATAGATGGATAGACCAAGAGAACTATTTAGTCGTTAGAATATTTGTTAAGAGCTTGCGTGCTTGAGCAAGAAGGAACATGGGATAGTTACCTTCTATTGATAGATTTTACTTATAAAAATAGTCACCATTCTAGCATTGGAATTGCACCATTTGAGGCATTGTATGGTCAAATGTGTAGGACTCTGTTATGTTGGTATAAATCTAGTGAAAGCATAGTGCTTGGACCAGAAGTTATCTAAAAAACTATAGAAAAGGTGAAGCTAATTCGGGAAAAGATGAAAACATCGCAGAGTAGGCAAAAGAGTTACCATGACAAGCGGAGGAAGGACCTTGAGTTTCAAGCGGGAAACTATGTATTTTGTAGAGTCACACCGATGACTGATGTTGGATGAGCATTGAAATCAAAGAAACTTACTCCTCAGTTTATTGGTCTGTATCAGATTTCAGACAAAGTGAGAAATGTTGCTTATAGGGTGGCCTTGCCACCCAACCTTTCAAATTTGCATGATGCGTTCCATGTGTCGTAACTTCGAAAGTATATTTCGGATCTATCCCTTATGATCCTGATGGATGACGTGCAAGTGAGGGATAACCTTACAGTTGAGACCTTGCCGGTGAGGATCGAGGGTCGTGAAATGAAGAAGTTGATGGGAGAGGAAATTCCTCTCGTGAAAGTAGTTTGGGGAGGAACAACTGGAGAAAGTATGAAGTATGAATTAAAAAGCAAGATGCAGGAGTCTTATCCAGAATTGTTCGTATAATGTAATTTTCAAGGACGAAAATATTCTAAGTAGGGGGAGAATTGTAACACCCCATTTAAATTATTAGTCGTTGTTTATAGATTTTGAATTATTTTGACATAACTAAGGGTATATGGGTATCACTAAGGGTATGTGAGAACTTAGTTCTAATTGGATAATTAGAGTAAAACTTAGCCTATGGTATAATAATAATAATATTGGTGAATGATGAAATATACTATTATTATTAATAAAAATACTATTATAGATATATGGTATAATTACCACTATTATTATTATTAATATTATAGTTATAATTATTATAATATTTTTATTATTATAATTATTATTATTGGTTATTATTAGATAATAATAAAACATAATTGGGAGAGTGGTAGAAGGGATTAGGAGAAAACGGTTGTCACGTAGAAACGAAGAAGAGAAGGAACAATTATGAAAAGAGAGAATTCCACCATTGTTGATGGACCAAAGCTCCAAACTAAGGTAAGAGGGAGAATAATTTCTCTAAAGGGTGATTATAACATAAGAGGGTAGTGAGGATTCCTTTCCTTCTCTAGGTTTTGTGTGTGATCAATGTATGTTCTTCTTTTGTTAATTGATGTTGTCTATATGTTATTCTGTGTGGAATTTTCAATCCATTGATGTCAATGATATGATTGTTGTTGATAACTATTGTTGTTGCAGTGTTGTTAGATGAAACTCAAATCTAGAAAATATGGGTTTATGAAAAGGATGAAAAGTGAGGTTTTGAGGTAGAAATCTGATATAGAATGATAAATAAATGAAACTGATTTACATCTATAAGATATCATGTGTAAAAACATTATTTTGGGGTCCAGTTTAGGAGGTTAAAAGTGTGGAAAACAAGCAGAAATCATACTAGTGCAAAAGAAGGCTTTTGGAGCAACAGACTGGCCATAACCCTTAGGGGGAGGCCATACATGTATGGGAGACACGCCCAGGGGTTGTACGTGTATGGTATGCGCCCTATCCCTAAGGCCGCACGACCTTCTGTCAGAACGCATAAGATACGCGTATGAGAGAAAGGTCATACGCGTATGGGCTAGCCATTACGCGTGTATGAGATCTTGGAGAGGTTTTAAGGGAAATACCCCTCTGGTGGTACGTGTATGATATGCGTATGAGGCCTGGAAGTCGGGCCATACATGTATGATACATAGGGATTAGGGTCGAGGAAGAGGCCATACGCGTTTGTGGCTGAGTCATACGCATATTAGTAGGCTGATGTACAGAAAATTCCATTTTTGTGATTTCTTTCCTGTTTTCGCGTGCGATATAGTTATTTTGGTCAGAAATGACTAGTATGACTTAGGAAAATATAAGAAGGCTAGTAATGATGGAAATAATGTTGAAGCATGGATACTTGTATGAGTTTCGTATGATGAGTGATGTTGAATAAAGTGATTTAACATAATGACGTTATATGAAAATGTATGGATAAATTACATAATATATTACATGAGGATGATGATTTTGTTGTCCTGTATTGGCGTAGAGTTATGGGCTTATGCCCCATGGTTACATAATTATATTGTTGCATTTTGGTATTGCATGTATGCATTGGTGAGGGCTCATGCCCTGTTGTTGGCTTGTAATGGCGTTATGTTGAGTGCTTATGCCTTGTTGCTGCCCTATATGGCATTATGTAGATGGCTTATGTCCTATTGGTACCACATGCATTGAGTAAGAGTTAGTCTCGTTGCATTGAATTTATGTTGATTTGTTGTCGTGTTATGTAGATGAGGTATGTGATATGAAGTAGCGAATAATATATGAATTATGTTAATGGTGTGAATTACTATTCCTTAGCATGTGATATTCACCGTATATTTATTGAATGTAATTCTCACTCCTTTTTGTTGTTGTGTGTGTGCTTCTCTGGGAGTACAAATAGTCAGGTACTAGAGTAATGCTTGGAGTAAGTTTTTTTTGATAAAGTCTTAGGAGTCGCTCTGATACGTAACATGTGATTTTGGAATTTGTTATGTTTTTACATTATTGTATTTATTATGTATCTTGTTTTATACATATGTTGGACCATGCAATTCTGTGTAGTTTTTATTAATGTTGAGGCCTTGGCGCCAAGGAAGCGAATTAATTTAATTGTTCCTCTGTTAAGTTGATTTTTTATGAGAAATTAAGTAATAAAGTGGCTTGAAATTTTATGAGTTTTTAAGAGATATGACATCCTACTTGTGTACTCTGATATATTTTGTATATTTTCTTATAAATATTCTATTTGGGAAAGTGGGGTGTTACACACCCGCCAAGGTGAATTTTCCTTAGAAAAGGACTTAATACAATAATCTAGAAATATTACAACAGCCTCGAAGAGTTTAGAAAAACACCTTAGCCCTCTCAAGTAATTCTAACTACAATTTAGTCACTTGAGGAAATAAATCTAGAAAGATTTACAATCAAACAATGTTTACAAGATTGCTTCTAAAAACAGATTTAACGCTTCAATGAAGAACAAATGTTTATACACATATATGAGCAACACATCTTGTGTATACAACAATGATAAATAAAATAATAATGAGAAACAACTCTTGTGTTTTTAGAGAAAAGAAGTTAACATAAATATGAGCAACAACTCTTTTTGTTCTTTTATATCTTATGAATGTTTTCTCTCTTTTGTTTTCTTTCTTTGTACAATAACTTTGATTCCTTTATTTTTTGAATAGTTTTCAAATTGTTGTTCCAATATTTGTTGCTATCAAGTGAAGTAGTAATCCCTTTATATAGGCTGAGAAAAGAAAACTATTGGAAAATATCTCTTTCACTAAACCGCCTTCTACAATGGTAGTGTATGATCATGGAATACAAAGAGCACATCAAAACTTTATTCGTACACTGCATTCTCCATAAATAACGGAAAAGGTGTTGTGCGTTGTACTATATTCTTCTTGTGTAAGTTTATGATCTTTTCTTTTGTTGATATACTTTTGATCTGAAGTAGGAGAGAGTGTAGAAGAGACCACGTCTTTGTTCTTAATCTTCTGATGGAATGTTTCTGATAAGAAGTGATAAATATTCCAGAATAGATTTCATTGTAGTTTTCACAAAAATATCATAGTTTTTCTGAACTAGAACCTTGTCTTCAGACATGTAGCAACAACTTATCTGATAAATAGTTTCTTGATATCTGAGTTAGAAGTAAAAGCTTTATCTGAGAAACACTTTATCTAAATTTCTGATCTTTGAAGCAAAAGCTTTATATCTGATCTTCACTATAGATTCTTTTCGGGACACACTTAACTTTGAAGCAACAACTTATCTTGAGAAGTACACGTGGATCACTTTCTGGCGAACATTCAAAATTTATTATAACTACTGATGTTACATCAGAACCGTATACAATAGTCTTCCTGAGGTGAGGTAAAAACATTTTTGATGATTCTTCAGACAACAATCCTGAATTAATTTTAATGTTTTATCTGCACACTTAAAGAACTATTAGAACACAAAAAATTTTACATATAAAATATATGTATTGTTATCATCAAAACTAAGAGATTATCTACAGAACCAAATCTTATTCTAACAAACTTTACTCTTGAAGGTTATCAACCTGCTGTTAAATGCCTGTTGTTCATCCAATTTTGACATTTCCTCCTCTCGTGGTTCACATTGTGCCACATGTTAAAGAGCTTATGTCTCATGTTGTTGCTCCAAATGAGAGTGTTAGTGTTTATGATAGACTGGATGAATTTCTGGATCAATTCCTTAAAATGCGGAAAGAGATCAAAGCTTTGAGGGGAAAGGAGCTCTTCGGAAAAAAGGCTCATGAACTATGTCTTGTACCGAATGTGAAGGTGCCTGCCAAATTCAAGGTCCCAGACTTTGAGAAGTACAAGGGAAACTGCTGCCCTCATAGTCATTTGGTAATGTATTCTAGAAAGATGTTCACTCATATGGATAACCATCAACTATTAATCCATTATTTTCAAGATAGCTTGACTGATGTTGTTCTTAAGTGGTACGCGGGATTAGATAGCTCTCAAATTCATACTTTTAATGACTTGGGTGAAGAGTTTGTTCACCAATACAAACATAATGTTTATATAGTGCATGACAGGGATCAACTCAGGGCCATGTATTAGAATGATAAAGTGACGTTAAGGGAATACGCACAAAGGTGGCATGAAATTACTGCACAAATCAGTCCTCCCTTAGAGGAGAAGGAAATGACTAATATGTTCTTGAAAACTATGAGTTCCTTCTATTATTGAAGGATGTTGGGTTGTACGCCCATTGATTTACTGAGATGGTAAATATAGGGATGCTTCATTAGGAAGGAGTTCGAGAAGGTCGTTTAACTAAGGAAGGTCGTTCTTCACGAGGTGCCAAGAAGTTTGGATGTGGTTTTCAGAAAAATAAGGAACTCGATACCAATTATGTTTTGCAGGGAAAGCATATGAGTCCTATAGGGAGGAATAATCCTCAACAGGTGGCAGTTGTTGTACCTATTTTTAATCCTACTCTTGTTGCTCAGGAAGATCCTACCTATCAACCACAATTCCAACAATAACATACTCATCAACAAAATAACCAGCAAAATCAGACTTAAAAGAAGGTGCTGTTTGACCCGATTCCCATGACCTATATTGAGTTATTCCATGCTCTAATACAGAAAATAATGTGGAAACCAAGTCTCCTCCTGTTGTACTAGAGAGTCTTCCTTGGTGGTACCAGGCTGATCAATTTTGTGCATACCACTGAGGGGCTCCTGGTCATAGCATTGAGAATTATTTTGGTTGAAAGTCTGATGTGCAGAAGCAGGTGAAGAGTGGTATTCTATCTTTTAAAGATTATGGATCCAATGTCCAGGCTAGTCCAATGCCCAATCATGAGAATGTTGCTGTAAACACGGTGGACGGTTGTCCTGGTGATTATCGTATCTTCGATGCCAATCTGATAAGAGGATCTTTGGTGGATATGAATAGAACCTTGTGTGAACTCAATGATTATGAGCATGATCATGCCTCATGCATAATTTGTTCAAGAAGTATTTGTGGTTGTTCTATGTTGAAGAAGGATCTCCAAGAGTTATTACCAGAGCAAGGCTGATGATCATAAAGTTCATATGGTTGCTAGTAGTGCTGGAACTTTCCAGGTTCCTGATGTAAATTTGATAAAAAGATTTTTGGTAGACTTCAAGATGAACTATGTTTGTTGAAATACTTTAAAAACGATCCTTTGTCTTGTCGAGTTTCTTTTGAGGATCCTTGATGATATGATGTTGTCAAAAATGATCTTCAGGATATGTTGAATCATGAATCTTTTTACGTCACTAGATAGGGAAAGGATGTGGATGAAGTAAATGTGATTGTGCCTAATTTCAATATACCTGGACCAGTGGTGATTCCTTACAGTAAGTAGAAGTCTGTTATTTCTCCCTTGGTTATTAGTTTAGAAGGGCCTATTCCCTACAATAATGATAATTTTGTTCCATATAAGTATAACAAAACTATGGTTTAAGATGGAAAAGAAGTCAGTTTTCTACCTCTCCCATCTGCATCATCATTGCTGATTTTAGCAGAGTGACCCTTATCGGTCATGTGTTCTTTTTTATACCCCCTTAGGATGTTAGGGATGTTGGTAAGAAAATGCAGGCTGAAGGACCCGTTGTGCAGGCTGGATTTAGGTTGGTGCCAGGTCAGTCTAGTGGTTTAAATGAAAATGATGATGTTGACAACATGTTGTAAATTGATTGAGAAGAGCGAGTATAAGATTGTTGATCAACTTCTTCAGACTCCTCCTAAAATATTTATTTTAACCTTGTTGATGGATTCAGGTGCTAATAGAGAGTCCTTGATGAAGGTGTTATATTAGGCTTTTGTGGATTATGATGTTACTCTTGACCAATTTGATGGCATTGTTGGTAACATAACTGTGTGCTATAATTTGAGCTTTAGCGATGAGGAGTTACCCGAGCAGGGTAGAAATCATATTTTTTCTCTTCATATATCCATGAACAATAATAATGATTCTTTAACGAATGTGTTTATTTACAATGGTTCAACGTTAAATGTAATGCCTAAGTCCACTTTGTCAAGATTGGCGTATCAGGGAGCCCCAATGAGGTTCAGTGGGGTGGTTGTGAACGCCTTTGATGGATCAAGGAAGTCTCTAATTGGAGAATTTGATCTCCCAATGAAGATTGGACTCTGTTCTTTTCAAATTACATTTCAATTGATGGATATCCATCATGCCTATAGTTTCTTTTTGGGTCGCCCATGGATTCATGAGACCTTGGCAATTACCTCTACCCTTCATCAGAAGCTGAAATTTGTAAGAAATGGAAAACGTGTGGTTATTGGAGGTGAGAAGGTAGTGTTGGTAAGTCACCTCTCTTATTTTAGTAACATTGATGCAAATGAAGCTGTTGGTACTCATTTTCAAGCCCTTTATGTGGATTGTGTTAAGAAGAGTGAGGCATTTAATTCTTCCCTGGAGGATGTGCAACGTGTTATTCACCAGGGTCCTACTAAGGGATGGGGCCAAGTTCTAAATTTCCAGATAACAAAAAACGCATTGGTTTGGATTTTTCTCATGCCTCTGGTAAGGCTGTGAAGAAGAAGGCTACTTTCCCTCCGATTAAAGATGTGTTTCGCAGTGGACGTTTTGTCAAACCAATTCATCCAGAGGTTGACACCATTATTGATGATGACTCTGAAGAAGATTATCTTAACTTTGTAACACGTTGAAGAACCGTCCAGAAATGAACAAATGTTGATATTCCTTCTGTTATGCACGTTTCAAAGTAATTAGTTTTGTATTTTAAAAAATAAAATCCTTTCACTCTGCTCAAGGTTAAAGTGAATTGGTTGGGATGATCTTTTTGTTGCAATTATTAAAATCACCAATAAAAGATAATTTGTTATCCATATTGTGTTTTTAATTTTTTCTTTTCTGGAAAAAATGGTAATCTATAAAACCCATAAATAATAATAAATTCAATATCTGCATATCATTGTCATATTTATCTATTTTCTAAAAACAAGCATCAATCATATATGCAGATTAATTTAAAAAAAACCATTGAAAACAATGACTCTACGCCCTCTCCCAACTTTTATTTTTCTGTGTATGAAGCTGTAGAGGAGGATTTGATGAGATCCCATAGGAATCCACTTAGTTGCTAGAGCAATAGGAAAATACTATTCATTCATTTGAGGAACCGTTAGAATTGGTCAACTTGGATTATGAAGAGGATAGGAAAGAAGTCAAGATTGGGGTACTGCTAGGTCAAGATGTCAAAAGCAGGTTGATAGAGTTGCTTAAGGAATATGTGGATGTATTTTCTTGGTCCTATCAAGACATGCTAGATGTTGATACAGATATTGTAGAGAATAAGTTGTCGCTGAAATCTAAATGCCTCCCTGTGAAACAGAAGTTGAGGAGGACTCATCCTGGCATGGCTCTCAAGATTAAAGAGAAAGTTTTGAAATAGATTGATATTGGTTTTCTTGTCACATTAGTTTATCCTCAGTTGATTTCCAATATTGTGCCTGTACAAAAGAAAGATGGGAAAGTCTGCATGTGTTTCATGTTGACTACAAGGAACTGAACAAGGCTAGCCCAAAAGATTATATTCCTTGACCACATATTGATATGTTGGTGGAAAACACAGAAAAATTCAATATTTTCTTCTTCATGGATGGATTTTACGGTTATAATCAGATAAATAAGGCTCTTGAGGACATGGAAAAAACTACATTTATCACACCTTGGGGAACATTCTTCTACCGAGTGATGCCTATCGGGTTGAAGAATGTTAGTTCAATGTACCAGAGGGTGATGGCTACCCTATTCCAAGACTTAATGCACAAAGAAATAGAAGTCTATGTGGATGATATGATAGCCAAATCCCAGACTGAAGAGGGTCATATTGATGATTTATTAAAGCTATTTCAGCATTTAAGAAAGTTCAGTTTCCGCTTGAACTCGAATAAATGCACTTTTGGTGTCCATTCAGGGAAACTATTGGGTTTCATTGTCAGCCAAAGAGGTATTGAAGTTGATCTTCATAAAGTCAAGGCTATTCAGGAAATGCCTGCACCAAGGACAAAAAAGCAAGTGAGAGGTTTCCTCGGACGTTTAAATTATATATCCAGATTTATCTCCCATATGGCTGCTACTTGTGAGCCGATTTTCAAGTTGTTGAAGAAAGATCAGGGTTGTGTGTGGATGGATAGTTTCCGAAAAGCGTCTGACAACATAAAAAAGTATCTTCTTGAGCCTCCTATTCTGCTCCCTCTTGTTGAAGAAAGACCGTTGATCATGTATCTGACTGTGTTAGAAAATTCCATGGGTTGTATCTTGGGCCAGCAAGATGAAACTAGTAGGAAATAATACATTATCTACTATTTGAGCAATAAATTCACAGATTGTGAGTCACGATATTCATTGGTCGAAAATACATGTTGTGCTTTGGCCTAGGTTGTTAAGCGTTTGCGTCAATATATGTTAACTCATACTACTTGGTTGATATTCAAAATGGATCCGATAAAGTATATCTTTGAAAAGCCTACCTTTACTGGAAGGAATGCTTGTGGCAGATGTTGTTGTATGAATATGATATTGAATACCACATTCAAAAAGAAATTAAAGGAAGTATGTTGACAGGTCAGTTGGCTCACCATCCAATTGAAGATTACCAGTCCATCAGGTTTTATTACCCCGATGAGCATGTTATGTATCTTAAATAAAAATATTGTGATGAACTGTTTCCCGAGGAAGACCTTAAGCCAGGATCCCGATGGGGTTTAATATTTTATGGAGCTGTGAATGCTTATGGTAAAGGGATTGGTGAAGTTATCATTACTCCTCGTGGATCCCACGTACCTTTCCCTTCAAGGTTGATGTTTATTTGTACGAACAATATGGAAGATTATGAAGCTTGTATCATAGGTCTCAAAGAAGCCATTGGTCTCAGAATTAAGATTCTTGATGTTTATGGAGACTCAAGGATGGTAATTAATCAAATTAAAGGGGAATGGGAGACTCGTTATCCTAGCTTGATTCCCTACAAGGATTATGCAGGAAGGTTGTTACCGTTCTTTAACAAAGTTGAATTCAATCATATTCCTTGAGATAAGAATCAGATGGCAGATGCCTTGCTACCCTTTCTTTCATGTACAAAGTGAATTTCCCGAATGAAGCACCTCATATTACAATCAAACATCTTGATAGACCTTCTCATGTTTTTGCAGCAGAAGTGGCATCAGATGATAATCGTTGGTATTATGATATCAAGCATTTCCTCCAAAGTCAGAAGTACCCACTTTGGGCATCAAATAAAGATAAGAAGACTTTGAGAATATTAGCTGACATTTTTCCTCAATGAAGATGTGTTATACAAGCGGAATTTTGGCATGGTCTTGCTCAAATGCATGGATAGACATGAAGCAGACATGTTAATGCAAGAAGTTTATGAAGGATCCTTTGGTATCCATGCCAACAAACATGCAATGGCTAAAAAGATTCTCATAGAAAGTTTCTATTTGCTGACAATGGAATTTGATTCCTGCATGTTTGTGAATAAGTTCCATAAGTTTCAAATATATGCTGATAAGATTCACGTGCCTCCGACTCTTCTCAATGTTATTTCTTCTCCAAGGCCTTTCTCTATGTGGGGCATTGACATGATTTGAATGATTGATCCTAAAACTCCGAATGGACATTGGTACATCCTTGTGGCTATTGATTATTTTATTAAGTGGGTGGAAGCAGAATCCTATTCGAATATGACCAAGAAGGTTGTAGTCTATTTTATCAAGAATCAGATTATTTGCCGGTATGGCGTCCCAAGCAAGATAATTACTAATAACGGTTCAAATTTCAATAACAAGATGATGAAAGAGCTTTGTGACAATTTCAAGATTGGAAATTATAAATATTCTCCTTACAAGCCTAAGATGAATGGGGTTGTTGAATCTTCTAAAAATAACATTAAGAAGATCATTCAGAAGATGGTTGTTACATATAAGGATTGGCATGAGATGCTCCCTTTTACTCTACATGAGTATCGTACATCCGTCTGCACTATAACAGGGGCAAGACTTTCTCTATTGTTTCTGGAATGGAAGCAGTTCTCCCCATGGAGGTTGAGCTACCTTCAATGTGAGTCTTGATGGAAGCCAAGTTGATCGAGGTTGAATGGTGTCATAACAGATATGACCAGTTGAACTTGATAGAAGAAAAGAGAATGATGGCCTTGTGTCATGGCCAATTAAATCAACAAAGAATGAATAAATATTTTGATAAGAAGGTTCGACCTCATGAATTCATAGAAGGAAACCTCGTGTTAAAAATGATCTTGTCTTTCCACTATGATTTTAGGGGCAAGTGGGCTCCTAATTATGATGGCCGATATGTTTTCAAGAAAGCCTTCACTGGTGGTGCCTTGATTCTTGCAACTATGGATGATGAGGAGCTCCCACATTTTGTGAATGATGATGCAGTCAAGAAATACTTCTCCTAGAAAAATAAAAGAACTGCTCGCTAAGTTTAAAACTCGAAAGGGAGACTTAGGCAAAAATGGGTGTCTCAGTGGGCTCAAAACCCGAAAGGGCGGTCCAGGCAAAAGTTAGAGACATAAACATAATAAATCATCCCGAGAGATTGAAAACCTGAAAAGGAAATCTAGGAAAAAGTTAGGGATTCATGGCAAGTAAATTCATCACACAATACTTGATCGCTTAAAGCAGCATTATCCATCAGGGAGTCTCATCATTTCTAAACATAAGTTTCAACACTGGAATTCAAAGTTTTCAGGGAGAATAGTAGTCATTGTATTTTAAGGTAGCCCTTTCCATGTATTTACCATTTTTCCAAAATTTTGTAATATTCCATGGAGTCACACCTTTTATGGACTACCATTTTATTAATAAAGTTTGAGCCTTTATCCAATTATTTGCAATTCTTATTTCTTTCTATTTGTAAAATTTCATTTATTATTGATAGTAATTTTTTAAACAAAAATGTCTAAATAACAACTCATACTTTTGAAAATTACAAAACTATTTTATGATGATCTGTGAATCAAACTAGAAAAGAATAGTAACAGTTTCCCAAAGATGGTTGAATCTCGAAGTAGGGAACTTAGCGTTCCTAAATAGATAATCATCTTCAAGATATGTTCATGCTTCTTCTGCAATGGTTGGAATATAAAGTGGTTTCATCCCAAGCTGTTTTGAAGAGAGTGGGCCATAACATGGTTGATCTGGCTTTCCCCAGATAATTTTAATTTCCCCAGGATTTTTGTTTCTACTGTAATAGAATTTGTGCAAGTCCTTTCTTAGTGGATCTTGGTTATCGGAAGATTGTGTAGAATTTTCACCCCCTAAGTTGTAGGAGGACATTTGTCCCTCCTAAGTTTTCTTTTATTTAGCAAGATTTCATCTTCCCATAGCTTATTTGCATGCTTTTATCCCAATAGTGTTTGGAAGATATGGTGTTGATTCCAGTAGATTTATCCATTTCTCTAGCAGATTTTTATACAACAGATTTGTTTTCCTGCAGTGGATTTTGACATCAAAAAATGTGCTTTGGTTTATTTCCAAACAGTATCTCCATTCCCCAGGGGCCTTGTAGGAGGACTTTGTTTCCTTCAGTGGCTTTTGATCATCCCCTGTTGAACCCCTAGTAGAATTTCCAGCAAGATATCTATCATATTATGTTTAAGTCGAGTATCTGTTTATACTATGGCACTTGACACTCCACAATTAAGTTGTGGTTTTCTCTCCTACTGAGTTGATGGTGTTTCCCTGGCTGAGCCTTTGCTGTTTAGTTTCCTCTAGCTGACTCGCTGTCTATTTTGGAAACATATAGATGACATACATTTATTCATTCATACATATATCATTCATATCTTAGTGAAAATTCACTTCTCATTTGCATTTCTTGATGTTTTTGATGTTGTTTTATCCCCTTTGTAGAGTGTGTATCGCCTCTCTTCAATAGAATGTCAACCTTAAGAAAAAAGTGTATATCCTTTCTATTTTCCCACTGAGTTTATCCCTCGTGGTAGAATTTTTGCTTCAGCTTTCCTCCCCTGCTTATTATCTGGATGGAACAAATCCCCATTTGAGTTTATTCCTCATTGGATAGAGTGTTGGTTGACCGTTTCACTCCAGTTTATTCTTGGTTTGAACTTGGGCCCCTGCAATGATATGTTTTGATCTCTCAAGGCTGTGAAACCTATATAGAGAGTGCATTTATTTTTGCACCTTTGAGTGTGTTATACCCTAAAATTTACCCTCTCATTTCTCAAGTAATCTCTTACAAGATCTCCTTTGATTCAAGACTGCACAAGGGTTGATCAGCTCAAGACACCTCTTCAAGCACTGATAACTGAAAATTAGGGTTTGAGTTTGCACAAGGACAAATGGACTTTTTATTCCCCATATTACTTTCATGGATAATTTTAGACCCTCAAGATTGCTCATGTCAAGTTTCAAGTCCTGGATCACAATTTTGCTCAGTCAATTGATCGATTGACCTAAAATCAGTTGTATTGGGAAAAAGTCAACCGTGGTCAATTTACAGTCAAACTTCATAATGTTTGGTCCATATCAACATTATGAACTCATATATGTCATTTGATCAAGTTTGGACCACAATTCCATAAGAAACTTGATCAGATCATTAAAAGGGCAAAATGGTCAAAATTAGGGTTTTGATTGAGAAGGTGCAATTTCTGATTTTTGACCTAGAAAATGACTTATTGGTTTGAGACATTATCTCAAGGTTTCAAATACTCCATTTTACCTAATGGCATGGCTCAAAACATCTCTCAAGATTAATTGATTGACAGTTGAATTTTAGTCAACTGACGAAAAGTCAATTGTACACTGAAAAGTCAAACTTTGACTTTTTGGTCAAAATCAAGTATCAAAGATTACAATTCATTAAGACATGTAAAAATGTGAAACTTGTTCATCAAGAAATCAAAAATTCAAGATTTCATTTTGAAAATTCAAAATTTCTAAAAGAAATTTTTCTAAGTGTTGGAAATTCACATTTTTTTTCATAAGTTTGAGCCAAATTTCCACCATGATGCAAGATGATTCAAACGAAAATTACAAAATGAAAGTTGTATATCTCAATGATATCTAAAATATTGTAGAACACAACTTTTTCTAGAAATGCATGGATTTCAAGTTATGATTTTAAGAAGACATGTTCATGAAACTTGGAAACATAGTGAAATTTTGCCCTAGTTTAGGCAGGATTTTGACCTAACTTCATGGAAATTTTTCACATAGTTTCAAGATGAATTTTCAAAAATGTCCAACATAGAGGTTGTAGAGGATGTTACAAGCTTTCCAAAATTTCAAAGAATTCATTGAGATCATACTTGACCAAGGATAATTGAAGGCAAGAAGTTAGGATTTCATTCTTGTTTTGCAAGGCAAATTTGTGAAGAACACTTGATCCAATCTTCAAGCATGCTGTACAAATCTTGCTTTGAAGGCTTCAAACTTGCTAATCACTCAAAAGTTAAGTGTTTACACAACTGATAGAGCCATTGTCCAAGCATTTGAGCCATTATCCAAGTTGCATTTCCATTTATGGCACAATGTTACCATTCCATTCTTGAAAAGTTGCTTTAATCACAAAGTCAACTTGTCTTGAGCTTCTAACTTGTTTGTTCAGTACACACTAAACATACAAAGAAAGATGAACATGTTTAAAGCTTGTAACCACTCTAGATAGTCTTGTACTATTCATTGGGACAATGTGTATCAAGCTTGCTTCAAAAATAAGCCAAATAGCCATAACATGTGAACTTGTACTTCTGATCACCCCAAGCTCTCAAAACCTTTTCCTATAAATTGAGACACTAATATGCAACTTAGGACACGATTTTGCAAGCCTGGAAATTCTCCTAAACTTCCTCTAGCCAGAAATTGCACACAAACTCCATTTTCGTGCAGGTTCTAACCTTGAACTTGTAACTCCTATTTCCCTCATGCGTTTATTGGCCTTTTGGTTCCTAAATCTCCTATACATCAAATATAACCTATCCATGTCCCTGTTACACGACTGTAACACCATTTGCATCAACCTCCATAACATAAAAACAGAGTCTGCACATTGACTTCTCCAAGCTATTCCAGCCATCCATTGCTCAAGTTAATCATTGCATTAGTTTCCTGAGAACTTGAGGAAGCTAACCTAATCATCACAACTCCTTGAAAGCAGCTCAAACTCATTTCACGATTTCCAGTTTTGAGGTATATTTTTTGAACTTCTATCTTCTAATTTATGCATTGTTAGGCTTGTATTTGTGAAGATAAAATATAGACATCATTGCCCTGAAACTGTACATGTCCATAGATTTCATATATTGATTGAGCTTAGAGAATTTTAGGTTTGAATCTCTGAATATAATTAGGTCATAATTTGGTACTTTCAAAAATTCTCATTCATCTTTGATTTATAGCTTATGATATTTATATAGTTGGATTCGTATGGAAAAATGGAGCAACTTTCATGTTTGCATATTTCATTTTTGTTGAGAAATGTTGAAGTTACAGGATCCATGGCTGGAGGTTGAAGATGAAGTTACATTCAGGACATAACTTGTGTTATGTATTTATTGTTTTGTCAATGTTACCGGATGTACAGCCACCCCAGTGGCAAAGGTAGCGCGCGTATATGTGGGAGGTCACAGGTTCAACACCCAGCGCTACCTTTTGTTTGGTTTTTCAGCATTTTCCCTTTTTTTTTTAAAACAAGCGCATGGGCCTTCAAGATGTTGGGCCTTCCATTTTTTTTTGCTTCTTCTAACCCCTGCCTTACTTTTGCACACCTGACCCATCATTTTCTTTATTATTTCATTTTATTTTTTTATTTTATTTTCATTTCATTTTTTTCTTTATTATTATTATTATTATTATTATTATTATTATTATTATTATTAATTTTATTATTTTATTAATAAAAAAACAAAAAATATTTTATTTATTTTCACTTGTTTATTTTATTTTTATTTATAAAATAAAAAGACCAAAAACATTTTTCTTAACAAATTAATTTCATTTTTTAAAATAATTAATATTTAGACTTAGGTTTAATTATTATATTATTATCTTCTAAATTAAAATTAACTTAGAGTTTAGGTTTTCTTTTAATTAAGTAATTTTCATGTTTATTTTATTAAAACATAAAACCTTTCGCAAAAAACCCTAAAAAATACTTTTAACCTAGTTTCTTTTCTTAATTAATTTAGGTTTAATTTTATTTGTCTTTAGTTAATTTTCTTTTTAATTAGGTTAAAATCCTCAATAAAAACCAAAAAAAATCATTTCATTTTGTTTTTACATTCTTGCATTATTTTCTTTTCAATTCTTGTACAACATTCAATAATGTTGTAATAGATAATTAAGTTTAATTTTCTTGCAAATCCCCATTTGTAAATTTATATACCCTTCCCCTAATGATATAATAGCGTAGTAATTTTACTTTCCGCAATTTATCGTTTTATATAAATGTTAGTAATTAGGGTTTGTATGCAAGATTAAAATCAACAAGTAGCAAACCCTAATTCAAGATAAACAATGCATGTAAATCAAACACACTTGCACCCTTAGGGTAATTCCACTATGTTGCCTTATAAAATGATCATGTTATGCATATGGGATATCTTATCAAAAACAAATAAAAAATACAAGATCATAGTCCCTCGATGACGCTATCAATGTTGCATTTCAAAATGATCTTAGTCCCTCAAAGAAAAATGCCAAGATATCTCATAACATGGATATCATGGCTATACGATGACCCCCGTCCGTCCCTTTACATCCAAAGATAAGGCTTCTTACCAAATCAATGGTAAGATAGAAATATCAACGGAAAGGAAGAAATGAACAAAGACTTTTGAGTAGGTAGATTGTTCCTAGTTGCTTGCTCATTTTCAAAACAAACATCATTGCTTATATTCAAAACAAACACCAACACTTTCAAAAACACTTTCAAAACATTTTCTAAAACATCAAACATTTTCAAAAGATCAACACTTTGTATACGTTCTTACGAACGAGAACTATTAAAAAGTTTGCCTAAACAAAGGTGCCTTTTCAAAATACTTTAAAAAACCACACAAAGAACATTTTCAAACAAAAGTAAGTGATCTAGCAAGGAACTAAGAGCCCATAAATAACTATGGATGAAAAGGGTGCTGACACCTTCCCTTTTCATAATCTACCCCCCTGAAATCAAGAAATAATCTCAAAGGTCTTTCCTGTTTTTTCCAGCCTTTCCTTTTGGATAAAATAAAAGTCGGTGGCGACTCTTGCTAACCGTAACATTTATGATATAACATAAAACACCCACGTCAGTTCTCCCACCGTATCACAGAACTGGCGAATCTGCTGGGGAAAATCTTAAAAGTGGGGTTACCTTAGGGCTAGATCACCTTTACTTGCTTTCATTGTTTGACTTGCTTGCTTTACATTTTGGTTCCTTGTTTGGGCTTGTTTAAATCCTCTACCCAGATTTGGGATACCCTATAGGTAAGTAGCAATACATTGTGGAAACTGTGCAGTGTATACCGACATGGTCTAAGCAATAGCTACGTTAGTGTGACACATTTGTGGGTACCGGTAGCCCTTGAGTAGTCAAGGAGAATATGGAGCCGCTGTGTGGTGTCATGAATCACTAACTGACTTTTAGAACCTTTACTTGACCAACTTGGCCATTAGGACGTAGTGAGGTAACCAACTTTGGTGCAGTCTGAAGTTGGTCGATACTCGATACTACACTCATTGAGATTTGACTTCTCAGAATATTTCGGTCACCGTGAAAGAGGCTTGCACTGAAACAATGCCCGATAAGACAGATCCGTGATATTTAGATCCTTTAGAACCCAGTTACTATTACTAGGACAGGTTGAGCCAACTAAACTTAAAGAGGGTACTTACCTATGAGACTCCATGTAAGCCTAAACCTAAGGACTTGTTTGCCTTGTTTGTATATAATTACTTGTACATGACGTCATAAACATCATAACATCATACTCATTCTCACTAACCATTTCAAGGATTTTTGGGATTTATTTTTGTTTTGTTTTGTAGGACATGGCTTCTATCCGCGAGAATACTATCCAAGTCAACCTCGTAAGAATTTCTGCTTAACTCAAAGAGTTAGCATCAAGGGTTCCTGAGAATTCTCCATTCACCGAAAGACATGGTCGCCTCCTAAACTCGGTTACCTCCAACACTGATAAAGATATGATGAAGGTGCTTTTCCAATTCTTTGATCCTCTACACCATTACTTCACTTTTTATGATTATCAGCTTGTACCAACTTTGGAAGAATTCTCTCAGCTCTTGAGGATTCCCATTCTCAATCAACTACCCTTCAACGGTACGGAAAGAGATCCAAAATCTGAAGAGATTTCCCAAGCACTACACTTGCAACAATCTGATATTACAACGAATTGGGAAACAAGGAGTGGTGTCAAAGGTTTCTTAGCCAAGTTCTTGTTCGAGAAAGTTCAAGATTGTTGGAACTCTTTGGACTTACAAGCTTTTGAAGAAATCTTGGCCCTTCTCATCTATGGGATGGTTTTGTTTCCAAACCCGGACCAACTCATAGATGTAAATGCTGTCAAAATCTTCATGTCTCGCAACCCGATGCCTACTTTGTTGGGAGATATCCTACATTCTTTTCACTCCCACACTATGAGGAAGAGAGGAATCCTCATGTGTTGCACTCCTCTCCTGGAAATATGGTTTATTTCGCATCTTCTCTGATCTGTGTTAAAGAATGAGCAAGGTTTGAGGTGGTCCCATAGGTTGATGATGCTCAAACATTCAGATGTTCATTGGTGTTCTCGATCCTTGGAAAATGTTACTATCATCGACCGTTGTGGGGAATTACCTAATGTCCACTTGCTTGGCATTATAGGAGGTATCACTTACAACCCCTGCTTAGCCTTACGACAACTTCTTTATGCCCGAAGGGATGGCCCACATGAGATTCTCATCCAAGGAGTGGTATTCGACTACCAGAGCGACGATCAAAGCTACCGTCGAAGGTTTATATGAGCTTGGAGAATGGTAAGCAAAGTGGATAGTAAGACGCTGGAACACAAGAATTACATTCCCCTCAAGCCTTACCTTAAGTGGGTACGAGCTCGTGCTCAGAAACTTGTGATGCCTTATCCCTCCATCTTACCAGTTATCATGGTACCTGTGGTTGAAGGAGATATCCTGTACACTGTCCTCCACCCCGACATGCCTACCTCTCTTGAAGACTTGCAAAAGGGTTGGATTCAACTAAAGAAAGAATGAGATACTTTCGAAGCTCAATTATACGCTAGCGAGAAGAGAGTATTAGAGCTTAAAAACAACTACAAGAAGAGCCTAGTGTGAACACCTATCTCGCGCCGAAGAGGATGCGTTCAGTCTTCTTATCTTAGAGAGTTATTTTGTAAGCCCAAGAGGCATGATGTAATCATTTTGAAATAATTAATGAAAATTGAAGTTTGTTCATTCTTTTTTCTATACAAATTTAAATTTCATAAATCCTTGAAATCATTTGTATATACATCTTCCATGCATCATAACATGACAGGTTTTCACACAACATATTTCCTTATCTTTCTGCTGTTTATTTCAGCAAGATGGATCTATAGAAAATTGTGAAGGATCTTCAGGCACAAAATTCTTAATTCCAAGAGACTCTATTGGCCTTCACCAAGGGGCAACAAGATATGATGGCATTGCTTGCAGCCAAGAAGAAGACCAAGAGGAAAGCTCTGGTCAATATGGGTAGAAGGTTCAAGGAGTCGGTCCGTCAGATCCCGGTAGTGGAAGACTCATCTGAAGAAGACGAAAATCAGATTGGTGAGCTTATGAGTACCCAGGACGACTGTGTTAATGATCAACCGTCTGATGGTGATTATTTTAACGAGAAGTATCCACCCGCCGATGTCAAGTGCAAACAACTAAAAGACATGTTGAAGGCTGTTGAAATCCAAGACGTCCTCGGTTTAGATTTTGATGATTTGGGTTTCATCTCTGGGGTTGTTATTCCACACAAATTCAAAATACCAGTCTTTGCAAAGTACGATGGAGTTTCCTATCCCAAACTTCACTTGAAATCTTATGTGCACAAGATACAGCCGCACACTACTGATAAGAAACTCTAGGTTTACTTTTTCTAAGAAAGCTTGGCCAGAACATAACTAGAATGGTTTTATCAGTTAGATAGTTCCCGTATCAATACTTGGGAGGATTTAGCTACTGCCTTCTACCATCAGTACCAGTATAATGCCGACTTGGCACCGACAAGAGTTCAGTTGCAAGATATGAAAATGGGGAAGAATGAAGGATTTAAAGAATATGCACAAAAGTGGAGAGACCTCGCCAGTAGGGTTCAACCACCTTTGACTGATAGGGAGAACATTGACATGTTTATGGGCACTTTATCTGGCCCTTTCTTTAACTTGTTGGTTGGCTGTTCTTCTTCTGGTTTCACCGAGCTAATCTTAATTGTTGAAAGAGTTGAAAGCAACATCAAAATTGGGAAGATTTCCATGGCATCTGCCTCCACTTCCAATCTTGTAAAGAAACCTTATGTTGCAAAGAAGAAAATCAATGATGTGTATAGGGAAAGTTCCCGTACCAAGAAGAGTGACCATCCGTCTGTTAATGTTGTCTGAATCTCCAATCCAACTCCTACTCAAAGACCATCTGCCAACCATCAACATTTTGAAACTCCGAGAAGACAATTTACAAGGATAGGAATGTCACTATCCCAAGCCTTACAACATTTTCTAAAGTCTAATTTAGTGACATTGCGCAATCCTCCTGCAAATACAGATACCTCTTCACCAAAGTATAATCCGAACGCCAAATATGCTTACCACTCAAGTAGCCCCTAACATGAGACTGACCAATGTTGGGCCTTGAAGAATAAAATTCAGGATTTGATCGATAACAAGACCGTTGAGTTTGATCCTCCTCCAACTCCGAATGTAATCACCACGCCTATGCCGAAACATGACAAGGGTGTCAATGAAGTCAACACTGTAGGTGATTCTGATGAAGAGTGTGCACTTGAAGATTGGGTTTATCCTACCACAACGGAGCTGAAGAATTGGCATGCAAAGGAATTCGTGCCCATCTCCTTCCTTGAGGAGTAATCTACTTGTTATTGCTTTTCTTTCAATTTAAGAATATTTTGTCTGTAATATTTAACATTGACTTTTGAGCCATGTGCCTGGCCCGGGGCACTTTGATCTATTTGTCAAGGGTTTTATTTATGTTCACCTAATCATCTGATCATTCAATATGAATCATTGAACTCTTTTGCATTCAAATCTTTGTGTTTATTGTCTTTCTTTTCTTCAAATATATTTTTCAAAATAGCCATGTATCTTACATGCATACACACACACACTCTTGCAGGTCCTCATCCACTCTGGATCTTATGGTCAATGACTCAACCATTGCCGACTATAACTTCGAATGTCCAATTAACCAAACCGAAGAAGAAGGCGAGGAAGATTGTTATATACCGGGAGAACTAGCCAGACTTCTATTACAAGAGGAAAAAGCTATTCAGTCGCATGAAGACTCAGTTGAAGTCATCAATCTGGGTACTGAGACAGACAAGAAGGAAATCAAGATCGGTGCTAACTTGGAAACCAGTGTCAAGAGCAGGTTGGTTCAGATGTTGCCTGATTATATGGAAGTATTTGCTTGGTCTTATGAAGATATTCCAGGGTTAGATACCGACATCGTAGTTCATCGTCTGCCGACAAAGGAAGATTGTCCTCCTATCAAACAAAAAGTCCGTCGCATGAGGCCTGACATGTCTGAGAAGTTAAAAGCTGAAGTGATGAAACAATTCAATGTTGGGTTCCTAGTTGTGACATCCTATCCCCAATGGGTTACCAATGTTGTGCCAGTACCAAAGAAAGACAGAAAGGTTCGTATGTGCTTAGATTATAGGGATCTGAATAGGACAAGACCCAAGGATGACTTCCCTCTACCACATATTTATTTCTTAGTCGATAACACTACTCAACATAAAGTCTTCTCTTTCATGGATGGCTTCTCCGACTATAATCAGATAAGGATGGCTCTCGAATACATGGAGAAGACAAATTTCGTTACGCAATGGGGCACCTTTTGTTACAAGGTCATGCCGTTCAGATTAAAGAATGCAGGGGCAACATATCAAAGGGCTATGGTAGCTTTGTTTCATGATATGATCCATCATGAAATAGAGGTATATGTGGATGATATGATTTCCAGATCACAAACTGAAGAGGAACATCTCGATCACCTGTACAAGCTATTCGAAAGGTTGAAAAAGTACAAGTTAAGGTTAAACCCTAACAAGTGCACATTTGGAGTACAATCTGGAAAGCTTCTAGGTTTTGTTGTCAGTAGTAAAGGCATTGAAGTTAATCCTGCCAAAGTAAAAGCCATCCAAGAAATTCCAGTCCCCCACTCTGAAAAGGAAGTTAGAGGATTCTTGGGTCGTCTCAATTACATCGCCTACTTCATATCTCACTTGACTGCTACTTGTGAGCCAATCTTCAAACTCTTGAAGAAAGATCAAGTAGTCAGATGGAATGATGAATGCCAAGCTGACTTCGACAAAATCAAAGAATATCTGCAAGAACTCCTATTCTCATGCCTCCAGTTGAAGGAAGACCCTTGATCATGTACTTGACATTGCTAGAGAACTTTATGGGGTGTGTTTTGGGCCAACATGATGAGTCTGGAAAAAAAGAGCATGCTATTTACTACCTGAGCAAAAAGTTTACTGACTGTGATAACAGATATTCACTGCTCGAGAAAACTTGTTGTGCTATGGCATAGGCTGCTCGCCGGCTAAGACAATATATGTTGACTCAAACCACTTTGTTGATTTCTAAGATGGACCCAATCAAGTACATCTTCGAGAAACCTGCCCTTTCCGTACGGATAGCCAGATGGAAAATGATCTTGACTGAGTACGGAATTCAATACACAATGCAGAAAGCCATCAAAGGAAGCGTACTAGCAGATCATTTGGCCCATCAAGCTGTTGATGATTATCAGTCTATGAATTTCAACTTCCCTAATGAGAACATCATGCTAGTGACCGACTCTGCGAAGCCTGGACTGTATTACGGATCTGAACAAGGATCCCGATAGACTATGGTCTTCGATGGGGCTTCTAATGCCTTGGGTAACGGAATTGGTGATGTGATCATCTCCCCTGAATGTTGCCACACTCCTTTCACTGCCAGACTATGCTTCGATTGCACGAACAATATGGCTGAGTATGAAGCATGCATTTTGGGTCTGAAAGCAACCATTGACTTGAGGATCAAGCATTTGAATGTGTTTGGGGATTCCACTCTAGTGATTAGCCAAGTAAAAGGAGATTGGGACACTAAACACCCTAATCTCATCCCTTACAAGGAACTTGTGCTATCCCTGATTCCTTAATTAGAAGAGATCACCTTTGAGCACTTCCCTAGGGAAGAAAATTAGTTGGCTGAAGCTTTGGCAACCATGTCTTCAATGTTCAAGGTCAAATGGGATAATGAAGTCCTTATGATAACCATTGAAAGATTCGACGAACCTGCACACTGTTGTGAGCTTGAAACTGACGTAGAAAATCCATGGTATCATGAGGTGATGAGATATCTCGAAGCACAAGAATATCCAGAGGGAGCATCCATCAATGACAGAAAGTTCTTACAAAGATTTTCAGCCAAATTTTTCCTAAGTAACAAAATATTGTACAAGAGCAACCATGACTTTACTCTACTCCGATGTGTGGACAAGAAGGAGACGAAGGAAATTATGGAAGACATGCACGATGATCTCTTTGGGACTCACTCAAGTTGACATACGATGGCCAAGAAAATCCTAAGAGCTGGCTACTATTGGTCAACAATGGAGACTGATTTCCATCAACATTCAAGAACTTGCCATAAATGCCAAATCTATGCCGACAAGGTCCATGTACCTCATATCCCTCTGAATGTCATGACCGCTCTGTGGCTATTTTCAATATGGGGCATTGACATGATTGGAGAGATCAAGCCCACTGCTTCCAATGGACATCGCTTCATTCTGGTCGCTATCGACTATTTCACCAAATAGGTCGAAGCCGCCTCGTTTGCCTCAGTCCCCAAGAATGTGGTAGCCAGATTCATCAAACATAACCTCATCTTCCTCTATGGTATCCCCGTAAGGATCATCACCGACAATGGGACTAACCTCAAAAATGCCATGATTACTGAACTTTTCACTCAGTTCAAGATCAAGCATCATAATTCTTCTCCTTATAGACCTAAAATGAATGGTGCAGTTGAAGCGGCCAACAAAAACATTAAGAAGTTTGTGCAGAAGATGGAAGTGACCTATAAGGACAGGCATGAGATGTTACCGTTTGCTCTACATGGCTACCGTACTTCAGCTAGGACATCAACTGGGTAAACTCCCTTTTCCTTAGTCTATGGCATGGAGGCTTTTTTTCCAGTGGAAGTTCAGATTCCCTCATTAAGGATTATGAATGAAGCAGGCCTAGGCGAAGACGAGTGGGTTCAGACAAGATTGGATCAATTGAACTTGATCGATGAAAAACGATTAGCTGTTGTTTATCATGGTCAGACGTACCAAAAATGTATGATCAAGGCTTTTAATAAAAAGATCAAGCCTCGAGTATATCAAACTGGTGACTTGGTAATAAAGCGCATCATTTTTCCACAAGGAGACCCCAGGGGAAAATGGACTCCCACCTACGAAGGGCCATTTGTTGTCAAGAGAGTTTTCTATGGTGGTGCCATGATGCTGACTACCATGGATGGTGAATACTTCCCATATCCTATAAACGCGGACATAGTTAAAAAATACTATGCATAAAGGACCCGCTAGGTTGACACACCTACGCAAAAATAAGGGCATCCCGACAAACCAAAAGGTTTGGACAAAAATTAGGGATATATGCAAAAGATTGTACACCCGACAAGTTGAAAACCTGAAAGGGTGACTTGGGCAAAAATGGGTATCCTGGTGGGCTGAAAACTAGAAAGGGCGGTCCAGGCAAAAATTAAGGATTGAAAGCGTATGACTATGTCCCGTGGAATCACCACAATCAACTTTATCACAAAGGTCTGAGCTCAAACGGTCCAAGATCAATCCAATCAACTTTTGTCAACGACAAGGGGTATTCGAAGACATTGGGGCAATAATAGAGTTGGAATGCAATGAGATCATTTCCACATGGCTATTTATTTTGTTTTCAAATTTTGTTTTCCTTTCGACGATTTCCTCTTACTAGGATCTCCGTCTCTTTATACAAAAACGCCTATTCATGGGAAAAATATCAATACAAATATACTTTGAAGTGCAAACTTTCTGTCTTTGCTTTGAACGCAAACTTGTCCAATGACTAAAATTGAACGAACATATGCATATGAACATAATTAAAACTATTTGGCATATGTTCCCTGCTTAAGCAGCAAGCATCTCTTTAATGTATTTGGAATACCCCCACAGAGTTATTTTATTAGCATTATCCCCACAAGGACGACTGCAATAAACCATTACTCAACAGAGTTACCCATAAAGTCTCTTGGAACAGGTTAATCTCCAACCAGAGTCTCAATCTCTTGCCAGCTCTCTCCCCATCTAAGTTGATCCCACAAGTAGAAGCCTTGTGGATCTCTTCCTCAAAAAACTTACCTCATCAGCAGTTCATCAAGTTTTCATCAACAGGGTTTATTTCCTCAACAAACAACAATCAACAAATTCCCCCGACATAGTCTATCTTCCCCAACTGAGTCTGTTATCCCCAGCTGAATATATCTTCCCCAAGATGAGGCTATCCTCCCAAGATGAGTATGTCCTCCCCGGCTATGTCCATACTCCCCAGCTTGAGTTTTCCTTTCAGACTATTACATATCACAGGGCCACAACCTGTAATCCCTAGTAAAGTCATCAATAAAACCTTTACTACCTCCAAAAATATGCTATGAAGACTGGACCGACCAGATATTAGTACAACTTTCAAACTACTATGAAGCCTGAACCCGACTAGATAGTAGTCAACTTCTCAAGTCACTATAGATCCTAGACCCGACCATATAATAGTGTAATCTTTCAAATAACTATAAACATTAGATCCGACCAGATAATAGTTAACTTCATAAGATACTATGAAACCCGGACCCGACCAGATAATAGTTTAACTCTTCAAAGATATAGAAGAACCTGGACTCAACCAGACCAGGTTTTAACTTCTTTTCCCCAATAGAGTTTGCCTCTACCCCAACAAGTTATTGTCAAGCCTGGATCCGACCATATAGAAATTCCCCTCAGAAGTTTGTTGTGAAACCTAGAATCCGACCAGATAACAACTAAGTTCCCAAGCAAGTTACTGTAAAGCCTGGATCTGACCAGATATCAGTTTAACCCTATCTTCTTCAGACTAGTTTATTGTGAAGCTTGGACCCGACCAGATAGCAATTAACCTTATCCACCTCAGAAATCTACAAAGCCTGGAATCCGACCAGATAGCGGTTTAATGTCATTAAGTTAATGTGAAGCCTGGACCCGACCAGATATCAGTTCAACTTCATCCATTCTAGAAAGTTACTGCAAAGCCCGGAATCCGATCAGATAACAATTAACTTCCTTATCCCCAACAAGTTGTTGTCAACCCTGGATCTGACCAGATAACAGTTCAATTTCAAGAAATTTTCTGCAAAACCTGGATCCGACCAGATAACAATTAATTTATTCTTCCCCAGTAAGTTACTGTGAAGCCTGGGACCCGATCAGATAGCAGTTGACTTCCCCATCCTCAGAAAATTGTGAAGCCTGGATTCGACCAGATAACAACTAACATTCAAGAGATATTCCCCAGCGGAAGCATCCTTTCAACAAAGTTTGAAGATATGTATACTCCTCATCCCCAACAGTGATATGGGATTCAACTTCCCAGGAACTCCTCTGCAATAGTCAAGGATTTATTTTCCCAGAAAAATATGCATCCCACATTCATACATCATAGCATATACATACAAAATGCATTTAGCATAATACCACATCTTGTGAACACCATGCATACATCTGCATTTTACTAACCTTTTTGTCCCACAGGTGAAACATAAAGTGTTAGTATAAATCGACCAAAGATTTGGGTTGATACTTCCTCCAGTGTTTACCATCATTCCTCCAAATGGAATCTATAAGCCCATTCACAATACATCCTCGAGGGAAAATTTCTGGACACTCTAGTGTTCAATTATCTTCCACCTTCAAGTCACGAATGGCAGATCCGCCAATCTAACTCTTAAGGTTTAAGAAGATTGAACAGGGGAAGCTGTTGTACCCAAAAAATTTCCCTCTCATTTCTCAAGTAATCTCTCACAAGATCTCCTTTGATTCAAGACTGCACAAGGGTTGATCAGCTCAAGACACCTCCTCAAGCACTGATAACTGAAAATTAGGGTTTGAGTTTCCACAAGGAAAAATGGAATTTTAATGCCCCATATTAATTTCATGGATCATTTTGGACCCTCAAGATTTCTCATGTCAAGTTTCAAGTCTTGGATCACATTTTTGCTCAGTTAATTGATTAGTTGACCTAAAATCAACTGTATTGGGAAAAAGTCAACTGTGGTCAATTTACAGTCAAACTTCATAACTTTTGGTCCATATCAACTATATGAACTCATATATGTCATTTGATCAAGTTTGGACCATAATTCCAAAAGAAATTTGATCAGATCATCAAAACGGCAAAATGGTCAAAATTAGGGTTTTGACTGAGAAGGTGCAATTTCTGATTTTTGACCTAGAAAATGAATCATTGGTTTGAGACATGATCTCAAGGTTTCAAATACTTCACTTTGACCTAATGTAATGGATCAAAACATCTCTCAAGATTAATTGATTGATAGTTGAATTTCAGTCAACTGATGAAAAGTCAGTTGTACACTGAAAAGTCAAACTTTGACTTTTTGGTCAAAATCAAGTATCAAAGATTACAATTCATCAAGACATGTAAAAATGTAAAACTTGTTCATCAAGAAATCAAAAAGTCAAGATTTCATTTTGAAAAGTCAAAATTTCTAAACTTAGAAATTTTTCTAAGTGTTGGAAATTCACATTTTTTTCATAACTTTGAGCCAAATTTCCACCATGATGCAAGTTGATTCAAAGGAAACTTCCAACATGAAAGTTGTAGATCTCAATGAGATATAAAACATTGTAGAACACAAACTTTTATAGAAATTCATGTTTTTCAAGTTATGATTTTAAGAAGACATGTTCATGAAACTTGGAAACTTAGTGAAACTTTGCCCTAGTTTAGGCAGAATTTTGACCTAACTTCATGGAAATTTTTCACATAGTTCCAAGATGAATTTTCAAAAATGTACAACATAGAGGTTGTATAGGATGTTACAAGCTTTCCAAAATGTCCAAGAAGTCATTGAGATCATACTTTATCAAGGAGAATCGAAGGCAAGAAGTTAGGGTTTCATTCTTGTTTAGCAAGGCAAATTTGTGAAGAACACTTGATCCGATCTTCAAGCATGTTGTACAAATCTTGCTTTGCAGGCTTCAAACTTTCTAATCACTCAATAATTAAATGTTTACAAAACTTATAGAGCCATTGTCCAAGCATTTGAGCCATTATCCAAGTTGCATTTCCATTAATGGAACAAAGTTACCATTCCATTCTTCTAACTTGTTTGTTCAGCACACACTCAACATACAAAGACAGATAAACATGTTTAAAGCTTGTAACCGCTCTAGATAGCCTTGTACTATGCATTGGGATAATGTGTATCAAGGTTGCTTCAAAAATAAGCCAAAGAGATATAACATGTGAACTTGTACTTCTGATCACCCAAGCTCTCAAAACCTTTTCCTATAAATTGAGACACTATTATGCAACTTAGGACATGATTTTGCAAACTTGAAAATTCTCCCAAACTCCCTCTAGCCAGAAATTGCACACAAACTCCATTTTTGTGCAGGTTCTAACATTGAACTTGTAACTCATATTTCCCTCGTGCGCTTCTTGGCCTTTTGGTTCCTAAAGCTCCTATACATCAAATATAACCTATCCATGTCCCTGTTACACGACTGTAACACCATTTGCATTAACCTCCATAACCAAATAAAAAAGTCTGCACATTGACTTCTGTAAGCCATTCCAGCCATCCATTTCTCAAGCTAATCATTGCATTAGCTTCCTGGGAACTTGACGAAGCTAACCTGATCATCACAACTCCTTGAAAGCAGCTCAAACTCATTTCACGATTTCCAGTTTTGAGGTATATTTTTTGAACTTCTATCTTCAAATTTAGGCATTGTTAGGCTTGCATTTGTGAAGATAAAATATAGACATCATTGCCATGAAACTGTACATGTCCATAGATTTCATTTATATTGATTGAGCTTAGAGAATTTTAGGTTTGAATCTCTGAAAATAATTAGGTCAGAATTTGGTACTTTCAAAAATTCTCATTCACCTTTGATTTATAGCTTATGATATTTATATGGTTGAATTCGTATGGAAAAATGGAGAAACTTTCATGTTTTCATATTTCATTTTTATTGAGAAATGGTGAAGTTACAGGATCCATGGTTGGAGGTTGAAGATGAAGTTACATTCAGGACATAACTTGTGTTATGTATTTATTGTTTTGACAATGTTACCAAATGTACATCCATCCCAGTGGCAAAGGTAGCGCACGTATATGTGAGAGGTCATGGGTTCAACACCCAACGCTACCTTTTGTTTTGTTTTTCATCATTTTCCCCTTTTTTTTTCAAAACGGGCGCATGGGCCTTCAAGATGTTGGGCCTTCCATTTTTTTTTGTTTCTTCTAACCCCTGCCTTACTTTTGCACACCTGACCCATTATTTTCTTTATGATTTCATTTTTATTTTATTTTATTTTCATTTCATATTTTCTTTATTATTATTATTATTATTATTATTATTATTACTATTATTATTATTATTATTATTATTATTATTATTATTATTATTATTATTTTATTAATAAAAAACCAAAAGTATTTTATTTATTTTCATTGTTTATTTTATTTTTCTTTATAAAACTAAAAGCCCAAAAACATTTTTGTTAACAAATTAATTTCATTTTTTAAATAATTAATATTTAGACTTAGGTTTAATTATTATATTATTTTCTTCTAAATTAAAATTAACATAGAGTTTAGGTTTTCTTTTAATTAATTAATTTTCATGTTTATTTTATTAAAACTTAAAACCTTTCACAAAAAACCCGAAAAAAAATACTTTTAACCTAGTTTCTTTTCTTAATTAATTTAGGTTTAATTTTATTTATCTTTAATTAATTATATTTTTAATTAGGTTAAAACCCTTAATAAAAACCAACAAAAATCATTTCTTTTTTCATTTACATTCTTCCATTATTTTCTTTTCAATTTTTGTACAATATTCAATATGGTTGTAATAGATAATTAGGTTTAATTTTCTTGCAAATCCTCATTTGTAAATTTGTATACCCCCCCTCTCTTAATGATGTAATAGCGTAGTAATTTTAGTTTCCACAATTTATCGCTTTATATAAATGTTAGTAATTAGGGTTTGTATGGCAAGATTAAAATCAACAAGTAGCAAACCCTAATTCAAGATAAAGAATGCATGTAAATCAAACACACTTGCACACTTGTACTCTTAGGGTAATTACAGTTTGTTGCCTTATAAAATGGTCATGTTATGCATGTTGGATATCTTAGCAAAAACAAATCAAAAATATAAGATCATAGTCCCTCGATGACGCTATCAATGTTGCCTTTCGAAATGATCTTAGTCCCTCAAAGAAAAATGCCAAGATATCTCACAACATTACTATCACGGCTATACGATGACCCACGCCCGTCCCTTTACATCCAAAGATAATGCTTCTTACCAAATCAATGGTAAGATAGCAATATCAAAGGAAAGGAAGAAATGAACGAAGACTTTTGAGTAGGTAGATTGTTCCTAGTTGCTTGCTCATTTTCAAAACAAACATCCTTGCTTATTTTTAAAACAAGCACCAATACTTTCAAAAAAACTTTCAAAACATTTTCCAAAACATGAAACATTTTCAAAAGATCAACACTTTGTATATGTTCTTACGAACGAGAACTATTACAAAGTTTGCCTAAACGAATGAGCCTTTTCAAAATACTTTCAAAAACCACACAAAGTACATTTTCAAACAAAATCAAGTTATCTAGAAAGAAAATAAGAGCCCATAGATAACTATGGATGAAAAGAGTGCTAACACCTTCCCTTTTCATAATCTACCCCCCGAACTCAAAAAATAATCTCAAAGGTCTTTCCTATTCTTTTCAGCCTTTACTTTTGGATAAAAGAAAAGTCGGTGGCGACTCTTGCTAACCGTAACATTTGCAATAAAAAGAAAAACACCCAAGTCAGTTATCCCACTGTATCACAGAGGGTTTTGCATTCCTCAGTTTAAACCTGTTTATGAATTCTCCATCAGAAGATGAAATTTTGTTTCCCAGCAGTGTTATTACAACACTCTCGTGGAATCTTTGCCTGAAAATAAGTGGCAAACTCTTTATTTAACCAGCTTGCATGTCATCCAGACATCAATCGTTATCCTCAGAATAAATGAAATATCTCCGAAAAAGCATGTAGAGAAGTTTATTGTGAAGCCTTTATTTTCCGTCAAATGGCATCGCTCTGGAAAAGTCTTGTAGATAAGTTTGTTGTGAAATCCTTACAAGTGTTTTCTCTTTATTTAAAAAACCTGTTTTGAAATTCAACTTGCCCACATCTATTTTGAGTACCCCCGATAGAGTTGATGATATCTTAATTTCTAGAAGGTAGCAGTTCCTTTAGTGGAGACAGTTTGTATTTGGTCCCTTTTCAAGTGGAAGATTAGATTAAAGAAGAAATTGTGACCCGCTCTTGGAGATGACCGAAAATTATGGGAGGTTTGTTACCCTTTTCAAGAGGAAAACACGATTAAAGAAGAAACTGTGACCCGTGTCATACCTCAAATTTTGACCAAAGATCCCATCTTCATTTGCATTTTTTTATATACGTCAAGGTCGAGAAATATGGTCGGTTTCGAACGTCTCACCTTCGAGCATTGCCTGTGCAGAGATTATCAAGTGTTGTGAACATTTTATCTTATGAATGACTAACTTCTAATCAAGCACGAAGTGTATTTTTTTTTTGTTTCTTTAATTTCATGTGTAGAAACAGGTCTGAATCAAGAGCATCAGGTGTCACGTCTCAATTAGGGTTTTGAGTCTCTCAAACTAGAAGTACAGTTGATCATTGATTCTCGAATACCGATTCATCAAGGCACAACTTCTAACCTCAGCGCATGGAGTCTCGAACATCGTTCAGGCTCATTTTGATCACGGATGTCTCAAGCGTGGTAGCTTTTCAGGGAATTTTTTAGAGAATTGTGTGTTTATTTCCACGGTCCGTTTCAACAAGTAGCCTCAAGATTCTCCGAAATTCTTCATAAAAAACAGTCAAGTTTCCATGATCACTGGTTCATGTGTGTTTTACCTCGCCTTGAAATACAAGAAAAGATCAGGCTAGGCAAGACAACTCAAAGCTCTTTGGTAACTGTTTGGCGTTTATCTGACATAATCGAAGGAAGAAGATGACCGAAGGTCTATCCGCAGTGGATTTGTGTTTTGAAAATACTTTAAACCCCTCGGCCAATCATATTTATCCATGTGAAATGTTCTGATTGGTTATTATATTTTAAGATCTATGTGGCTCAATTCCATTATATTACCATGCACCTTTGATCTGAAATGTCTGATGCACATACCATATATTTGTTGACTTCATCAAGTGGCTCACAATTTTCCCAACTGTATTTTATTTCTTTTTATTTTTTTAAATTGTTTTAAAACTTCTTTAATTCATATTAAATTAGGTTTTGATAAAAAATCATGAAAAAATTCACAAAAATCCTCTAATTATTTCTCACTTTATGCAATTTGTTTGGAATTGTATTTCGATGTTTTCTATTTTTAAATATTTTTCACTTGTTTGATTGATTTTAATTAGTTTAAAATTATTTTTCTGATTTCAAAAATTTTCAAAAATTTATTAAAAATATTAGATAGTATTTTTTATTTTTATACGGTCTTGTTTGAAAGTTATTTGATGTTTTGTGTATAGTTTGCTACTTTTCCTTTAATTTTCATTTTAAAAACAATTTAAAAATCATTTTATTATTATATTTTGCTTGTTACTTTAAATTTAATTTTGTATATATTCTGTCTGATCTTGGAAAATAAGAATTTAATCATAAGTTTCATCAAACTCATTAGATCTTGAGTGTTGAGTTTAAAGTCAACCAAAATGGATCAATGATTTTAAAGATAACTTGATTAATCCTTTGATTCAATTTGAATTTATTTCCTTTATTATATCTAGTTCATCTTCTTCTTCTTCTTCTTCTTCTTCTTCTTCTTCTTCTTCTTCTTCTTCTTCTTCTTCTTCTTCTTCTTCTTCTTCTTCTTTTTGTTCAATTTGGAGAGTATTTGAGTTTTTAAATTAATCTAAGCTTGTTGGATATTTGATGAACTTTCATAATTTCTAACCTACCTCTAAATGATCATTTTATCATTCAAGATACTTGAGATTGATGATAAGTTTGTCATAATGTATCTTCCATGACTTAGGTCTTTATCTCCTTTGTTGAAATTATAATTAGATGTATGTTTTTAATTGGTGTAACCTGTGTTATAGAGCAAGATTGTTATTATGATATTTTCTATGAAGTCTGACACCCTTGAGTGGTGATTTTATTTTGATTTATTTGTAAATTATACGAGAAATACATATGGGTTTTGAAGGGTGTTACATTTGATTCGCTGTCGCACACGAGTCAAAAATGAGTAAAATTTAAATTAAGTTAACGCAACGACAACTCGAGTATCGTATCGCGATGACTCGTGTTTGATTAACCAAATCAAATCAATTTTGGGGGTTGTTTAGTTTTAATTTCGATTTAGAAACAAGGGAAAAATAATTAAAATAAGTGATTATGAAAATAAGTTAATCTGCTATTTCGGTTCCTACCTATCATCGTTTAGTATAACTTCAATGCCTTAAGTAGATTCTATTCATACTCGATCACAAAATCAATCAACAAACGAGAATGAAATTATAAGAATTATGTTTTCTTTTTTCACCAAATTAAACAAATGGTTAAAAAATAAGTGAAATGACGAATTGATCAAACGATAACACACAATCAAGTTTAGGGGACATAAATCAACCGGATCAAAAAAACTACTCTATGATAATTCAAATTAAGCAAACAAATAGTATAAAACAAGATTGATATGAATAGTAATTGAATTGTAAAACTATATTAACCTCAAGTATCGAAACCTGAATATTAAATGATCATTTGATTAATCAAGGTACTTGAGATTGATGATACGTTTGTCATAATGTATCTTCTATGAATTAGGTCTTGATCACCTTTATTATTACTTGTGCTACATGTTTTAGGAGTATGATTTCTATCATTTCTCTAATATGTATGGTACATAAATTGTTATTGACCGGCCTAATATAGTATTGTCGCGAATCAGAAAATTAACATAGCGTTAAATTTGTCCCGAATCAGAAAATTAACATACCAACTCTAACATTTATTGTACTAAATTTTACTTTAATGCAATTTAAATTCTATCATTTACTTTATGTCTTTTAGTTTTAGCATCTTTATCATTCTTGTCATTTTACTTTCTTTACTTTACTTTATGCTATTTTTCTTTTGCTCCTTGAGCAATTTATCTTTATGTTATTTTCCATTTACTCACTTGAGGTTTCTTTTCTCTTTAAAGTCATTAATAATCAACTTGGACATTAAAAAACTTAAGGCCCTATTTAGACTATGGTGACTATCGGTTTGCATCTTGGAGTATTTGGACTTTATGGACATTATGATAAAACCTTGGAATTTGGAGACCTTTGGACCTTGAGATCTTGTTACTATTATGTGTGTGTATTGGGAAATTTTTTATATGCAGGTGTTACTTTAAAATTTCATCTGATACAAGAATAATTCATCTGATACATGCCAAGTCATCTGTATCTTTTTTAGATTCATTTGATGTTAAGCTTGCACCTGAGGCCCTATTGTTCATCTGATGCTTTTTACTTGTATGTGTGACTTTAATCCCAAGGAATAAGATGCATTGTTTGACTTATGTCAAGATGATTGCTCTTGTTTGGTTAGACATTTTTTACTTTAGCTTTTACTTTATATTTTAGGATAGTCCCTTCATCTCTTGCCCATCTTCTTCAATTTTCAAATATTCTCCCTCTTTTTTAAAACCTTCTTTGCTTTCAAACTTAACAAACATTCATAAAAAAACTTTGACTTTGCAAGTGCATTTTCAAAATTTTTTTCTTAATCAAACCTTAATTCACTTAACCAAAGCTAAATATTTTTCCAAAAACTAGAAAAACACCAAAACTCATTCAAACCTTTTATCTTTGTGCATTTTTTGTTTAAATTTTTTTCTTATGATTAGACACTAGTCATCTTTTAAGTTGAGTGGTAATCTTCACATCTCTATGATATTGGTTGATGTTGGTGTTGTATCTTTTCCACTTGGAATGATTAGTGGCATACTTTTTGAGTTATCCAAATTGGAGCCCTCATTTCATTTGTGATGCAAAGATCTACCTTTCTCACGTTCATGGTGGATTAGTTGAGTATTCTGCTTAAGATGACAAATTGACTCTTTATTTAAAATCAACCAACAAATAAATTTGTTCTTTTTTAGAAGAAGTATGTGGTTCTGGTTTCATTATTGCACATTGGTGATACGTAGGCACGAGGATCATTAAAGTCTTGCCTTATTAATATTGTACAAACCATTTCTTTTCTCATCTCCACATACTTTTTGCAAACAACTCTCTTTTAGTCAAATACATATATTTTCAAAGAGGTTTATGCGGAGTACTATAGATGTATAGGACGCTAACACTCTTCCTTTGCTAATCAACCCCCACACTTAGATTTTTGTTTTTATTAGTATTTGTTTTAAAAAATTTCTTTGGATTTTATTCGCTTTTTTCTCATTCAATTGAAAATAATAAAATGTGGTGTCGACTTTCACTTTGTGAGTTAAGTTAATCAATAGTTTAATCTCAAATTTTCACCGCTACAATGAACTATTATTTTTATTTGTAGAAAACCTTAAGAGAGTGAAATTGGTTCATGTTTAGAATATCAACGCTGACTTTTTCAAGCTGCACACACAGAACAAGAACAAGGATTTCAATCCAAATGTGCCACATCAAACCAACTCTAAAGTGTCAATTCATATATATTGATTAGAAAATGAGTATTAGGGGCAAAAAAATTATATTTATCAGGGCCAGAAGTATTGATGCACCCATCTACATGAATAATAAGACATACTTTTTTATCGTGGTTTTTGTCACAATGTGTTGTATATTGGATCAATGAATCAAGTATGCTTCACGATAAAATACTGGTTGAAAGAACATTAGTTCCTATGTTGATATTGATTATGAAAATCTACCAAACTTTAGTAATTTTTGTAAAAAAATGGGTCATGCTATTGGTGAGTTCGAAAAGACTAAAACAACTCAAGAATATGAGGTAAAGGTTGAAGATGGTAAAGGTCATCTAAGTATAATAAATTTATTGTGATCAAGTATAAGAATTATAACAATAAAGTTAATTATGCCCACAAAAGGAATATGACATAAAAGGAAAATAATGTGATTAAGAATAACCAAGAGGTGCATAATAGGGAAATGCGTATAAATGGTCATAATGAAAATAATCATCATCTGCCTAGTAATGATGGTCATGTGGATCATAATGATGTGTATGGTGTACTAACTAATATTGTGAAGGAAATAGTCCTTGAAACGCCAGATAATATCCATGTTAAGATTTAACAAGATTCTAAAATCCAAGAGGATTGATATGGCGGAAGCTGAAGTTCTTAGAAATGAAAGCATTAATATTAAAGATGATGAATTTGGAATTGTACTATCCAATTCTCAAAAAAATAAGAAAAGAGTCAAGCATTAATATTAACATCATCCTAGGAGCTCATGAGTATAGAGGACAACATTGCCCAGCAAGGGTGTCTAAGGAAGATTACAAAAAATTTGGAGTGATCAAAATTCTTTAATTTATCTGCCTATTGTGGGAATGCAATTCAATTGGTGTATATATATATATATATATATATATATATATATATATATATATATATATATATATATATATATATATATATATATATATATATATATATATATATATATATATATATATTTTATAATAATTAGGTATTGAAAATTTTTTTCGCAAATAACCATATTTCGGAGAAAATTATGCAAATAACCATGTTTCAGAAAACTCCACAAGAGAGGAGCCATCCCAATTGGCGCCTACACTTTATTTTAAAGACGAGGCGTCATCTCACTTGGCGCCTAGGTGTTAAATTTGTGCCCTAAGCCAAGTGAGATGACGCCTTAGTGTAATGGGCAGGCGATTTTTCGCGTTTTTTATTTTAAATGCGGTACGTTACGTAAACGATATAGGATCACGAAAATTTGACTTTTTATTTACACAATATGATTACACAAAACGATTAAATAAAAAAAATACAAAATAATCAGTGTCCCCTCGGAAACCGGTAACGACCCGCAGTTCTGCATCCCCGTCCTCGCCTTTCCCGTGCTGGGTTTCGTCGCGTTTCCTGTTGTGGCAGGGTCGATGACCCAGCGAAGTCAATGCGTTCTGGATCTAGGAAATCGGTCAGATCTCCATATCTAGAAGATCCGCTTTGGTACAGTCAGTTACCCATACCCTCAAAGTTTGATCGTGTTGGTGGTGGGTGGGGTTCCATGGTTGGTCTATAGCACTGATCGTCTGAGTGCGGGGGGTAGAAAGGAAATGAATCCTAGGGTGTTTGGTATTGGGAATGTTGGGTGGTTTGGTGATGTGGTGGTTGATGGTAAGTTGGGTCGGTTGGTTCATAATCTTTGGAAAATCCTAGATTAGGGCTAAGGTTAGATATTGAGGGGCCCATATTGGGATATGTAGATGATTGGAATTGTGTGTGGGGCATGTGAGTGTATTCGTATTGTGATTGAAATTGTGGTTGGGTGTGGGACATATAGGGGTATTGGTATTGAGGCGGTGATTGTGGTTGGTTGTGGGACATGTGGGTGTAATCATATTGTAGTGGTGATTGTGGTTGGGTGTTTGTTGTTCTGTTTCGTCGGGGAGGTTGGTGAGAGGTTGATGTGTGTTGGGTTTGTTGTTGGGGAAATGAGGGTTGTGTCTATTTTGTTCGTGGGTCAACCAAATAACTTGGATAAGACACGTGCATTTCTGAGGTACTAACCGATCTTTACCAAGCTAAATATTGATCCGTGTGTCGCATATTACCATGGTTGTGGAAAACTGGGAATTACAAGACATGTCGGTGACGCCTCTGCCACATCTTACATCATTCTAGATCAAAATCTATCCAGTTGGTAAGACCTCATTGGGCGTCGACCCTTTTGAGATGCCACGGGGACAAACAAGTTGGATCGCATGGTATCTCTTGATGCATTTCAAACTGCATCTTGACACGGTCACTGTGGTGCATCTCCATAACATTTAACCGTATGATTGCAGTATTTGCGCTTCAAATTGTTGCATCCTCGGGGTTTGGTTCATGGTCCAAACCTAAATATGGTCTTCAGATAACCTGCAGATAAAATTAAATCAGCTTAATGAAAATATAATAAATAAATAATTTAAAGGTAGAAAAGTTGAAAGGTATGACGTATGTCATGTGGGCCAAGGTGATCCAATAGATTGCGATATAGAGCGACATTAAATCTTGGATTCTTGCCGTAATCCATACCATTCACCCAGTACCTAAAGGAATTAAAAAATATTTTATTTTTATCATATATTTGGTGAAGAGATGAATAATAATAAATGATATAAGTTATTGACTTACTTTGTTGCATACAGAAAAACGAATGTGTTGTTGTTGATGGGGTTTATGGACTCCATTCTCCACCAACCCCAGGCTTGAAGTAAAAAGCGCAGCCATAAAAGGTACATTTTTCCTTGATTTCATTTTGTCGCACACTTTTTCTTGGCGCTCAAATTGCGACAGTGATGATATGAAATAGAGATGTAGCGGTAAAGATTTGAGATTAAGCCATCAATTGACTTAACTCAACACAATGAAGTCGCCACCGCACTTTATTGTTTCCAAAGGAAAAATGGAAAAAAAGCGAACAAAACCCAAAAAGATCAGAGATCGAGGTACGGGGGTCGGTTATGCAAAGGGAAGGTATTAGCACCTTAAGCATCTACGGTACTCCGTAGGATCCACATTGTTTGGTTTCTTTTAAAAGGAGTGTTATATAGAGGTTTACTTGCTAAAGGAAAAGAATAAATGTTTATTTGCAAACAAAAAAAAATGAAATGTTTTTTATTATTTTTGTTGCTCGCTTTGGGTCGTAAGACTTAATGCCTACGTACTCCCTCGTGCAATGGGAAAGTCAGAGCACCGTAGTTCGGTTAGAAAAGACTTGTTTGTTGGTTGATTTTAAACAAGGAGACAAGTCGTCATTGTTAGGAGAGAAATCTCGACTAACGCCCACAAGGTGTGAGAAAGATGGACCATGCGTCAACAAGAGTGAGGGTTTGAGAACGCCTCTGGTACTCAAGTGGAAAAGTCGACACCTTTATAACCATGGGGATAGGAGAATATTGCTCGACTATCAATGAATAATGTCTCATCTTGAAAAAAAATTTGAAGGGTAAAGGTGCTCGAGCGCACAAAAGAGTTTGAATGAGTTGAAGTGTTTTTTATTAATTTTGAAAGATGTCAAAGTATGATTAAATAAATTGAAGTTTGTTTAAAGAAAATAAGTTTTAAAAGAAAAGCACTCGACAAGGTCGAGGTTTATTATGAAAGCGGTTTGATTTTATAAACAAAGAAGATTTTGAAAGAAGATGAGAATGTTTTGAAAATTAAAGAAGATGGGAGGAGATGAAGGGACTATCCTAAAGCATAAGGTAAAAGCTAAAGAGAAGAACCGTCTAACCAACAAGAAGCCAATACTTGATATTATGAGTCAAGATAGAATTCTCATTCTTCGGAGTGAAACCAAGCAAGCAAAGATACTAGACCTCTTGAGAGAACCAAGCTTTAATTGCATTAAGTCTTCGAAAAAATTGGGCAGAGTAACGACTGTATACGGGTGAATTCCAGATTACAAACAAAGTATGTAATTACAATAACCTGCACACAAAACAAACAAACAACCCAATGTCTTGAGGAAAACCTCAAGAGCTCCAGACAAAATATCAATTAAGGTCACAGGGTCTCCAACATAAGCCAAGGTCTCTAATCCTAAGTCCAAGAAGTCCATCACTCCATAATGCCAAGGATAGTAACCAAATAGTCCAAGTATCATTAATGCTTTTTATGGTTCATGTTAATTATTAAGTGTATTTAAAAGGAAAAGAAAAGCTCAAGTGAGAAAAATAAAAATGACATAAAAGTAAATGCTCAAGTGAGCAAAGATGAAGATAGTATGAAATGTAAATGCAAAAAGTAAATGGTACATAAAGCATAAAAAATAAAAGCATAAAGTAAAGTTAATTGTTAGAAATTAGTGGTTAGTTGGATGACCATCTTGAAACTTGCATTTGGAACTCATTAGAGGATTGGTAGAACCAAATCCTCCACACAATAAGTTGCATTTTCTTTTTGTCAAGTATATCATCCATTTTGGAATTCTCAAAAAGTAACATGTAATGATCAACGATGTTTAAGTGATCCGCGTTGACCAAAAGTGATGTAGATCCATTAGAGGATTGGTAGAACCAAAGCCTCCACACAATGAATCTCAAGGTTATTGGATCAAAGAGATCAAATTAACATAATTGGGCTTGCAATCATAAGTTTGGGCCACGAATGATCATTTATTCGAATCGGGACAAAATTTAGCACTATGTTAAGCAATCGTAAGTGGACTTATGTAGAAGTCGCACCTATTTTGAGGCCGGTCAATAGCAATCTATGTACTTCATGTTTGGATAAATGATATAGAGATCACCATCCCTTAACATGTAGCACAATTAAAAAAGAAAGGGATAAGGTGAAAATGGAGGGGAATGATAAGCTAATTTGGATTACCACCTCAAAATTCTTTCATCTTTAAATTCAACCACTCCTGTAGATGGATTAAAGCACTAAACATATCATTAATCCAAAGCACCAAAAATGAATTAAATAATTCACTCTTAGGTAGATTTGAATTGATGAACATTTATCCAACTTCATCTACGTCACAAAGTCCATTGAGTTTAAAGAGAAATTAGACATTTAAAATTGCAATCCAATCCAACAATCAAAAGGAGTGAGTAGAAAAAACATTTTGGATCAAAGCTGCCCCAAAACAAGGCAAACAAATGCATTCTATCCCTGTGTAAATCGATTGCACTACTGTGTAAATCGATTTACACAGTACAGTTTTCAAAAATCTGCGTGAAATTGCTTCTGTGCAATCGATTGCAATGTTACTGCAATTGATTGCACGCTGTTACAGACAGCAAAACAACATTTTAAAAGGCCAAATTCTTGTTCAAACTTTCCATCAAATACCTTATGATCATGGATCCAATTGAGCACGAAAATTCTATCAAATTATGAGAAAATAGCACCATTGGAATCACAAAATAATGCTCAATGAATCAATCTAAAAGATCTCCAAGAGATCACATTGTGAAATATGAATTATCCAACTTACCAAAGGTAGATCTAGAGAATTATCAACACAACTTCAAGAATTTGCTTCTATTCAACCACAAGAATCAATTTCCATGCATGGATGTAGAGAATTGATGAAGAAATAATGTTTGGATGAAGGTTTAGCTCAAAGATTAGTAAGCTTCAATGCAAAGCTTACTAACTTTTTGAAAATGGAGCTTTGAGTGAATTTGGTAGATGGAGAGAATTGAGAGATTTTTTAGAAAGGTGGATTTTGCTATCAAAAGCTTGAAATTTGAATGAAATGAGGGCTCTATTTATAGTGTTTAGGATTGGGATTAGTGGTAATTTGGTAATTGATTCTTGGAGCCAAAATTTGAATTAATGACAATTCTTTCAAAAATTAGAGCCAAATTGGAGCCAAAAATTTGACAAGCTTGAAATGCTGATTTTTATTCAAATTTTCACGCTGTGTAATCGATTGCACTACAGGGCAAATCGATTTGCACAGTGTATTTTTTCAAAAATTATGGAAAACTCACTTTGTGCAATCGATTGCACTCTAGGAGCAATCGATTGTACAGTGAAAAAAAATGAAAATATTTTAATTCTTTTTCTTTGCAAATAGAGATTTTAGGGAAATAATACCGGAAAACCTTATTTTCCATATTCTTCGACTCGATACCTGCAAAACACAAAAATGCAAAGACAAAGACAAATATTTTTTTGTATTTTGATTAGAAGTTAGTCAACAACACAAAAGCAAACTTAAAGATAGGATGCAAATGTGATGAATGAAGCTATTTATTAATGATTGTGACCAACTAATAAAATATGATATGAAAGTGCGACTGAAAAAGTTAGGGGGAAAATTTAGGGTACAATAGCTGCCCCTATTTAATCATCTTTTAGCCAGATAGGTGGAAAGTAATTAAATACAAACATACCTGAATTTTGTCCCTGATGCGATGAGATGATAGAATATGTTATGAATGAATGCATGGACTCTTTTTTTGACATATATTTTTTTTGAATGATGTATGAGATGAGACAGACTCTGTGTGAATGTGGAAAGACTCGAAACTGGAAACTTATGGTAGTTCAGATGAAATGACGTGGAAAGGCACACTAGGGAAACAACAAGATACTTATGGATATCTGTCAGGACGACAAACAGTAACCACCAATACTTGGAAAAAAGAGATTAAACCTGAGAAGGAAAGCAACGACATCCAAGAATGGCATTGAATGAGGCGAGCAAATCTCTGGAAAAGACAAACAGAAACATCTAGAAGAACTTTAGATGTGGGATGAGACCAAATCTGAAGCTATATCAGAGTCGTCCATGAAATACGCTGGACGGAAAAGAAAAATGACATCCAATACTGGCTTTAAATGAAGGGAAAACTCAACGTCTAATACTGGCTTTAGACGAGAGAAAAGATCACAACATCCAATAATGGCTTTGGATGGAAACAAAAGATCCTGACTTTCAATACTGGCTTTGAATGAAAGAAAAGCTCAACGTCTAATAATGGATTTAGACAAGAGAAAAGATCACAACATCCAATACTGACTTTGAATGAGTGAAAGAGATCTTGACATTCAATACTGGCTTTGAATGAAAGAAAAGCTCAACGTCTAATACTGGCCTTAGACGAGAGAAAAGATCACAACATCTAATACTGGCTTTGAATGAGTGAAAGAGATCTTGACATTCAATACTGGCTTTGAATGAAGGGAAAACTCAACATCTAATACTGGCTTTAGATGAGAGAAAAGATCACAACATCCAATACTGGCTTTGAATGAGTGAAAGGTAACAACATCCAATACTGGCTTTGGATGGAAAAAGAGATCTTGACATTCAATACTGGCTTTGAATGAAGAAGAAGGTAACAACATCCAATACTGGCTTTGGATGGAAAAAGAGATCTTGACATTCAATACTAGCTTTGAATGAAGGAGAAGGTAACAACATCCAATAATGGCTTTGGACGACAACAAAAGGTAAGAACATATCCAAGACTAGCATTGGATGAAAGAGAGAAATAACTAATCCAAGATTAGCATTGGACGAAAGAGAGACAACTGAACTGACGTCTGCTTTGGTAGGTGCCAAGTAAGTTAGACTTTGATCTCAAAGAGACATGTCAACTGCAATAAGACCTCGGGAAATGAAAATGAGGATGAAACACTCTTGTTATGCATTATGTATGAATTTTGTTATGCATGATATGTGAATGATATATGCATGTAATGCAGATGTTTACGACAATGGAGTTTGACTCTTTTGTGGAGGTAAGATTGGAAGTTTTATTCCTCAACACGGAGAACTCTGCCAAATTTGCTTGGAAAGAAAATGTCTTGAACTAAAATTTTCACACTTGTAAGTTGTATTGAACTGATGATCTTCTGAGGAAAGACATGGAGAGCTGCTTGGGGATTTGTCCGGGATTAGCTGACTGTTGAAGATAAACTGATCATGGCTTCAGTCGAAAGTTGCTGGAAGGGAGCTAATCATGGCTTAAGCTCTTGAAATGTCTGTTGGGAAGGAATGCCCCAATATGAGTCTTGAAAATGATCTTATGACTAACCAACTCTGAGAAAACTCGTACTGAGCAATAAATCTTGAACTGATTCACAAATGGACCTGGAAGATACTTGCCCCTTATAGGGTCACTGACCAAGTTTCTCAGCTTTTTGAAATTCCTTGATGAGGAAATATTGTTTGCAAGCAAAAATCGTTTATTCAAACATGGTAATTTTAATGCAAAGTTCATGCAAAAGTTTTGAATCCAAAATCATCTTTGAAATGATGTTATTGGTGTATAGAAAATGCATCACTGGTTAAAACATAATGGTTTATACTTTTAAAGTGAAAACAAAGGTATGCTACCAAAACAAATGATTCGCAAAAGATCATAGGAGTCAGTTTACGCAACCTTGCTGTAGTTTGCTTTCAAAAGAAACCTGGCTTCAATTAGGTCTTTTGAGGGTTGTAACGTGGTCTGGTTCACGATTTAAGAAATAAAGGATAAAGGCTCAAAGTTTATTTGTACCCAACCCAATCTTCCTGATGTTCTTCATTCCTACATTCAGTTAATTCAGAATATGCATTCAGGTTCCAAGAGATTTTGGAATTTCACTGATGGCAGCAATGACGATGGCTCAGAAGCTAAAGGATTCTTGAGAATGACAGTCATTTCTTCTTACATCTTTTTGCTGTTTTAAGGACTTTTGTCAACTCTGGTGGAGAACTTTGAGGATTTGAAGACCTCTTCTAATTGAATTTATTATTCCCAACTTTTTCCTGAACTGTTTCATTTCAGATTACAGTCAGCGGAATGTCCCAGTTTTTTTTTGCCTGAATTGTTTCATTTGGAATTACAGTCAGCGGGATGCCCCAACTGTTTTGCCTAAGTCTCCTTCAGAGGTTTTGACTTAGCAGGACTTTTCTTTTTATTTCATTGTTCTTTTGTTGGAAATATAATGACTGCCTTGCTCAATGATTACGGGGAACCATCTTTGTTATTTTTGGTTTAGATCATCTTCAACACTTCTTGTTGTATGCAAAGGAAAGCTTGATCGTGACCTTTTTTGAAAGGTTTCTTGCACGATTTCTCTTGTAGTTGAATGCACAACCAAATTAATTGAGAACTACCTATCTCCGGGTTAAGATTGCGGGTTTTTACTTATAGAAATAAACTCCAACTTCTAGGCTCAAAGGGGTGAACGAGGGATTAACTTCCTTGTTTCTCCAGTGTTTGGGAGTTGAAACAATGCCTGTATATCCTCAGCAAAGTTTTATTCGAAAGCATACCAGCAATAATTATGGGTATTTCGTTTTCATCATCCTCCCTCCAATCTTTGCATAAACAAAAGCTTGATAAAGAGAGTAAACAAGATAAATATATTTGAAAGCAGTAAATGAAAATGATTTGAATCAAAATATTGTAATGCTCATTTCATTAGAATTAACATGAAAGTATAAACAGAATTTGAAAGCAACAATTTTAACATAAACACGGGAAAATGAAAACAGAAAGAAATATGGCCTAGTGACTAATCAGTAAGAAGGATGAGCTATCCTGTCTGAAACATTGTCTTTAGGAAGTGACTTGAGGGTACCCCGACTCAGTCTTTAGCCACTTTGTTTTAGCAAAGGATCATTGACAACATTAGGACCTGCCTCTTTGAAAGTAAGAATATTTGCTTTCACTAATTCTTGCACTATGTTTTTCAATGCATAACAACTCTCTAAATCATGACCGACAGCTCCCTGATGAAACTCACAGTGAAGGTCAGATCTGAACCCAGTTGGAGGAGGATTTCGAGGAATCAGAGGCCTAGTTGTAATCAAGCCCTTCTGCACCAATTCAGGATACAATTCAGTGTATGTCATAGGGATGGGATCAAATTGAGCCCTATTCTGATTCTGATTCTGCATAATATTTTGTTGTTGAGGAACCCGAACTGGCTGAGCATTAACTGTAGGAGTAACAGCTGCTACTTGTGGTTGATCAATGTATTGAGGCCTACGGCAAGGTCCTCTTCTCTCAGTCGAGACAACATTGGCTTCTACCTCTTTCTTCTTATGAAAGTTCCCAAGGTATTTCTTTGCACCATTAGAAGATTCAACAACTTTAGACACTTTACCATTCTTGATTCCTTCTTTTATTCTTTGGCCAATAGTCACCAGGTCTGTGAAGCTGGAGGACACACTACCAATCATCTGCTCCCAAAAGAAGGGGGACAAAGTATCCATGAACAAACCAGTTAACTATTTCTCTGCCAGAGGTGGTTTAACTTGAGATGCCAGTTCTCTCCATCGTTGGGCATACTCCTTGAAAGATTCTTTCTCATTCTAAAACATATTTTGCAGTTGGCGACGATCAGGTGCCATGTAAAGGTTGTATTTATATTGCTTTATGAAAGCATCAACCAGATCTTGGAAGCATTGGATACGACTTTTCTCAAGCCCCATATACCATTTAAATGAAGCTCCACTCAGACTATCTTGGAAACAATGGATAAACAGCTTGTCATTCTTTGTGTAAGAAGAGATCTTTCGAAAGTACATCACCAAATGACTTCTTGGACAAGTATGCCCCTTATATTTCTCAAACTCTGGAGTCTTGAACTATGTAGGCATAACCAGATCAGAAACTAGGCACATGTTGTTAGCATCAACACTGAAGAACTGATTCCCTTCCATAGCTCGGAGTCTCTTCTCCAAAGTCTGATACTGTTCTTTGAACTCTTCAAACTTACCAAAGTCTCCTTGGCTCACACTTCGAGGACTGGCAGCATGATACTCAAAGAGAGTGTTCCCAAAAGCAGCTTGTGCAGCAGGTTAACGAGAAGCAATATGAACAATTGGCTGAGGTTCAGTGAAAATTGGAGCTTGAAAGACTGGTCGGGAAGACTGGCCAACCATTGGAGTAATTGCAACAGGTGGAGAGTAATTCTGAGGTAACCCAAACTCTGGCCATGTATTAGATGTATGCTAGATAGGTTGAGTGTCAACAACAACAGTTGGGATTTCAGATATCACAGTCCTTTGAGGTGGCTCTCCTCTGGAAATCAGGACTTGCATCATCTCAGTAAGTTTGGCCATGCCTGACTTCAACTCATCGATTTCCATTATGACTTCCATGTTGTGTTTTTCTTGGTTTTCCATTCTCAATCTGACAGTAGCTCTCGTCCCATAGTTGTGTTGAGGAATCAGCTTGACGGTAGACGATTAACTGGAAGAAAGAAGCATATGGGGATAAGATCCTGAACAACCTGGATGTATGTAGAATGATGCAGATGATGCAAATGATATGCAATGTTATGCAATGCACTGCACAGTAACAGGATCACATGGTTCAGAGTCACGAGCCTGGAGTCAAAGGTACAACCCATAATGTATGGACTAATGGTTATCACCTGCCGAACAAGGTTCTAAGAGGTTCCCAGAGTCTACATCCTTCCTTCGGATATTACCAACGTCCTGATTAACTCGTTAATTAGCAATATTCTCAAGAAAGACTCGTCCGAGCGTAGTATCGCGTGACAGCTACTTCCGGATTACTCCGTCATAGCTTCCGCACTACACCTAAAAGGCCAAGATGGGTTAGGTAATCTACGGTCCTCAGCTTCAGTAGGCTCCTAGGTCGAAACCAGTACGTCTTCCTGATTACTCGGTAAATGAAACTATAGTCAAAGGGGCCTACACTGAGTGGGGGATCTCATGTCTCCTTTTTGGGATTACTCCCTCAAAGTTAACATGACTATACCGCCCGTCCTATCTTATGTTTTCCCAAAGTCCGGGTAGAAGACTTATAAGAAATCACCAAGCCCCTGAAAACCAGGAAAGTCCAGACAAACATATATACAGCATAATGGGAAGTAATAAACAGCAAGTAAAACAATATATACACAATCATAGAAAAGAAACAAACAAAGTTAGGATTGACCCACTTAGGAATGGACCAGTAATAGGTCAATTTGTCCCCAGTGAAGTCGCCACTTTTCTGTTGCACACTTTTTATTAGCGCTCAAATTGTGACAGTGATGATATGAAATGAAAATGTAGCGGTAAAGATTTGAGATTAAGCCATCATCTGACTTAACTCAACATAATGAAGTCGCCACGCACTTTATTGTTTCCAAAGGGAAATGGGAAAAAAGCGAACAAAACCCAAAAAGATCAGAGATCGAGGTACGGGGGTCGGTTATGCAAAGGGAAGGTATTAGCACCCTAAGCATCTATGGTACTCCGTAGGATCCACTTTGTTTGGTTTCTTTTAAAAGGAGTGTTATATAGAGGTTTACTTGCTAAAGGAAAAGAATAAATTTTTATTTACAAACAAAAGAAAATGATATGTTTTTTATTATTTTTGTTGCTCGCTTTGGGTCGTAAGACTTAATGCCTACGTACTCCCTCGTGCAATGGGAAAGTCAGAGCACCGTAGTTCGGCTAGAAAAGACTTGTCTGTTGGTTGATTTTAAATAAGGAGATAAGTCATCATTGTTAGGAGAGAAATCTCGACTAATGCCCATAAGGTGTGAGAAAGATGGACCCTGCGTCAACAAGAGTGAGGGTTTGAGAATGCCTCTGGTACTCAAGTGGAAAAGTCGACACCTTTATAACCATGGGGATAGGATAATGTTGCTCGAATATCAATGAATCATGTCTCATCTTGAAAAAAGTTTTGAAGGGTAAAGGTGCTCGAGCGCACAAAAGAGTTTGAATGAGTTGAAGTTTTTTTTGTTAATTTTGAAAGATGTCAAAGTATGATTAAATGCATTGAAAATTGTTTAAAGAAAAGAAGTTTTAAAAGAAAAGGAACTCGACAAAGTTGAGGTTTATTATGAAAGAGGTTTGATTTTATAAACAAAGAAGGTTTTGAAAAAAGATGAGAAGATTTTGAAGATTAAAGAAAATGGGAGGAGATGAAGAGACTATCCTAAAGCATAAGGTAAAAGCTAAGGAAGAGAACCGTCTAACCAACAAGAAGCCAACACTTGACATTATGAGCCAATGTAGAATTTCCATTCTTTGGAGTGAAACCAAGCAAGCAAAGATACTAGACCTCTTGAGAAGACCAAACTTCAAGTTTATTAAGTCTTGGAAAAAATTGGGCAGAGTAACGGCTATATACAGATGAATTCCAGATTACAAGCAAAGTATGTAATCACAATAACCTGCACACAAAACAAACAAACAACCCAATGTCTTGAGGTAAACCTCAAGAGCTCTAGACAAAATATCAATTAAGGTCACAAAGTTTCCAAGATAGGCCAAGGTCTCTAATCCTAAGTCCAAGAAGTCTAATACTCCATAATGCAAAGGATAGTAACCAAGTAGTCCAAGTATCATTAATGACTTTTATGGTTCATGTTGATTATTAAGTGTCTTTAAAAGGAAAATAAAAGCTCAAGTGAGTAAAATATAAATGACATAAAAGTAAATGCTCAAGTGAGCAAAGATGAAAATAGCTTGAAATGTAAATGCAAAAAGTAAATGGTACATAAAGCATAAAAAATAAAAGCATAAAGTAAAGTCAATTGTTAGAAATTAGTGGTTAGTTGGATGACCATATTGAAACTTGCATTTGGAACTCATTAGAGGATTGGTAGAACCAAAGCCTCTACACAACACGTTGCATTTGCTTTTTGTCAAGTATATCATCCATTTTGGAATTCTCAAAAAGTAACATGTAATGATCAACGATGTTTAAGTGATCCGCGTTGACCAAAAGTGATGTAGATCCATTAGAGGATTGGTAGAACCAAAGCCTCCACACAATGAATCTCAAGGTTATTGGATAAAAGAGATAAAATTAACATACTTGGGCTTGCAATCATAAGTTTAGGCCACGAATAATCATTTATTCGAATCGGGACAAAATTTAGCACTATGTTAAGCAATCGTAAGTGGACTTATGTAGTAGTCACACCTATTTTGAGGCCGGTCAATAGAAATCTATGTACTTCATGTTTGGATAAATGATATAGAGATCACCATCCCTTAACATGTAGCACAATTAAAAAAGAAAGGGATAAGATGAAGAGGGAGGGGAATGATAAGTTAATTTGGATTACCACCTCAAAATTCTTTCATCTTTAAATTCTACCACTCCTGTAGATGGATTAAAGCACTAAACATATCATTAATCCAAAGCACCAAAAATGAATTAAATAATTCACTCTTAGGTAGATTTGAATTGATGAACATTTATCCAAATTCATCTAAGTCACAAAGTCCATTGAGTTTAAAGAGAAATTAGACATTTAAAATTGCAATCCAAACCAACAATCAAAAGGAGTGAGTAGAAAAAACATTTTGGATCAAAGCTGCCCCAAAACAAGGCAAAAAAATGCATTCTATCCCTGTGTAAATCGATTGCACTACTGTGTAAATCGATTTACACAGTACAGTTTTCAAAAATCTGCGTGAAATTGCTTTTGTGCAATCGATTGCACTGTTACTCCAATTGATTGCACGCTGTTACAGACAGCAAAACAACATTTTAAAAGGCCAAATTCTTGTTCAAACTTTCCATCAAATACCTTATGATCATGGATCCAATTGAGCACGAAAATTCTATCAAATTATAAGAAAATAGCACCATTGGAATCACAAAATAATGCTCAATGAATCAATCTAAAAGATCTCCAAGAGATCACATTGTGAAATATGAATTATCCAACTTACCAAAGGTAGATCTAGAGAATTATCAACACAACTTCAAGAATTTGCTTCAATTCAACCACAAGAATCAATTGCCATGCATGGATGTAGAGAATTGATGAAGAAAAAGTGTTTGGATGAAGGTTTAGCTCAAAGATTAGTAAGCTTCAATGCAAAGCTTACTAACTTTTTGAAAATGGAGCTTTGAGTGAATTTGGTAGATGGAGAGAATTGAGAGATTTTTTAGCAAGGTGGATTTGGCTATCAAAAGCTTGAAATTTGAATGAAATGAGGGCTCTATTTATAGAGTTTAGGATTGGGATTAGTGGTAATTTGGTAATTGATTCTTGGAGCCAAAATTTTAATTAGTGATAATTCTTTCAAAAATTAGAGCCAAATTGGAGCCAAAAATTTGACAAGCTTGAAATGCTAATTTTTTTTCAAATTTTCACGCCGTGCAATCGATTGCACTAAAGAACAAATCGATTTGCAGTGTATTTTTTCAAAAATTGTGAAAAATTCACTTTGTGCAATCGATTGCACTCTAGGAGCAATCGATTGTATAGTGAAAATAAAGGAAATTTTTTTAATTCTTTTTCTTTGCAAATAGAGATTTTAGGGAAATAATACCGGAAAACCTTATTTGCCATATGCTTCGACTCGGTACCTACAAAACACAAAAATGCAAAGACAAAGACAAATATTTTTTTGTATTTTGATTAGAAGTTAGTCAACAACACAAAAGCAAACTTAAATATAGGATGAAAATGTGATTAATGAAGCTATTTATTAATGATTGTGATCAACTGACAAAATATGATATGAAAGTGCGACTGAAAAAGTTAGGGGAAAAATTTAGGGTACAACACATTTTTACACAAGGAATTGTATAAATGGGCTAAAACAACAGAACCCCAACTATTCTTTCTTGTTTTTTCAAAGTCTCTAAGTAAATTTAAATACATGAAATTTACAGTATTCCCCGTACTTTCAGGAAATAAAAAGGTTCCAAAAAGTATCATTATATAATTTCTAGCTTTTATTACCTTAGCTAGCTCGGAGGAATGTTCCTTTAATTCCAGAGTCATATAATGATTTTTGAACTAAGTAAGTAGTATACCCCGGCCTCTCGCACCACCACCTTCAACCATATCCCTGCCCAACAGTTCTTCACATAGAGAATTGGGCTGCTGAATCGACCCGTTAACTGCCTTACCATCGACAGGGAGACCCAATAACATGTACATGTCCTCTAGTGTGACGGTACATTCACTTATTGGTAGATGAAATGTGTGGGTCTCTGGTATCCACCTTTCCAACATTGCAAGTATGAACTTTGAATGCATGGTGCAGTTGGAGATATTTATAACATTTCCGAAACCTGCGTATTCGAGATAGGGTACGATCAACGGGTCGGAAGCAAGGTAGTTGTGTGACCGGATTCTGAATCTTTTAGTATCCTAAGTTAAGAATGTAAATAATGTAAGAGTCCATAAGATGTATAAAGCATTAATACAAGTATGAAAAATGTATAAGTATACACGAAACTTACAAACGCTGCAATGTTGTCCCTTGTGCTTCTGTGAGAATCGCCCACTGTGAGAAGAGCCATTATTGAAATTGTCTGAGATTATGAAAGAGTTTGTAGCAGAGAGTGAGATGATTGTGGATGCAATAGAAGTATGTGAGGCTCTGTATTTTTAGGCAAAATTTTTATCTAAGAGTAAGTGAGGTGGTTGGTGGGTGCATACATGCATGATAAGTGTCACTCTTATAGTGTAGGTGCAGGCTAGCTGGCAGCCTTGGGGAAGGCATCTCTGCATGCATGTAATACGATTGGACGTGTAGGGAGGCACCATTGGACATGGCGAATGAGTAAAAAAATGAAATGTGTCGCCATCCCTGTTGGCGAATTAGAGGTGACATGGGTTGCAGTGTAGGTGCAGGCTAGATGGCAGCCTTGGGGAAGGCATCTCTGCATGCATGTTAATACGATTGGACGTGTAGGGAGACACCATTGGACTTGGTGAATGAGTATAAAAATGAAAGGTGTCGCCATCCCTATTGGAGAATTAGAGGTGACATAGGTTGCAGTGTAGGTGCAGGCTAGGTGACAGCCTTGGGGAAGGTATCTCTGCATGCATGTAATACGATTGGACATCCCAGTTAGATAATTAGAGGTTGCTTACTGTTATTTTATTCAAATTCAGTACAACCTATTTAATCCTACATTTATCAAAACACTTCTACACTCAACCACTCAAACATTTAATCACTCAAACACTTTAACATTCAAAAACTCAAACAATCAAACACTTAAACCTTCAAACATTCAAACCTTCAAACCTTCAAACAGTCAAACACAATGGCCTCTACACTATAATATGTGATCAATGCATATTTCAATGGTGAGAGATACATTTGTACCACCTCTAGGTTTTTGTTTAGAGACACTGAGAACATCCGATTTTGTTTAAACAGGAAAGCCAATTTCTTATATTTCAAAAATCGATTGGAGGTCAAACTTGGACGAGGTCCCGGAACACAAATCTTTTATCAGAATCTGATTTAGTTTGGTAACAACCAAATAATATTTTATAAGGTTGAGGTTCAAGATGACGAGGACCTTCAGAATATGTTTTCTAGTCATGAGTATTCTGGGTACGACTCTATTGAGTTGTACATTATGCTGCGAGAGCCTCAATTGTCACAAGTGGTTGATCCTCTAGAGACCAAACAAGCAGAAGTAGATGTCGCTGATGAAGAAGGTGAATATGACGAGTTAGAGTTTGACGACACGGTCAATGATGATTCCAAAGATGATGGGATACCTGGTATACCTTCAAGCTAGATCTACACACCACCTCCGCACATGAAAAACTTCAACATGGGCGAAGATGAACCGTCATTTGATTTATTTTTCAATCCGTATATGCAGTCGGATGAAAACTTAAAAGAGAAAGACAAATTTCTTAATAGAGAAGAATGTATCTGAGCAATACAAAAGTTTCACATGCTCAACTTTGTCGATTTTAAGGTAGATCACGTAAATCCAGAAAGGTACAAGATCAAGTGTATCCACCCAGATTGTATGTTCAAGCTCACTGCATCATACAGATTAAGAGGTGATTGTTGGGTCATAGGTTCTATGTCCTCCCACACATATGTCAATTCTACTCAATCACAGAATCATCGGAAACTAAATTATGATCTCATATGTCAAGAAATCCTATCCCTTGTCAACAACGATCCATCATTGAAGGTGAAAACCATAATCTCTCACATCACTACGATATTTAACTATACTCCGTCATACTGAAAGATGTGGTTAGAAAAGACCAGGGCATTTGAAAAGGTATATGGAAACTGGGAGGAGTCATAAAAAAGCTTCCTCGCAACCTGAATACACTTCAGACTTATTCTTCGAGTACTGTTTACATTATGGACACACTGTCGGCGTACACCCCAGATGGTAGTCAAATCACCGGAAATGGAATATTCAGTCGAGTGTTATGGGCTTTTCAATCGTGCATCACAGGGTTTGCGTCATGCAAACCAATTATTCAAATTGATGGGACTTGGTTGCATGGGAAATTCAAAGGCACGCTACTGATGGCAGTTGCATAAGATGGCACCAACAATATTTTCCCAATTTCCTTTGCCCTAGTCGAGGGAGAGACTGGTGGTTCTTGGAGCTTCTTTCTCAAGAATCTCCGAACACACGTGGCTCCTCAACCATATCTCTGTTTGATCTCTGATAGACATCCATCTATTGAGAGTGCATATAATAATGCTACAAACGTTTGACATGACCCTCCTTCTACGAATGTCTATTGCATTAGACATATTGTCCAAAATTTAACGAGGGAGATCAAAGACAAAGCTCTTAGGAAAGCGGTTATGAATGCAAGGTATGCATTGACACAACCTACGTTCAATTATTATCGCAACGACATCCGATTATCAAATCCGGATGCCGGTAGGTGGATAGATAATATTTCGGTTGAGAAATGGACTAGGTCATAAGATAATGGACAACGATGGGGCCACATGACAACAAATCTGATTGAATCCACGAACTGGGTATTCAAAGGCATATGAAACCTCCCAGGAACTACTTTGGTTAAATCAACATATTTTAGGATGGCTTCGTTGTTTCCCAAAAGAGGTGAAATGGGGAATGTTGTGTTGCAATCGGGACAACTGTGGAGTGAAAGTTGCATGAAGTATATTAAGGCAGAAAGTGCCAAAGCCAACACCCATCTGGTTATACGGTTCGACTGAAACAACCACAAATTCATTGTCAAAGACAATCGACCACAACGAGGGGCTACCAAGACAAGAGTATAGGGTTATACTACCTTCTCGTTGGTGCGATTGTGGCAAGTTTCAAGCCTTTCGTATGCCTTATTCTGATGTCATTGCTGCATGTGCCTATACTCATCAAGACACATTACAACTTCTGTCTCCCATTTACAAGTCTGAAACCTTGCTCAACGTATACAACAACAGCTTCCGTTTGGTAGCAAAACCTGATTATTGGCCTGCATACGACGGTGAAATAGTATGGCACAATGACCAAATGCGAAGGAATAAAAAGGGTCGTCCCAAAAGTAAGCACATCACAACTGAAATGGACTCCCTTGACAAGATGAAAAGAAAGTGTGGTTTATGTCGTCAGGTAAGACACAATCGCAAAAATTGTCCGACTCGGGCTACTAGCTCAAGCACATAAAAATTGTATTACAAAACATCTTTATTTTTTTAAGTTATAAACATTACGGTTTTTCATTAAGAGCATTTTTTACAACAAATCTTGCGCGAACAACAAATAAAACACAATAAACCATCTACAAAATTACAATCGTTAAAACAATTTCATATGACCTATGCATCATCAACATTACGTCGCTGTCTGTTTTGACTTCCTCCAACCAAAAATCAGGTCTTCCTGTCGCAAGTGAGGTGGTTGTTCTTCTTCGCTGGATCATTCTAATTATTCTCCATCCTCGATGTCTCCCTCTAGCTATCGCATCAACTCTCTCTTCAGATGCTCCATGGAGTGAATGTGCCAAAATTTTATTTTCATCGGAGATTTGGTAGTCGAGAAAATAACGTAACCATCTCTGATAAAAATCATGGGCGATGTCATGACGCAAATAACAGAGAAAAAAATAAGAAGATGGTGCGAGAAAGTGTGAAGAATGACGGAGAAACGGAGGAATTATTTATAAAAAATGCATTTTACCCTAGGAGTCAAGTAAGATGGCCCTCCCTTCATTTTTAGAGTGCATGCGCCATCTCACTTGGCTAAAATAGAGTGCATGTGCCAAGTGAGATGGCTCATAGGCAAATGGGCCAATGCATGCGCCATTTCACTTGACTCCTCCCTTGTGAGGTTTTCTAAAACATGATTATTTGCGTAATTTTCTCCGAAACATGGTTATTTGCGAAATTTTTTTTAATACTTGATTATTAAAAAAAAAATCTTTAATATAAGGAGTGGTATAGCTTTCACATAAAATATATTAGACAAAGTCACGTGCACCAATAATTGGCTAGATATATGGAATAATTATGTTTGTGCAGTATGGTTAAAACTTGTTGAGACCAATTCTATATTAGGCTGGAGTGGTCTAACCAGAAACAAAGGTTTGTTACTTCTTTTAGATTCATGAAAAATGTGGAGTATGCATGATGATAGTATAAATGTTATCATGGAAGCTTGTCAAGAAATTATTTTTGGTTGTCCTTTAAGTGTACTCACTAGAATGTTTTAGCTCCTTAAAGATAAGTTTAAGATATGGAATAAATCTATTTTTAGAAATATGCATCAAAATTTAAAAGAGGCTAATAATATTTTGTGTACTTTGCGTCAACAGATTGATGACTTAGGTTAGGTTTATGATCCGTAACAATAAGAAAACATTACCCATCAGAATCTTTGTAATTGTCTCCAAATTTATGAGAAATTTGGGAGGTAGAATGAAAAATTAATTGGCATACTCAGGGTGATAAGAACCCTTGTTTTACAATAGAATGACTAATATCAGAAGTGCCATAAGCTGCATCAAAAGGATATACTTGGATGGATGGAGGATGTTGGGAACATTGAAAATCAATTGGTTGCTTAATATGAGAATATTTTCAACTCTAGTAATCAATTATTGGATGATGGCTTAGTGGAGGATTATATTCCAACTTTTATAGACCAACATATGAATTATATAATAAAAAACTTACATTTTTTTTTGAGTAGGTTAAGATAGTTCATTTTAGCAGCTTGATTATTGATGGAGCTTCTAGCTATGATAATTTTGGGGTTTAATTCTTTCAATATTGATCTTACCTGATCAGACTTGGACCGTCACGACTGTCTCCGAGCAGAATCTGAGTGAGATGGGGGAGGTACCTGCAAGGCACTCCGATGTTAAAATGAGTGACGGAATGAGCAGGCAAAAAGTGTGTGTATGCGTAAGAGATGAATACCTGACCCTCTAGGAACAGAGGGTATTTATAGCCCCCCAGCACGGGGTCAAGGTCCCCTCATTGGGCCGACCAGATTTGGCCCATCAAAGGAACTGCCAGGTCTACGTGTGTAGTGGGGACCCGCGCGTGGCCCCCTTCCTAGTGGTGCTCTCCGAGAAATGAGGAGGGACGAAGACGCGGTTTTTCCAGAGTTCAGATGATTTGGTAACAGTCAGAATCTGCCCTACGAGGAGGGTGCTCGAGCTGGGCTCGAGCTTGAGTTCCCGTGGTCGGAGACATCATGTGTCGCGGGTAACGGCGGGCACGGCTGCAGTCTGTGGTCGGGCGCGCTGGCGGGAATCCGAGGGCGCGCGTTCCTCAAGGAGTTGCTTGGATTGGGCCTTTGTCTTTGCTTTTGGCCAGGGCGGGTCCACTCCAGAACAAATATTATTTGGAAATTGTTGATAATTTTGTAATTGGATTCAAACTTTTTTTCACTTAGATAAGCTATCAAAACCTGTTATTGGTAAGGATGTTAGATCAAATATGTGTGAGGCAGGGTGACCCCCTTTCACTTTTATTATGTATATCTTAGGAAGTTCTTAGTAGAGACATCACTGATTTGGTTAATACTAGTAAACTATCCCTAAAAAAGGTGCTAGAAATATGTTGGTTCCCTCTCCTGTAATGTATGAAAAAGACCTAATGATATTTTGAAAAGGAAAAATCCACTACTCATTTTGCTAGTATGTCTAGCAGAAGACATAATGTTAATAATAATCTTCTGGTTTTTAATCCACCTTTCAATGTATCTGGGCATTCCTATTTTTGAGGCAAGCTTAAAATCTCCTATCGTTAGGGATTTGCAAATAGGATCAAGTTTAAACACTCTACTTGGAAGACCTATTTACTTTCCATGGAGTGCAGGATGAAGCTTGTTAAATGTAAATTTCATATCATGTTGTTGTATAGTTTTCATATTTATCAATGGCCTACTAGTTTATTGTTTGATGTTGATTACTCTAGCTTGACATAAAATTTGTAAATATAGAGGAAGTGAATTGTGGAGGTTTGAAAAACGATAGTTTAAAACAAAAAATTTTAGTTTTGTAATTTAAAAACATTCTTAAGAAAACATTTGAATATTGTAGCATAAAATCAAAGTAAAAAAAACGCAAAAAGTCAAGAGATAATGGAAAGAGACGACACTATGATTTATAGAGGTTTGGTCTGAATGTAGTGATTTACTCCCTCCAAGAAATGAGCTTATAGAAGGTTAAGATAATGACGAACCATGTAAAATGAAGTTTCAGATTTACTTTCAACCAAACCTCAAATGATGAACTGAAGCAGTTAATATTCCTTTCAAACACAAACAAAAGCTTTGTGTGGTTAGGTCCGAAGCTAACCTGAGATTTTATATGGACTTATCTCGCACTAATGCAGAGTTTTGAACATGCCGTCCTTCAAACTGAACTATGGTTTTACGCAGGCTAACCATGAAATGAATCAATATTTTACAACATGCTTATCTTTCTCAAATCACAATGGTCAAATTTATGTGAGAGAAAGAGAAAAATATTTTAGAGAGAGAGAGGGGAATATAAGAAGTATCACTTTTATGAATGTCAAAACGTGAAGGAAGAAATCTATTCGACTGGATCCTTATTCCAATTGATTGGATAACCCAAATCATTGATTACTTTTGTCCATTTTGGAAAGATTTTATATAGAGTTGTTATCCTTCGTTAAGACATTAGCAAAATCTATTATTGACTCAATTTTCTACTATCCAAATGATTGGGGCACTCCTCTGCATTAGAGGTCTTAGAAATCATTAAAAAGAATTTAGAAATAGATCAAAGTCATTAAAAACAAGTTTTGGAATAAATTTTCATTGCATATGTCGACACATATGATTTTCATGTTGACACATACAACTCAGTTTTGAAGCTCGTAGCCTCTAGAAGGCTCAGGTAGACACATGCATTGCATAGGTCGACACATACTGAAGCATTTATAAAACTGGAGAAATTCTTATTTTATGTGTCGACAGATACGATTTTTAGGCCGGCACATTTACTGTTGTTTGAAAGCCTGTAACCTCTGACTTGATTCGGTCGACACATACCTTCTTTCAAGTCGACTCATACAGCTTAAACTTGACATATGTGTCGACACATACGATTTATAGATCGACACATACTGATTATTTTGGTCAATTTTTAAAATATTTTTAATTCTGAATAAGTCTTTTTTCTCTTAATTTCCAAAACTATAAATACATCATTCATAACTTGGTGATACCATAAAATTATCCTACATTTGTTGTTCATCTTTAACGTCTAATCTATGCATACACACTAACATTCTATTATAACGATGTTTGGTTAGGGTGCCATCTAGACGAGGTTTGATAACATTCTATTAGGTCCTTGTTTAGTCGAAGATATTGGGTTGAGATTTGTAGGGATCTTCATCCGGAAAAACCGCGAGTTTATCCTCTAAAATCATTGATTAATTTGGGGGTTTTCGTGCAAGACGTTCAAGAGGTAATTGTGGCCAAGTGAAATTCTTTTGAGATAAAGAACGCAAAGGATCTTTTGGAGATAAAGATCATAAAGGAAGTAACGAGAGAACAACAGATTACAATTGAAGTCTTGGGTTTGTAATAGGTACAATTGACGGTGCATAAAAGCTTTGGAGATAAAGTATACAAAGGAGTAGAAAGATCCAGATAACCAATTGGTAGCTAATGTGTCTTAGTCTTTCTCAAGATCAAAAAAAGAGAAAGGTTTGAATCAACAACAAGCAATAGGGTTTATGGATTTGGTCTTGAACACTTCTCTTATATCAACTTTTTGCATAGTAAGAATTATCCTAATTCCATTGGAATTACGCGTAAACGTACTCACACGCAAGGGAGAAAGTGGGGAACTGTGAAGACAAATCCTCGTGTCTCTTTTATTATCTCTTTTACTTGTTTTGATATTCATCGATCAATTTTTCTAATAGCATTGCATTATCAATTAAATTGTAAAAAATTTTCCAGACTGTTTTTTATTTTAAATCAAGTGTTGATATTGCTTATAGTCACTTTTGATTATAAAGTAATTTTGTGTATCAATACAACTTAAGGGAAAATTATAAAAATTCAGTTGTTTGTATATTTCCATTGGAAATAGAATTCCTAGTAACTTGCTACAAACGATTGATAATGTGTTACTTGATATAAGTTCTACTAATTCAATTTATCATATTCATTTCATCTGAAATTTATTATATAGTTGCATATCCGAGTTTCCAATACATATTTAGAGGCCAAGGTTGGAGAAATCAATGAACAACTTGAGGCACTACAGAAATTCATTGTAGATAGTTCAAATCATGTAAAGGAGGATGAACAATCTTGTAAATTTGGATGTGAAACATGTCAAATTTTCCAACAAGAGGTGAGTACTCTTGAAACCAAATTGGAAAAACTATATCATCTCATTGATATTATTGATATTAGATATTCAAAAGTTTAAAATCCTCATAAAAATTATAACTTGATTAAGAAGAAGTCTAATAGAAAAATTTATTCTCATCATAGGTTATTTTGTCACTATTATTGGAAAAAATGACATACTGTTGAAAATGCAAATTTATGTATTTTTTGGCCTATAAAGGTAATTTCAAGTAGTTTTCCAAATAGAACAATTATTTAACTCACTCTCAAGTACCCAATGATAATTGGATACCTACCACTTTTGTTTGACCTTTTGTAGGATGAGTGTCTTAAAGCTATAACAGGAAAATGAATTCTCGATAGTGGATGTTCAAGACACATGATGGGAGACATATCTCTTTTCTCCGACATTGTGGCAAAGAAGAAAGGTTTAGTATCCTAAGGTGATCATAACAAAGTTGAAATACTCGGAAAATATAGTATAGATAATCCCTTAGACATAGTCTTCTTAGTATTATTATTCAATTATGTGACAATGAGTATAAGGTGACTTGTGCCAAATATTGTTGCATAATGGAATATAATGAAAAAAGTATTCTATGTTTAAGGGTGTGAGGGTTAGTGATATGATGCATGCCAAAAGGGAAAGCAAACAAGGGTTTCTTTTAAATCTAAAAATATTGTTTCAACATCGAGACCACTTGAACTCCTTCACATGGATTTAGTCGGTCCCTCACGGACCAAAAGTATAGGTGGTAATTACTATGGAATTGTAATTGCAGATGATTACTCAAAGTTTTTCTGGACTATTTTCTTACCTAGCAAAGATGAAATGTTCTCGGCTTTCACACGTTTTTCCAAGTTAGCTCAAAACAAATTAAATTTAAAAATTATTGTCATTCTAAGTGATCATGGAGGTGAATTTGAAAACTACCTATTTGAAGAATATTGTGATAAATTTGGAATTAAACAAAACTTTTCAGCTCCTATAACTCCACAACAAAATGGTGTTGTGGAGCATAAAAATTGTGTTTTAGCGGAGTTGGTAAGAACAATGTTCAATGATTGTGGTCTACAAAAATACTTTTGGGCCAATGCTATTAGCATGACAGGTTATGTATTGAATAAGATACTTATTCGTCCCATTCTTGACAAAACTCCTTATGAACTTTTAAAAGGTAGAAAACCAAATTTATATCATTTTCATGTCTTTGGATGTAAATGTTTTGGTTTAAATAATGGAAAATATAATCTTGGAAAATTTGATATGAAAGTCGATGAAGGTATTTTTCTTGGATACTCTCAATCTAGTAAAGTATATAGAGTTTATAACAAAATATTACTTATTGTTGAAGAGTCAGTTCATGTTACTTTTGATGAGACTTCCCCAAATAGTGTTGAGAAAGGTATTTATTTTCAAGGTGTAGGTGCATCTACGGAAGACATGCTTGATGGTCTAATTTACATACGTGCAAGTATACACGTTCAAATTAGTAGCAAGTGATAAAAAAAGTATCGATCCCACAGAGATTGTATTAAGCATAATGATTTTTATATAAAAAGTATAAAATAAACATGAGAAGATGTGATAAAATAATGGCTTGTGTCACATTTAGTTTCACTTAAAACATATCTAAAACAAAGTAAGAGAGTGGTGGAAATATATCAAGAGTGAATGATTTTAGCTATGATCCATTAATATTGTAGAAGTAATTATGTGTTAATGATGTTGTGTGGAGTCGTGACAGAAAATGTCAGAGTGATCATGTAGTATATTTCTACAACATAAAAGAATGCAAATAAAGGGAAAGAGGACAAATCTCTAAGCCTCACTTATTAACCTAATATACATCTATTTATATTATGAACTAGGTGAGTGAATATCTCTATCCTACTCATTTCAAACAATTTTATTATGAAATCCACTTGTTGTTGTTGTATCTCTCACAACAAGCTTTTATCTATTCCTAAGTTGGCCAATTAAAGAAACATATTTATAAACAAAATATCACATAATAAAACAAGTTCTTAAACAACACATCATAAAAAATAAAAATAATTTAATATTAACTTCACATTTCTCAACTACAAAAGATTTAGCTCATAATGAATTGAGCACAAACTACAAGCATGGTTATCACAAGCAACACCTCTAAACAAAATATGAAAAAGAGATATAAACCTAAGAGGGACTTAAATGCTTCTTGAGATGGATAATCTTTAAGAGATGCTTCCAGTTGCACCAGTGCTCAACAACAGGTACATGTATGGGTGAAAAGAAAAAAAATCTATCAACTCTCCACTTCTTCACACATTGTATATTTTGTATTTTCTCTTAAAGCAAGAACAATTTTCTCATTAATAACTTGACTTTTATGGCACGACAGAACAAGACAGTAACTAAGAACATAAAAATTAAAATTAATCATGAAATGGTTGGTAGGTTAAGTGAGAAATACCTGTCAGGGTACAAGCCTACAAGTTTTCCTTATTCCAAATCTTTGGCACTTTTTTCTTTTCTTCCACACTTTCTCTACATCCTTCATCAAACCTTTTTCAACCTCAGGAGGCATGACAGATGTCGCCTCCTGGACAACAACATCCTTTTTTTCCATCTTTTTTTTATTTAGATTTATGGAAGACACAAAGGCCTTTTCACGCTCATTCTTCAAGACACAATATACTGAAATCTTCATAAGTGAAAAAAGTGGAATCTTCAGTGTTCCATATTTTTCAACCAAATTTCCCCGGGTGACTTTGGTGGAGGCCTTCTTATGTTACCTTCCTCCTTGAGTTCCTCTTCCATCATGAACATAAACTTCCCCAATAACTGATCTTCCTTAGTTTTCTTTATACTTTGATGTTAGAACATAGTTTAATTCTACAACCATTATAAGAGTTTTGATGATAACAAACACTCAAAGAACAATTATTCTCCCTAAATAAGTATTTTGTTTTGCATAGAAGTTCTGATGGAAGAAGCACAGAAGATGAGTTAGATAGTTGTTTCAACTCTGATTCTATACATCTCTAAAAGAAGTTCTAACGCTGCAAATAGGAACTCCGTGTTTCTAATCCATAAAGTTCTGGAAAGAATCAATGATAACTTTCATCTTCTGAAGCAAGCATGTTCTGAAGCGTTACAATTTGCTTAATTCTATTCAAACAATAACGATTGAAAGGGGACAATGATCTCTATTTTTGGAGAAGGGTCTTCTCAGAAGATTCCCAAGGCTGCTAAGAAGAAAGGTAATCCATCTTTTATTTATGTTATTGAATCATTTATGTTATCAACATCTAAAAACCCTTTCTCTCCAAAACCCACAGAAGATCCATCACCACAACCTTTGATGACTATGACATTGAATTTGACCCTTCATTATCCCTAGATAACCTTATGGAAAATTCACCTACTACCCATCTTGACCAAAATTAGCCTTAACTTGCTCAAGTTCTTTCTGATATTGACCAATTTGATCCGCTGTTTCAAGCTCCCCAATCAGAAAATCCAAAATTTAAAGCTCCCCACCACGAAAATCAAAACCTTGACTCTGATACCACAACATCCATTCCTGGAATCACCTGCCCTCTCATGATCTCTCAACCACTCACAATACACTACATCCCAGATATTCCATCTCCCTATCATTCCACTCCACCAAACTCACCATATTCACCCATTATTATCTCTGATTCTCCCTCTCCAAACAACCATCCAGAAGATCCCCTTCGAACAATTATAGACTTAGAAGCTTTGGACAATCTTGTCTCATGCTCTCAAAAAATTTCCATTCCAAAACCTAAATCAAAAATCTCCAAAGCAGATGTTGGTAAATCTTTGCTGATTTTTGAAACAGAAATACGGGAATGGGTTAACTCTCTGAAGCTAGCTTGATTAGAGAATATTAATCCTACTGCTTCTGATTCACATTGGAACCAGTTCAGAAAATGGTTCAATTCTGAATCCCATAAACTTAAGGAGTTGAGTTATGAAATTTCTCAACAGAACTTCTGTGATCATCTGAATGTCTTCAAGGATCAAGTTTTGCATCATTGGGAAAAGAAGCTACATCATATGCTGGAAAATGCCCCTTGGGAAGATCACCAGCCTTCAGAATATGATGAACCATCCTCTGATTCTCTGAATCTGGTTAGGGTTCTAGACAAAGGCAAGGAAGTTGAAGAAGCTCCGGAGTCAGAATCAGCCATAGCTTGCTCTGAAAAGATGATACCTTCTGTTAATATACCCTCTTCATCTCTTGTGCTGCAAACTCTGGAGGAGTTGAAGAAAGAGAATGTAGTGTTTAAGGAAAGACTTGACAAGCAGGATGCTACATGCAAGGAAATCAAAGGGATGCTTGGAAAACAAGAAGAGTCAAACAATCAGATCAAGAACTTGTTGGAAGCCCTATTCGCACGACTTCCTCCACCTCAATCTTAGTTTTGAAATTTGTTTTCTTTACTGTGTTCATTTTATTTGTTTCCTTCTGAATGTGTTTATTGTAATCTTTTTTAATACAAATCATCTTTTATTGCTTAAAGTGTTTTTATTTCTTTTTTATTCTTGACAAAAAAGGGGGAGAACGTAAGATATTTCTAATATAACAGTATCGAGACGCAGTCTCAAATATTTTGAATGTCATAACTTCTATTGTTTTTTTATAAAAGCAAAACAAGAACAAACTATGTTGAGGACAGAAGTGGACGCATAAAAAAACTCTGATCAGAATAATCTCCAGGGAAGTATTTCTTCTCTATATGAGTATTCAACTTTAGGGGAGACCTTAAATACTTTATGTTCTTTATGTTTCTATTGAAATATCCAAGTTTTTGTCATCATCAAAAAGGGGGAGATTGTTAGAACATAGTTTTATTCTACAACCCTTGTAAGAGTTTTGATGATAACAAACACTCAAAGAACAATTATGCTCCCTAAATAAGTATTTCGTTTTGCAGAGAAGTTCTGATGGAAGAAGCATAGAAGATGAGTTAGATAGCTGTTTCAATCTGATTCTATACATCTCTTAAATAAGTTCTAACACTGTAAATAGGAACTTCATGTTTCTGATCCATAAATTTCTGGAAAGAAGCAACGGTAACTTTCATATTCTGAAGCAAGCATGTTCTGAAGTGTTATAATTCACTTAATGCTATTCAAACAGTAACGGCTGAAAGGGGACAAGGAGCTCTATTTTTGGAAAGATCTTTAATTATCATTGATCAACATTCCAAATGCTCCTACATGCGTTTCCTATTTAAACAAAGCTTGAAGGATAAATCATTCACAATTTTACGCATAAAAATCAAGTCATCTTCATCACCTTCAAACGTACTAAATCTGAATTGTGTAAAAAATCACTTGTGTGATATTATTTTATTAGAAAACACTTATTGTACACTCTTTTAAATATTGTTTAGTGTATTTCCTTTAGAAAACTCGATTGTGGTTTAAACTCAAGAAGACTTTGACGGTTGTCATAATAGATGTGTGATCAAGTTTGATTAGTTGATTAAGACCTCGTTGAGAGAGGCAAAATCACCTTGGCGGGTGGACTGGAGTAGTTTGAGTTCAAACGAACCAGGATAACCAACGTGTTCTTTTCTTTAAGTTTTAAAAACCCAAATCAAACCCTTCCTTCTTATGTTTTTCCATTCTTCATTTGAGGGAATGATAGAGGTGGTATTTCTTGAATAGAAAATTTGGAGGCTCCTGTTTCTGGCACATCAGTTGTTGTCTCTATAGTTGTAGGTGTCACAACAAAAGACTTCACCTTATGCACATTTGGATTTGATAAATCAAGATGTTTTGTGACAATTATGGGTTGTACTATTTCAACTTATAGAGTGTCTTCATCTAATATATCTGAGGGCTTTGGCTCCTCATACTCCCATGAGATTAAAGTAGTAGCAGCTTGACCAACTTGAGTCTCCAAATTTTGTATACTCTTCCCTTGAGCTTGAAATTGCAACTTAGTTTCTTGCATGAAAGTTTTCAAAATAGACTCCAACTGGTTATATCCATTCATTGTCACACATGCATTAGGATCATAACTACGGTGATTCATCCATCCTCCACAAGAAAAATCAGTCATATGTCATGGCATTTAGTAGTGCAGGAACTGTCACGATGGGTGGCATAAAAAATACTGTAGCATGTTGTGTATTTCAGCCAGTTAAACCGCCAGAGCAATGGTTTGTATGACCTCCATTTTGTAGAAATTAACCTACCGATGCTGAAATTGCCCACACCTGTCATATCACTAAAAGGAAAAATATTAAATGCTCAAATTTAAATTTTACAAACATCATGGAAAATTAAAAATCTTAATGAACAATCCCCGACAACGGTGCCAAAAACTTGATGGTCAAATTTACTTACGTGCAAGTATAAACGATCAAATTAGTAGCACGTGATAAGAAAGAGTATTGATCCCACATATATTGTATTAAGAATAATGATTTTCATACAAGTTGTAAGGTAAAAATGAGAAAAGGTGATAAAATAATAGTATGTGTCACATTCAGTTTCACTTAAAACAGATCTAAAACAAAGTAATAGAGTGGTGGAAATATATCAAGAGTGAATGAGTTGAGCCAAGATCCATTAATATTATAGAAGTAATTATGTGTTAATGATGTTGTATGAGTCGTGACAAAAAATGTCAGAGTGATCATGTAGTGTATTTCTACAACATCAAAGCATTCATATAAATGGAAAGGGATCAAATCTCTAAGATTCACTTATAAATATAATATACATCTGTTTATATTCTAAAATCCTCAATGGTTGTAGCCTCTTATTTCTAAGTGAACTAGGTGAGCGAATATCTCTATCATACTCGTTTTAACCACTTTTATTATGAAATCCACTTGTTGTTGCATCTCTTAGAACAACAAGCTTTTATCTATTCCTAAGTTGGCTAATCAAAGAAACATATTTTTAAACAAAATATCACATGATAAAATAAGTCATTAAACCACACATCATAAAACATAAAAAAAAACTTAATATTAACTTCACAATTCTCAACTACAAAAGGTTTAGCTCATAATGAGATGAGCACAAACTACAAGCATGGTTCTCAGAAGCGACATCTCTAAAAAAATATGAAAAAGAGATATAAACGTAAGAGGAACTTAGAAGCTTCTTAAGACGGATAATATTTAAGAGATACTTCCAGTCGCGCCAGCGATCAACAACAGGTACAAGACTTGGTGAGAAGAAGAAAACTCTATCAACTCTTCACTTCCTCACACTTTGTATCTTCTGTATTTTCTCTTAGATTGTTGAGATCCTTTTCATTTTCCACAAGATCCTATTTATATAGTCAAGCTAGGGTTTTTTTGATGTATTGGAAACCTCATCTAATAAAGAATCGAGTACAAGGGAACGATTATGGGGGATAAAGTATCTTATGGCAGACTTTCACAACAGGCTGCAGCAGGCACAACATGTTGCACAAAGTACTTTTGTACTACATTTTATCTTCTAGTGCCACCAATCTTTATCCTTTGATTTCAAATAAAATTTCTTAAAAACACAACAAAGACTCCCTCCAATTCTCTCATTCTTCCACGTTTTCCCTAGAAACCAGTTGACTTCATTATTATTTTCCCTTTTCCCAAGTCCAATTTCACTCTTCAGCTTGTGCTCTTCGTTACAGGTGACTGCTGTCTTGTCTCCACTCGACAAAGTTAACCTTAAATTAAGGAAAAACATATTAAAACATAAAAGGGAGCACCTATTATTCTCCAAGAAAATTCTTATAAAAACAATTATAATGCAATAAAACATCAATTAAAAAGAAAATTAAAACCTAATAAATACAAATATTAAGGTATTTATTAACTCAAAAAATATGGGTTAACAATACTCAAAGACACCGATAAAGGATTTGATTAACCTAAAATTGTGGAAATTGAGAAGGATGATGATGACAACTAAGAAAAGAAAGATGATGAATGTCAAGAAGTAGATGATGGTCTTTCATTGGAGTGTAGAACCTCCATGGATCATCCAATTGACAATATTATTGGTGATATCACCAAAGGGGTAACAACTCGCTCTAAGACAAGTAATTTTTGTTATCATCATGCTTATGTATCACAAGTTAAACGTAAAAACACTAAGTATGCCTTACTTGATGAGCATTGGCTTATGAGCATTGGCAATAATAATTGAATCAATTTGACGAACATGGTGTGATAA